>JAPKLY010000022.1:2055534-2112212 GCA_026898435.1 Prunella vulgaris | reverse complement strand
CAAGATCACTTTATAGGTAAGTGGATTTTTATTATTTTCGCTTCATGGAACCAATTCTCAATCAACTATCTTCAATATTCTGAAGTTGGAGCGTCATTTATCCACTGACCTGCTATGAGAAAAATGAAAATGTTGAAGATAATATGATGCCATGTTGAAGACAATATGGGTAGAAATGCAGTTGAATAATAAGCTACCCAAAACTACCTATTTATATTACATAAAGGGTAAATCAAAAGTCACAGTTTTCAAAATCATGAACATGCGTGAATTCTGCACGAACTTTTTATAAAAAACAATAAATTAATTTTATGAGTTCCTTTTTCTTTTTTTCTTTTTTTGAACGGATTTTATTAGTTCCTTGAACATGCGTGAAAGACATATTATACCTCGAGAATATAAGAAAAAATTAAAACTTGTATTCAGCGCGTGAATTTAGAGCGTGAAGTGCACTGTTACACAAGAAAGCAAGTGTGCTTCACCCTAAAAGCAGAATTATTCTTCATTTTTACCATTGCTGCTGCTTTTATATATTTACAGATTTAAACCTAGTTGGAATTATATATATCTTTATATTATATAAAGACAAAGTTATGAAATTATTCTGCTCGATTTCAAATTTCCTCTATTCTCATTAATTTTGGCATAAATAATTAATATTGATCTTATAATTGAACTTTGACAGAAAATAGAATTGAACTATAGTTATGAACGTTTGAACTTTTACTCTCTTTTTTTATCTTATAAATATTTCATTTTTTGTAACTGATAGTATAACAGAAAACCTAAGTATATTTTAATAAAATAATTATAATTATTATTAAAATAATAAAGTGTATAAAATTATATATACAACTTAAAAATTATGAAAAAAATTCAATTTTTTTATAAATTAAGGGGAAAAATCCAAATTGGGAGAATTGAATTCATAAAACTTTAAATTTATATAAATGGAGGGTAAAAAAGAATTCAAATGAATTCATTAAAAAAATAAAATTTTAAAAACTAAGATTGTAAAATAATAAAGTGTATATAAAATAATAAATTGAGGGGTGCATAATGAGTGGGGGAAAGGGGGTGGGTGTAGTTTAGGGAATATGTCACATGTGGGAGCGGATCGGCCTCCATTTAATATTTCCTCCATTCAATGTAAATGTCATCATTATCGTGGGCATATAACTATATAAGCATAATTAATAAATATATACATATATGAAACCCATAATAATAGGTGATATTTACACTGAATTGAGGAAATTGAGAAAATATTAAATGGAGGAGATCCAAATCGATCACATCTAGACTAAAAATATAGATAGGTGTGTGCTAGTAGTAATTAAATAAAAAGTGTGTCCTAAGAGAAAAAAATGTATAAATGTAGTACACTAGAGGCAATTTCCCTTATAAAATATATTTAAAAAGTAACTTTATCTTTTAAATTTTATTTTTAAAATAAAAAATAAAAGGAGAGTGAAGTACTTTTAAAAAAAGGGAAAAAAATATCCTGATCCATTATAAAAGGGGCCCAACTATATACCCCTCCAACATTATTAGATACCCCACCCAAAATTATTTTTATTTTATTTTTGACACATGTTTATTAAAATTTACTCTATATTTCAATAAAAATGTGTGAAATATATGTTTGAAAAAATCTTTAAAATATTTTATCAGTAATATCTGTCAAACTTTAATTAATTTTTGATAAAATATAGCGAAAATAAAATATATACATTAAAAAAGTTATTTTATTTTTTATATATATTTATTAAAATTTACTTGATATTTAAACAAAAATGTGTGAAATATATGTTTGGAAAATCCTACAAATATTTTTTAAATAAATATCTGTCAAACTTTAATTAATTTTTTGATAAAATATAGCGAAAATAAAATACATGCATTAAAAATGTGTGTATCTAATATGGAGGGTATATAGTGAAGGCCTTATAAAAAGTAGTAGTGTGCCTCTAAAAGGCCCAGATCTATCTTCGAAGCCCATATACAGGCCCATCGTAATCAATTTTCTCTATCAAAACTACCCCTGATCTTTTAATAATTCTACAATCCTTCCATAATTTTGAAAGCTGTTCACTGTCATCTGTAGTGGCGACGGCGGTAAATGGGCCGGCCATCGTCTGCATCACCGACGTCATTTATTTAACAGCTTCATTCGGGGGAGGGACTTGCTGATGCACGTTGTTTCGATTCTGTTGTTGATTCAACGGCGTGTAAAGTTGGTTGAAAACTGGATTCATTGCGTAGATTCTGTTGTTGCTATTATTCTTATATCGTGATCACACAAATCACCGATTATTTTACTTTGTTAATTACCTTGCAATGTACTTTTCGACTTAATCGCCTTTGTTTAACAGCTGAAAAGTTAAATTTCTGTTTGAAAATATTATCAGTTGCATCGCTGGTTTTAATGAATGCAAACTGCGTATGATTCTTAAAACTTACTCTGTTTCAATCGGTATATTCCCAATCTTGCATTTTCTAGACATAATCACTTTTCTCTTTTGCTGATATTGAAATTGTGACAATTTTTGGAGGATCATAGTGGAAAAGAACCAATGATATCTCAATTGATCATGATATGTTCCTGTCAAAAATAAATAAAAAATTAATCGTGATATGTCATAGAGGTATCTCTGCTGTTTTGCCTACAGGTTGCTTGTTCTATGTTGAAGAGTAGTGATATTTTTTATAGAAGAAATTGATTATTTCCTTCCTACTCATGATTTCTATCCATCCAAATCTGAAAGAGCTCAATTAGCAGTGTTGGAACTGAAGTATAATGAATGTCCCCTAATTGAATAATGCATACATACGGTATGATTTTTGCAAAATATCTAGAGTATGGATTTATATCTTATGATATAGTCCACACTTTACATTTATTTTACTTGTAAATGTCAATGCTACATACTAATCTTGCCACTTACCTGCCTTTAGTGATGGTGAATAGCTTCGTTACCCCTCGCTCTACTCTCCATCAGTTTTGCCTCCCTTGCAAAACATCTTGCGCAGATGAGTATTTCAGAAGCACTAGGCGTTGCACCTGATTTGTGGAATACTCATTTGAGCAGATGCCTTTCAAAGGAGGAGCTTGTATTTTTTATTACATTTAGGAGAGGGGATTGGCTTATTTATACTTGTCAACATTGCTTTCATTGTGCAAGATTTTGGTAGTTTGTTACCCCATGCTCATGAAATCTCTATGTGGTTTAAACACGTGTAGTTTTTATTCGTTAGGTAAGTCTCGGATATATTTTGAGAGCTTTGGCAGTTATGCTCTGCAGTGCAGAGAATCATTGTACTCCAATCAGTTAGTGGATAGCACATTAAGCTAGTACTACCGTTAGCTGCTATAAAGTCTGTAAATAAGATTTTTCCCTCTCCAACATATTATTAAGGTTTGAGTTTGCATTATCTTTTTTAATCTGTCATAGTTTCTCTTTAACATTTGCTGATAAGTTAATCTACCATCTTATTATTTGAGGATAACCATGATCTTGTGCCGCTTATACTTCTACAAAGCTCCGAGCTACACACAGCAGACAGCATTCAACCCTTAAGGTACATTAATTTTTTTTTTGTGGCTCAATAAACCGTTTGGCACATACCATTCAGCTTCTTGCATTACAGCAACTACCTGCTTTCTAAAGCATCACACTTGTGAGGGTACTTATTTTACCTAATGCTTTGTCAACATTTTTTGAGGCAAAAATAACAAAAAGGTTAATGAGAGAGGGCCAAATACATAGTCATGGTGATTTTTTTATAACTACTTCCATTGTCAAATGCTTTTTCAATGGTCTGTTTATTGTTTGAGGAAAAAAAATCCATTCTATAATCTCATGTGCATCTCCTTAATAAAATATTTTTTGCTTGAGCCAGATTTTGTAAACCCTTTTCTCACTGATAGAGTTTTCCATTGTGTACTCGATCATCATCATTCATTGAGCTAAAAGACAGCATTCAAGTTTTCCATTTTTAACAGTTTTAGATCTTTTACTTTGTTCCACCTTTTTTGTTATTGTCATGATCATGCACGTGTGAAATTCATGTCTTCCCTTCATTTTAAGAAATTAAGATGCATGTGAATACATTTTCTTACATGCAACAGCTTCTGTAAAAACAACAAATGAATCTAAAATGAAACAATTTTTTTTAATCTGGGTTCTTAACCCCTAGGCACACCTAATCATATGTCCTGGAACAGAAATCAACCACTCATAAATCATAATACACACTTACATAAGCATTAAAAAATCCAGTCGTGGAAGACATTAAAAGCCATCACTCTCAATTCATTCTTGTTGTCTAAAGTTCCATTTGCTTTGTCTAGCACCAAGGATAATCACCTGGGGATGAGGAAGTTTCTCCAGTGGTTCTTGCCCATTTTAAATGATATACACAACAGATAATTCCCATGATAAATGTATCTCCAAATGACAGTGCATAAACCAGGCCCCTACACCACATTTATAAAGCATCAGTACAGAAACAAAAAGAAGTTTCATTAATAATTTTGAATCGATAATGAATGCATTTGCACTAGTGTTATACCACTACAGTACAACTGATTAAGCATATGATACAACGCCATATAGCTCTGTTGGGCATTGCCTAGTAGGGTAGCATAGAATTAACCAATGTATGGTGGCATTGTGTGGTGATAGATTAGACACGAAGGAGGATTCGACCGTCTTCTTGAGCATAAATTTCTGGTCCTGGAAACTTCTTGTTAATGTCACAATGTCCTTGCTCTGGGCATAGTTTCGTAACCCTCTTGGTTTCCACCTATTGATATACTTAATTCATTCGTAGTATGATTATTAATGTATACGAAAAGAAAGAGTTGATGTTATGAAAATAGAACAAGAAATATAGCTAGGGCACCTTTAACTAATACAGTCTAGTTGAACTTCCACCAGGCGTTCTTTTGATTCCATGCACGCTATGAGCAAAGGATAGTAAACTCCACGCAAACGTGGGTCGTGATCTTGGGTGTCATGCATGTTTTCGTCATGAGAGAGAGAGAGAGAGAGAGAGAGAGAGCACTTTCTGAATTCAAATTCAAATGAGTTTTCGAAAGATAGTTCCATATCCTCACTTATAAATAGATGACCAAGGATGAAGGCTCAACAACACTTGAGTCTTCAAGCATCCCTACTGAGTATGTCTACCACAAACAGTTTTCAGAGAACTTTCAAATTTTTTATATGTAAAGCAATTCATAAGATAATTTGCTAGGATTTACATAGAAAGAATCATATTTTCTAGTTGTTGCTCCCTCACTATACTTTTATTTGTGTTACTTTTTGTGCAGAATTTTTCTTTGTGAGGTTCAAAGTTCTTTGTGAACTGAGTGTATCTTAATGATAGTTTTTCACCTAAAGTAGTGGTTTGAGTGTACTAGTTTTTGGGGTGAACACTTTGTAGAAAGATCTTTGTGATCATCAAGTCTTTATGATTTAATATATTTGGCACCAGTGTGGTATAACAGTAGTATAACAGTAGATGTGGGAAGATTACAACATCTCTGAATTACTATATATCTTGTTATTTGTTTATTGCATTTGTTGTCATTTATATTCTGCAACATTCATCATTTTCAAATCTTTGCATTTAAAACTTTAGAATCTATAGTTGTAGACTTCATTATCACTCAGTTGTACTTGTACATTCAGTGATTACATTCTTTTTCATTAACACTTACATTTTATTCCGCTGCACGAAGATCTCTTCAGATACCTTTAGAAAATGTGAGAATTTACTCTAAAAGTTATCTACAAGTTAATTTATTTTATTTTATTTTATTTAACTCTACATTATAAATTTTGTACCCTACAACTGTGCATTTATATCCAAAATTCTTGTAAATTTTATTCAAATAAGATGCTGCAAAACAATCTAAACCCTAAACCCACCTAAATTAAATATGCATACATATAACAATATTTTGCATTATTTACTTATGGACTATTATTATTAATTTTATTTTATGTGCATCTGAACAACATTTGGTATCAATGAGTCTTGTTTATCGTTGGATAATTTGAGTTTATATTAATGGCGTTTAGTGTAATTTGAATTATTTACGGGTTAATAATTGTTAAATGCACTATCACATGATAAAAAAAATATATATATATATAAGAAAATTGAAAATTCATATAAAATTTAAGTTTCCTTAGTTAAAAACCAAACGAAGAATTTTGATTTTATTTGTGTTTCAATTCCATTAATAAAATTCAATTTCAGTTCAATTTTGAAGTTTGTAATCGTTTCAATTTTTTCCATTTGATTTGGTTTGGAGATCGAAGTGACCTATACTCTCCCTATAATGATTACAACAATTTAAATTGTAAAAATAAATTAATAAACATGCTTTAATATTACTTATTTTTTTCGGTTAAGATCTTGAATTCATATTATATATTTAAAAAATTGTATAAAACCGTCTCATATCGTGAGATCTCATACAAGACTTTCTTGTTTAAAAATATAGTACTCCCTCCGTCTCATAATTGTTTTCACATTTTCCTTTTCCGTCCGTCTCACAATTGTTTTCACACCCTATAAATGAAAACTATTACTTTAACTTTATCCTCACAATCCAACTATTCTCATTATTTTAATAATATAACTTTACACAACACTCTATTTTTCTTAAAAAATGTGTCATCCCAAAAGTGAAAACACCTCCGGGACTGAGGGAGTATTATATATATATATATATATATTGTTGTAATAATAACGATAATAAAAACTCTATTTAAAATGTGTCATTGGACACACCCGCTCTATTATCATTCCTACCTGGTAAATTTGTCAGTTACTTTATTTAATTTTATCAAATAAACACTGCCCTCTAATCACATTATTTACCTGGACAAAACACACACATTCAAAGTGAGAACTAAAAGTCTCAACGCATATTGCTGCTAATAGATTAAAAAAAACTTGTGAACAAATAATCATAAAAATATTTCAACTCAGAAACATAACAATTTAATGACAGTAAATCATACATCTTTGCACATTTTTTTAGATTCAAAAGTAACTTTTTTTTTATTTGTCAGATGATGATTCGAACTCACGACCTCACGACATAAGAATAGGAGTAGGCTCTAACCGTTTGAGTTACTTCACTTCATTAGTTCTGAAGTAACTCAACAAGGAGGTAGCAGAATGAAGTTGCGATTTCAGGTACGCTTCTTCTTTTGTTGTTTACCTAGCTTAGAGCGTCGTTGCTTGAATAAATGAAGGTAAAGTTTCATCCATAAAAATGGATAGGCGACGAGCAAAGCCTGCCCACAAAATGAATGAATGACACAGATTTAAACCAGACAAAAGATGTGATGCTGCCAGTTATCATAGATAATATGACAATAAATTAAGTGAATTTGGACACACTTATAATATCAGTTTAAATTAATACATACCTTGACAAAGTAATAGTAGCTGAAAGGGAGAGTATCACCATACAGGTTCTCCTCTTTTATGAATGGAAGTGCTTGGTACATGAGCCACACTATATCAAGTACGTGGATCAATATTAGTAGAGATTAACTATGTCTTGAATATATCAGTTTATTGTGCAACTTGTTTGCGTATTTTTTTTTACATTGTTTTGCTGTAAAATAGTAGTAAGGAACCAGTTACATAGTAAAACTGTTTTACACAAGACCAACTCATAGTCCAGATAGGTAAAGGACTGTTCGGTGAAAGTAAACACAGTAGAAGGAACATGTTATACGATTCTTCTCGAGTAATTCGAAAGCTTACTTTCACCAAAAAAAACTCCCATAGGGTACAACACAATGAACGCATTGTACCTAACAAAACAAAATTATAACATTAGTGTATAATCTAGTTTTTCACACCATTATATGTCACACTTGAATACATACCTGATGAAGGTGATCCAATTTGGCGAACTACCAATGCTGTACAGAGCATAGTGTGAGTACCTGATCACCTACATACCCAAAACATTGCATAAGAAGCCTTACGCCGCGGAATAAAAGATCAAACCAGAGGAGATTAAGCAAAATCTAAATGATGTTATGAATTTGAACTTCTAGAGTTCGCCTCAACTGATGCAAGTTTCGTGAAATCTTTAATAGTTTCTATGCCTCTTTTGGGCTTGTACTCCTTATGTTCATCTTTGCTTTCAACATAGCATCGATCTTTTTCTTTAAAAGCTCAATGCTTAAGAGTCTAGTAGTGTAATCTCCAAAGGTTTCATATAATTGTCAATTGACCATATACTAATACAGTTTTTCAAAATATGTGCAAAGAAGAAAATTAGATTAAGGTAGAGAAAGGCTGAAGAAGAGTAGAGCTTGGCATTGAAAGATTTCTATATGAGTCAAATGAACCATAAGCGCTATGGGCGACCTAAAACACGAAAGGGAGAGGACCCACAACTCACCTCGGATAAGCTCCAAGCGACGAATGTTATGAAGACCGCTGGTAATTCCTGGACCTACATCAAGAAATGGAGCAACTTTCTACAATTTCAAAACGAAATTCCATTATATATGATAATTCACTCATTTATCATACACAAAAATGTTAAGTGAATCCAACATTGCTATATTTTCAGCTCTAACCTGGTGAATTCGACGAACAACAGCAAGCAAAAAGTGAGTTCGTCCGCCCCATTGCATCAGAGGAAGCACAACACCACTCGGAACAATTCCTTGAATTTCAAATAAAGAAATTTCATATTGAACATAAAAGGTTACAATCAATCTGAAATTTTACCTATAGCCCCATGAATCACTTCCAAGAATGCAATACTTTGCAAAAGGCCTTCATACAATGCCCAAAAAACCATAAGTACATATCCTTAAATAGCTCGTTCACATAAGATAAGGTTGAGTTTCCGATTACTCACAGATCAATTCGCCGGCTGAAGAAAAGGTGCCATTGGTTGACTTGGTGGAGAAGAAGCCGCTCAAAATTTTGAACAGGGATAAAGCCCTGAAAAATAGAAACAGAAAGTCGACCTCAGTGACTATGGAGTATGTAGAGAGAGAGAGAGAGAGAGAGAGAGAGTTACCATCCAAAGGCCTGAAAGAGATTATAGGAGAAGAGATAGAGGCTCCGCAGTTGGGACATTCCGTTATACAATTGGTCGATGATTTTGCTGGCGAGTGCTTAACAGTAAAATCGTGACTTGCACTTCCTTCCGTAGCGAGTGAACAGTCAACGTTAAACCATCGTATCCGAATCTAATTCACAGGGACGCCTAATTTTTAGTCACAAAATCGCAAACCGTTTGCAAAAAATGTTGAGCCCAAACTTGCTCAAAAACCCCAATAAAATATAATCAGATTCAATTATACCTTCAGTTGACAGCGTGCGTGACCGTGGAAGGCAGCGGGTGCGTCGCGTGTGGCAGCGCGGGGGCGAGGCTGCGACTTTGTCTGATGTAGCGCACAGGCGTGGGAGGAGGCAGCTATGCCTGGCCGCTGAAAATCCGCGGTAATGACTGAGGAAGAGAACAAGACTGCATCTGGTAGGTGACATAAGGGTGAGATTTGAGTTTTTTTTTTTTTTTTTAATGATTCATAATTATTTTGGTATAATGTATTAGAAATCTCACTATATAAGTGTTATTATATATATTTTCTTAACAATAACTCATATAAAAAAATTTATAAATTAAATTATATCAATTACATCCTACCAAATAAAAATACAAAATTAATATAATTTTAAAAAATTTACCATTAAATACTAAAATTTAATACAAATTTCATATTTAATAATTGAAATTTAAATACTACGCACTAATTTTCTACTACCGAGAAAATGGCAAGAGTACAATAGATGGTACAATGAGGATAAGTGGGTTTCCGAAATTTTAGGTTTAGTTATAGGTCTCATAGGCCATTAATGAAATCTTGGTCCAGCTTTCTCATTTATTTATTTTACTTAAACATATTTATTATAATTTATAAGATGACTAGGACGTAAGCCCACGTATTACGCGGGATTATTAAAAAATATATTTTTAATATAAATTATATTATGTGAATTAATAAATTTTGAATTTTTTAATTTAACATATAAGTGTATTAATAATTTATATATATATATTTATAATATATCTGATATATGTATATATCTTTATATTATGCCCTAAATCAAGATTCAAAACTAAATGTGATTATGTGCTAAATCATGATTCAGTGGTAGAAGAATTTTGATGTAACATTATTTATAAATAATTAAAAAAATATGTACACATACATAACACATACACAATATTATACTCTACAATAAATATGCAATTAAAACATCAAATAAACAATTCAAACACCAAATTTTTAAATAGCATATATCTGCAGTGGTAGCAATTAAACATTACCTTCAAACGAAAATCATGGAAGTTGTGTAGCTTTAGAAAAAAAATATTCATCAAATTATTAGATGTGAAATATAAATTTGCAAAAAGAAAAAGATAAATAAACAATTTGAATATTAGAATACGATAAATAATAACATTAGAAGAGAAATAAGAAGAAGCAAGAGACGCACCAAGAAATAATGTTAAAAGATGAGAATAATAATGTTTATGGAGTTGAAATTTATAGACGTACAAAAATTAAGATGAACAGTTGGGATTGAAATTAGATATATGATTTGATATTATGAATATATTTATAAGATTTGTATAAGATATATATATATATATATATATTTATAAAATATTAAAATGCAAGATCAAGATTAAAACACGTAAATTATAAGATCGAAATTAATTCTTGATATCAGAATTAATGAGAATAGAGGGATTTCGAAATCGAGCATTCTGGTTGATTTCATAAATTTGTCTTTATATAATATTAAGATATCCTAATTATATTTGGTGCATTGTTATTTTTATAATATGAGATAAAACGTTGAAGAAAAGACATCAATGAAAGTGATTTTAAATAAACAAGGTGTACTTTATTAACTTTTTGTAAACATGCATAATTTTTTATAAATATATATTATATTTTTTGTAAAATAATAAATACAACTTCTTTTTATATTATTTAATCAGAATTTTATCAATTTTATTAGTTGGTTAATCGTAACTTCTGATAATATAAAAAATTAGATTTTATTAAAAAATAAAAAGTAATTAAGAATTATCATGAAAAGATTATCATTAATCAAAATACATGTGATAAATTCAAATTTTAAATTTGAATTATAAACCATTTGCTAATACCTTACTTTTCAGAAAAAATGATTGTGCTTTTGATCCAATTCACAAATCAATTTAGTAACCTATCAAAATATTGGGTCAATAAATTTAATTGACAAATTTATTTTACTTTCACAATATATTATCATATTTATTAAAGTTTTTGCAAATTTAATTATTAAATTATTAATTAACATATTTTTTTTACAATTAAAATAATGAGACTACATTTATATTACAATTTTTTTTTAAATTTAAATTATGAATAAAATTTCAAAATGATGAAAGACAATAAAAATATAAATAATAAATTTTCTATTTTTTCTAAGTTATTGTCTTTATTTTATTATTATCCACTTAAAAATTATATATAAATAATTTAAGTATATAAATAATTATGAAAATTATATGTTTACTAATTTTTTTTTTAATTGATGAACAACAAATTGTTAAATTATATTTGCAATGAAGACGTGGAACATAGTTGTGTAATTAAAAAATGAGGGGGGTTAATTTTATAAAAAATGCATCTTCTTGTACTCAACTTCCAATTTAATCTTGCTCTTCGCGATTATTATTAAAACAACTCAATATTTTACGAAATTTCAATTCGATACATGTTCTTTTATTTTCGGCCAGGAACTAATGACGTGGCTCATCGAGGCACGTGAAAGTTTACCACGCTAACGTAAACACATTTAATTAATTTTTTTTCACATCATATAGCATATGCATATATTAAAAATGACATGTCTTTTATTTAAAAATATTTTTTGGCTGAAGGGAAAAACACTTTATATGTTTGTACTTTGTAGTATTAAATATCAAATTCACAAAACACTCGAAAAAACACTCAAATACCATATGAAAAATTGTCCAAAATTATATTAAATTCTGAAAAATTCTAATACTGAAGATTTGAATTTCTAAAATTTATGTATGCAGGTCAGCACGACAGTGGACGAAGAATCTAAGAAGAGAGAGACAAGCATTGGTATCATGAGAAGAATATGTTTGGATGAGAAATTCTGTAATCTGCAGGTGTTCTTCCAAAAATTTTAAAAGGCTATGAGCAACAAGAATTTTTGTGACTTTGAAAGTGAGATGCCTTATTTGTCTTTCAAAGGTAATTTTGAGGGACAAACTTTTAATTACATTGAGGGATGAATTGAACAAAATTAGGGTAAATTTGATTGTGAAGTTGAAGTAAACCCATTATGTAATTATACCTGTCTTACCATTTTGGTTAAAAGCAGTTGATTTTGCAACCTTTTTCTTTTCATAAATAACTACTAATATAACTTTTTTTTTAAGGTAATATACCATAAAAGCTGGCAATAAAAAGATCACGATATCTATAAATGGAGAGATAAGTGCCTCAAAATAATAAGGAACAAAGCAGAAATCAATCGAGTTTCCAATTTTATTCTCACCGCAAAGCTAGTTCTAGCATTTTCTTCTCTACTAAACACGGGGAGGCAACCTTTCTGTTGATTAAGATTTATTTTATTTGAAAATTCAAGGAGAATTTCTCTTGGATTCCAAATTGTTTTGCAGAACTAAGTAGAAGGATTCGATGTTTATTTGGTCATAATTAAATTGCAATCCTTCCAACAAGAAACTTGATTACTAATACAAATGACATTAAATGAAAAACATGCAATCCAAACCGATCAGAATTAAGAGAGAAAATTCTTCTCCTTCACCAAGTCATTCAATCAATCAATAGAAAAGAGAAACTGAAATCAACTTCTGGTGGGATTTTGATCATAATCAAATTCAATTCCCAAAATTCTCGCATTCCTACAGCACAGACATCTATTTCGGAACCAAACATCGACCTAATAAGCAACAACAAAAAATTGTAACGTACTAGGAGAGAGAGAGCTTATGCGGCGGCAGGGCGGCGGTGAGAGGTAAAAGAATGGGATTTGGTAAGCATAAGAGGGCGATGATTGGAGTCCTCATCGATGTCGGAATCCGCCTTGGGGATGTTAATACAAGAGCACCTCTCCAACGACGAGAAGAACGCCGTCGCGACGCTCGCCGCCACCCAACTGGCCGCCCTGTCCAGCTTCTCGCACTTGCTCAACCCACAGCCGTTCACCATCGATCCATTCGTTGTCATTTTCTTCTGAAACTAATTAATTCCCTTGAGGAGAGAGAGTGTGTGTGTTTTTACAGAGTTAAGGGAGGAGAAAAGTGCATAAGGAAGTAAGAATATCACAAGAGGGTAGATGGGATGGGAACGAGAGGTGGAGGGGAATTTACTTGATTGATGATGGGCTAATAATATTACGTGCCTTATAACGCGCCGGCTTTGTTTCATTCGTTTTTATTTTGAAATTTCATTATTGGCAAATAAATTACTAATAAATACAAAGTGGGTGGCATAAACTATGGGCATCGTGCGCTGTTTATGATCATTGCTACGATCAAACAAATAAAAATCAAGTCATGCTACTTACATTATAGCTCTTACCTAATCCATATATATTGATATAAAAAGTCATCAGAGATACGAATTTGGATTTCGATAGATCACTCACTTCAAGACACAAGTAGCCAACAAGTTTTAATCTCACTCTTATCAGATAAGGCAGAAATGGGAAACACATTTTCCACAACAAAATCTTACTTGTTCCATCCGGCTAGAAGGTGCATGAGTTAGAGCGGGTGAGCCTTGGCTTTGCAGTCTTTTTATCCTCATCAAGAGATATAAGAAGCAGATTAGATGGGTTCTCTATCATGAGTTTTGCAACCAGATATCCTGTAATGGACCACGTCTGATACTTCCGTGCCTGCTTTCCAATGTACCGTCCAGAAATGCCGTCATAGTATTCAGGCCATCCGTCTTTTGCCAGACGTTGCTCCACCAATTCTATAGCTTTCTTTGCAATTTGAGGTCTTCCCGTTTTTATGCTTGCTGCTGTCAGTAGCCACAGAAGTACTGCAAAACTTATTCCATTTATGTAAGCATAGTTTTATAGACTCTGCATGCGAAAAATGAAACAGAACAGGAATTCTGAATAATTAATGAATAACAATCATTAAAGGGATTTAGAATGGTTATAATCATAATAAGTGAATATATTTGGTAGATAACACATTGATCTTTAACTTGAAACAAGATAAAATGCTTTGAGAAAAATTGTATCAAGTTAGTCGGTGATAACCTGGCCAAGAACCACCGTTGTGATAACTCCATCTTGTGTTCTTTGGATCACAACCAGTAACATTCATCCATTCATGTCCTTCAAGAGCTGGATATACAATTTTCAAGGGCATCTCCCCAATTAAATCGGCCCAGCGTTCCTCAATCAAATCCATGATTGCCGAAGCCTGTGCTGGGGTTGCTAAACAGCTTAAAATAGCAATACAATTCCCAAGCAAAAACCACCTGAAGTCCATACGCGCTGGGCTTACATTGCCCACGAAATACCCTCCTCTCAATGGCATGAATTCAAACAACCAATCTGGGATAGATTCAGGGATGACATTGAATTTGTTGACAGCAGTGTGAGAGTATTCCTCAGTTTTGTACCGATAAATGTTGTTCAACTGAGTGAAATCAAGCCAGTAGTAGGTTTGTATGTGATAGCTTAGAGCAGTGATCCGTTTATCAATGCGCTCAATCAACTCCTTACCATCATGCTCTGGTTTAAGCAATTGCTTTGCACACCTCAGTGCAAAATAGAAGAGTGCCTGAATCTCAATTGGATATCCATAAATCCCCTGTACAAAATGCAATTAAAAAATTTAGACTACTCCAAAATCAACAGAAATGCATGGCTGCTTCAACAACCAAAAAAGGGAACATAACATGGGTATAAACATGTAGAGATGGATTTCTACCATTCTCCTGTCAATCATGCTGCATCCATCTGCACATAAAAGTGTAGGAAATGTATCAAACCCATCAGATAGACACAGGTTAAGTATCAATTTCATCCCCCTTTGCACCAGAGGTGACTCTGCAAGAGAATAATCATGTGTGCATTTAGTATACGACCGCAGCAATATAATCCACCAGAACCCAGAATCCACTGGCGCAACTCTTCCAATTGCACTGCCCCCAAAGTCTGCTCGTAGATACTCCTTCTGACTGACGAGGTCTTTGATCACCTTGAAGCTCGCAGGCATTACACCTTTTCCAAGTGTAAAGTTATCTATTCTCTTCTCCCATCCCTGGAGGTAGATGGTCTTCAACAGAAAGTTTTTCACTATGCCTGCATCTGGATCGGTTTTCATCAGGCTGGCCAAAGCACATGGAACAAAATCTCTCACGAAAACCTGCAAATCATCATTATGTCATAACGGCTCTTCTAAACAGTGAACTACCAAATTACTAGCTCGAGGAACAGCTTATGGATTTTACTAGTAATTCAAATAAAATCATCTGACTGAATTTGAAGTTTGGGATCTGTAATAGATTGTGATCAGTCCAAATTGAACAATAGAGGACATCTGCAGTATATTAATAGAAAGAGTAGAGAACATTTTGTAACAGTACGCCATATTATAAACTTCACAAATTAGATTCATCAATCCTTCGTAAGAACAATATTCAGACGCAAGAACAATAAAATATAGATTAGATTACACATCCATGTTAAGATACCGCCACACATCTTAAAGTACTTCTCAACAGTGATAATCATAAATATCGATCTATGCCATGATACCATCGACTTTTCTAATTTTATGAATAATCGTATGTATGCGTCTACAGAATTCCAGGTTATATCACTACGTACCTGATCGTAATTCAAGGTGTCGGTCTCGTTCTCGGTAATGGCAGCGACTGTACCAACTGCCCAACCATTCAGGGTAACATAGGACTTGCGGAGTTGCTCCCACGCCTCATCCATCATCGACATTGCTGAGCCACTTTCGGAGCCACTGGTCTTTCCTGATCCACTGATCGGCGCTTCCAGAAGATTCTCCACATTAATTCCGGAGCACGACGACAGTTTCAATCGAACGCTCGGAATGTCGCGGACGGCATTTTTCCAGACATCGGCATCCTTTTTCAGTGCTCCAGTTGGCGAATTTTCCGGCGATGATCTCTGATCAGCATCATCACCGACGGGAGCAGTCCCTTGAGACATTACCAGAGGGAGAAAGCAACAAACTCTACAGTTGTGGCTGAGACCTGCCGTGAGAGGAAAAGATAAGAGGAAAAACTCTGGCGTAAATTCATGTAAAGAGCACGAAGTATATATGAAGAGGATGGAGTTCTAGTCTTCCGAAGCCATAAAACTGTCAGCGAGGAAGAATTTCCTACGATCCGGTTTAATACAATTACATCTAATACATACTGAAATAGCTCACGCTTCATCGCATTCGCAAGAGAGGAAATCGTTGAACTTCACGCGGGAAAAATGGAGAGGAAACATGACGTGCAATTCTGTTTGGCGGTTTACACTGGAGGGAGAATTTGAAAAGGCTAATGAACGGATCAAAGTTTTGGCCCCTAATGGCTACATATAATGGATTCGGGTCTCCCATTAGTGTGATAATTAATTTTAATTTATTTATAAGAATAAAAAAAATTATTAAAACTTTAAAAGTCAACAAATTATTGCAATTTTTTTTAATTCAATATTAAATTTTCATGTCGATTCGAGTTACCATATAGTATAGGTGATTACCTTTTTCAAATTTTCAAAAAAAAATGAAATAATTGAATTTTTTAAAAGCACGTTAGCACATGCATATATATATAAATAATAATGTGTGTAATAATTAGAGTATTTTATTTAAATATAGTGTTTTATAGGTGTATTCATGTAATAGTGGATTTTTTTTTTTTTAATAAGCAGAAATGCTTCAGTGGTGTGTGTTTGGAATGTCAAACGCATCATGCTCCAACATTTGAATTTTTTTCGGTTAAATATGACATGCCATAGGAGTTGCGCACACCTGGGAATCGATTCCCGAAAGTGTAGATGTGGTTCTACCAAACCTATAAAGTCAGAGATCGTAAATTTACAGCCCTCTAATTCAAAATTCATAATCTGTCATCCATAAACAACAACCCATTTAGTTAACATTAATGGATGGTGTCTAGTGTTTCTTGCAAAAAAAAAATAATAATAATATAGTCATAATGCACAATTATATTATCTGCATGTGATTTAGCATATGAGCACATAAGGCTTTTGAATGAGTAATTAAATCTTTTACTAATTTAGAATAGAATTTAGTTTTGTGCATTTTCTTGTGGTAGTACACAGACGAAGGTGCGAATTCTGTCGGATTGGACGCCGCTGTCTTCAATTGGGTATGATCCTAGTTAAGTATCACTTTTTATTCTAATTGTTTATCAAAGCGTGATAATGTTGAGTTCCCATTGGTGAATCATATAGATACATATGACCTACCAAAAACTTTTTGTCGGAATCAAATACGATGACGCCTAAATTTTGAAGGTGTTACTTCAGCGACTGCTAGCTTCCATGGTTTGAAATCGGCGGTCGTTGACGGCGGCGCGGCGATTGAGACGGAGTCTGGCAGTGAGGCTACGATTGTGATTGGGCTATTGTGGTGGAGTTGCAGAGTTCCGGCGACGGGTGAGATCAACGCACCGTCGTCAACGACCGTCGATTCGAAACCATGGAAGCCAGTAGTCGCTGGAGTAGCACCACTACACCGTCTAATCCACAGAGCACGCCGGAAAATCACCGCCTATGCTCCAACATCTCTCGCAAGAGACCACAATCGACATCAACAGAAACGCACAACCCTAAAAAAGTCATCGTCTTCATCGCCCCCAATGCTCTCCCCCCCCTCCCGCCCACACTCGGACGCCTCCCCTCTCCACCACTGGCTCTGTTGCCTGCGTTCTTGAGAGAGAAGAGAGAGACACGTTCCTTGAGAGTGAGAGAGCATTTTGAAATTTAAAAATCAAATTCATTTACAATGGGAGATACGAAAGAGAAGATGTAAGTATGATTTCATAGAGATATGAGGGAGAAGAGATAGATATAATTACATGATTTAAGAAGATCTAAAAAGGAAATGAGGATATGCCAGTTGTGAAGATATCCACATTACAGAGTGATAATTTCGAAATTAATGGAAAATTGATGATCCTTTGTTAAGAAGATTGCACTCAGATTTAATAAGTAGAGATTTCAACACTACATTGTGATTAGGAGTAGATATATTTATTCTCTTTATTAAAAAATGGGAAAATATACATTTTTGTCCTATAAGTTTCGTTGACTTTGGTTTTCGTCCTCTTAAGTTTTGAATTTTTTTTTGTCATTTAACTTACAAAAAATTATGGTTTTCATCCTCTTAAGTTTTGAATGTTTGCTTTCGTCCTTTAACTTACCAAAAATTATGGTTTTCGTCCTCCAACCGCTTATAAACAGTCATACAACCGGTAATACACACGTGAATCCATTTTTTCTTTCTTTTTTAAACAAAATACTAATGTGGGGGTATTTGGAGGGAATTAGGTCTTGACAAAATACACTTTTAACCGTAAATTCCCTCACAAATACCATCCAATACTTACATCCATTCTAATCTTTTGTCCGGATTTATTTTTGAATATGATGTACAAACCTTGCAACGAAACCATAATGACACTTAATATTGTGCTCGAAACTCGTTGATTCATACGAATTTCTTGAAGACGACCTCTTCCTTTCCGTAGAGTGAGTATGTGCTCAAAAGAATTTAGACTTTTGGATGTTTTGATTTGGGGATTTTTGTTCATTTTTTTCCCTAATTCTCTCAAGCTTCCATGTCTAAATTTGATCGACTAGAGTTTTGATTTGAGAGAGAATTTACGGTTAATTCTGTATTTTATCCATCAAAACCTAATTCTCTCTAAATATCCTCACGTCAGTATTTTGATTAAAAAAATAGAAAAAATTGATCTACGTGTGTATTACCGATTGTGTGACTGGTTATAGGCGGTTGGAGGATGAAAATCATAATTTTTTGTAAGTTAAAAAACGAAAAAAAAAAAACTCAAAACTTAAGAGGACGAATACCATAATTTTTGGTAAATTAAAGAACGAAAAAAAAATTCAAAATTTAAGAGGACGAAAACCAAATTCAACAAAATTTATAGGACAAAAATATATAATTTTTCTTAAAAAATTATTGCTGCAGTATACGATAATTTATAGCGAATAATTTTTCTAAAAAAGTGTCCCACAGCGAAACCCATAACATCCGATTATTAACCCATAAGTAATAAAAGAAGTGTCAATTGAAACAAATCTCAGCGAATTCCACTTTCCACCTGACAATGGGCGAGGTCACTTCGGCGGCGGCAGCAGCAGCTGCTTCTTCTTCCCCACCACCACTCGATATCAGTTCCCACCTTCCTCTGCAGTTAATAAAATCCGAGATCATTGCACCCGCCCCGCATAGATCCGCATCCAGAACCGAACCAACCGCCGATTTTCTTCCGGACTTTGCAGGCCACTCATGGATCGCCTACGGCGCCTCATCACTAGTAATCATCTCTCACTTTCCCAACCCTCTGCTGAAGGCCGAAACAAAAATCGGCCCAGTTTATCGGCAAGTGCTCGAACTATCTCGCGAGGCCGACATTTATGTTACCGCCGTGCGTTGGTCCCCTGCCACGCCATCCGCCGGCGAACTCGTCGTGGCGTTGGGTAATTACATTGTGCTGTTATCCTACAATGAGGACGAAACTTCGAGCAGTAAGTTCATACGTAGACTTTTTAAATTGCAATATTGTTTCGAACTTTGGTTGAACTCTTACGGTTAAGAGGAACGAAAAACGTTTAACTAAATGAAAATGTGCATGTAAAATTTGTGGAGATGGAAAATCTCAGACTATCTTAGTGGCGATTTAAGTGTCCATAGTTCGGCTCTTTCCCCTAATCACTGTTAAAATGATCCTGGAGCTTTGATATAGTTCGTATGTACTTCAGTGGTAACCTCGTCTGTGTTCATAGTTTGTGATATCTCTTTCAGGAAATTTAATTGGATTAAAATCATGCTAACATTTTGTATTGCGGAGTTTGATATGCAATTGCTGGCCGTTGAATATGACCGGCTAGAACAAACATATGATAATATTCTGAATTTGAGTTTTGTGGAATGCAAACTGCTATTAGTGCACCAATTCTGTTGTGTTTAGTCAGGATGCTATATCTCTCTGACCGTCACACACACACTTCCCCTTAAATTCGAATATGAACTTATTTACTGAGATTCAGGTTCTTTTTGTTGGAGCCAGACTGCAATGCTTATGCAATCCATGAAGGTTGAGGCCATCCAGTGGACAGGTTCTGGGGATGGAATAATTTCAGGAGGCACTGAGGTTGTAATGTGGAGAAGAAAGGAGAAATCATGGGAAATAGCTTGGTCATTCAAACCAAAAATTCCTCAAGTCCTCGTCTCTGCCACCTGGTCCGCCAACGGTCTTTCTGCAACCGCACCATGGGGTGAAGTGCAAGTTGGGAATTCACCTTCTCTAGTCAATGATGCAAGAGAATGTGTTTTTGTTTATCAATTTGATGGACATTCTAATTATACACAAACTAAGCTGCATCATCCAATGCCCGTTAGGATGATACAGTGGAGGCCGTCAACAGGAAAACCATCAAGTAGGCATGCAAGGCATGCAGTGAGGCCAGTCTTGCTAACTTGCTGCCTCGACGGAGCTGTCAGGTTGTGGGGTGAAATTGATGATGGGAGGATTAGAAAAGCTGGAAAAGATAACAGTGACCAGAAATCAACAAAGTTAATTTTTTGTGTCCTTGCTGTAATAGAGGTAAATCAATCTCTGAATGGTTTTTTGGGTTCTAATGTGTTTGTAAGCTGGGCTATAGAAGTTGAAGGTGTGGCAGTTATTGATGAAGAAGTTTGCTATTACTCATGCTTGGAAAATCTTCAGCATGACATGGCTGGTAGGTGTGAATGGTTAATTGGTTTAGGTCCTGAAAGAATGACAACAATGTGGGCTATTCATTGTCTTGATGATTTTGCTCCAGTGAGATTCCCAAGGGTTACCTTATGGAAGAATCAGGATTTTGTCGGTCTTACAATGGAAGCAAGCCAAGTGCTTGTTCATAAAGTTTTGATCATGAGAACTCAAGTTTCTAGACCACCAGTAGTTTGCTCTTTTGTTCAGTTGTTACCTTGTAACTCATTTTCCTGGACTCAATTGTACTCTCAAGCATCAGCTACCATAGCAGAGAAATCTGCTAACGACAGAGACCCTGAAAGTTCTTCCACAGCTTGTGCCAAAGGATTACTAGAAGTTGAAGGTCACAGAGGAAAGATTTTACAAATAGCAATCCATCCTTTTTCTTTTGAAGTTGAAGTTGCTGCTTCTTTAGATGAAAGTGGGATGCTTCTTTTGTGGTCGTTTTCAACCTTTTTCAATAGTCATATAGGTCTGCCAACATCAACGCCCTCCTGGAAACTCTCCGGAAAAATTTCTGCTATTGATTACTCTCCAAATTACACATGCTTAAGTTGGGCGCCCATCATGCTGGGTAAGGACCACATACTTCTCTTGGGACATGCCAATGGTATTGATTGCTTCCTAGTGAAGACTTCAAAAGATAATGACGAGAAAATTCGTTTTCATAATTTATTTTCCATTCCCTTCAAGATGGAAAGTCTACAAGAGCTAAGTAGAGTCAGTTCAATTCCTTTGCCTTCCAACTGTAGTGGAAACTTTGGTTCTGGAAAATTCCTGCTGATAGCATTATGGCCGGATAGTCTTGTGGCTTTATCATGGGAAATAACTATCCACTCTCATGATTCACGAGGGAGCTGTTCGAACGAGCACTGGGAAACATTTGAAAGTGATTTCTATGATAAGAAATACATTGTGTCAGTTGATCCTTGCTCGTCTACCTTTCCTGTTCCACATAATGATGACAAGGTTACAAGTTGTGCTGTGGTCTGCCCAAGTGGCCTCTTTTCATCTGTAGAGCAGAAGCTGAGTCCTACCAATGAAATGGACAGCAGCTGCTATGCATACCATTTGGTAACTGGTTACTCTAATGGCAGCATAAAACTGTGGAGGAGCATACCAGCTCAATCATTGATCTCAGACTCAAACTGGGCTCTTGTTGGTATGCTTACTTCCCAGTTAGGTCCTATCCTGGCAGTTTCTCCTAGTGCTTGTGGTCAAAAGCTTGCAACAGCCTCCACAACTAATCACCCAACTTATTCTAATACACTTTGCATATGGGAATGCGTGCATGTGAAAAATGCAGGCAGCTTCATGCTGGAAGATAAATTATGTTTTGACGTGGAGATTGTTTCTTTTAAATGGTTAAGGTTGGGAATTGGTCAGTTATTGCTTGGTATTTGTCTACAAAATGAGTTACGAATATATGCTTCAAGACGTCGTGGTGGTCAAGATATGCTGAAATGTGAGAATCCTACGGAAAAAAATGCTTGGATTTGCATTGCTGTTAACAATGCTTTGCCTGCTATTTCTGACTTCCTTTGGGGCCCTAAGGGCACAGCCATTGTAGTTCATCATGAGTATTTTAGTCTTTTCAGTCACTTTATGTCATTATCCGACTGTATTGGCTCCAATGAAAATGTGATTTCTCATTCTATTGACAATTCAAAACAAGCTTCAGTGGACATTGGAGGACAATATCAGTCACTGCTTTCTGCAAATATGAATAATAGCGTTAATTTGAAGTCAATTGTAAATGCTGAAAGCTGCCAATCAATGTACAGTTCAGTTACCAGAAAGAGTTTCTGGAGCATGTCAGAAATTGCGGAAATGTTAGGAGGGTCTCTCCCTCTATTTCACCCTGAGGCTCTATTGATTAACTTATGTTCAGGTACTTGTGCTTAGACTGGTCAATATATGTTTATATTTCTGAAGCTCCTTTTCCCCTTAGTTTCCATTGAACTGTTGTTGAATGACACACCTAATGTTTAAATTGACTTTCACACTCCACAAATCAAAAGTAGTTACTGGAACCTATATGCAAATCTCAAACTTTTGAGATGTTGGTTCCATGATAGGTACGGAGGATCTTCACAATTTTACCAATTGTAGAAGGTTCCCAGGGATGTGGAATTCATTGATTACTTGACATGAGCAGTTTTACTTTTCATAGGGACGACTGGATCTGTTTTACAGCTGTTAAAATTTTGAGAATTAGAAGTAACTTGTATCTTCTTAGACGAATTTTCATCCTCATCTTGAGATCTACATGGCCAAACTATAAATCCGCTGAAAATGTGAATGAGTCTAGTCTAATTGAAAAATCTGACCATTTTAGAGGCTTGGATGAATACCATAAGATTTTACATGCAAATGATACTCTTCTGGAATTCCAAATTATTCATTATTGTTAGAATATATTAAATTATTCACTATTATTTCATTTACGATAATGTTTTGTCTTAAGGTAACTGGAAACGTGCATATGTAGCTTTGCGCCATCTTGTTAAGCACTTTGCTTCTAGCAACTTGTCTAATCAAGGACATGGTGCTAAAATTCCAAGCAATATAGTTCCACCAGTTCCCCTGTCAGATTATCTCGAAGGGCATGTCCCACCTAGTTCAGCTGATAAATTATTTCAATGGAGCAGTTCACAACTTCAAACAGGATTATTTGACTCAGTTCCTATCGGTGGTTACAATGCTCTAAATTCTTCCTTGACTACATCTACATCAAGATCTGAATTTGATGGCTTTATTGAAGCTCTTGAAAGGATGTGCTGTTATAGACACATAACCAAACTTGAAAAGATGCAGGGTCTTGCATTAATTGATCTTCTACAAGAAGTTGGAAATCCTAACTCCACCTCTGTTTATGGAAGTCTTGATGAACCTGGTAGAAGGTAAGTTTTGGACTTTTTTGAGTTTTTGCACTCTGCTTTTTTATTATCTTGCACAACCTAAAAATTTTAAATTTTTTGGGGGTCAGTGCTCCCTTGGTCCTTGAGTAGCTCTGTCTTTGTGAAAAATGATATTGACCGAGTAAAATCAGGAGAAAAATATGTTCTTGTATAACATAATTATTGATTTGCGAAGGCCTAAAAGAGTGTCCATTACTATATAGTTAATTAGTTACCCTTACTTCATATAGGTGCATAAAAGGAGCAACTCATTGTGACCCAAATTGTTACTTTTATCTGAACTTTGTTCATCATTCTTGATGGATTTTGAAAATGTGTCTTTTATGCCTCAAATATCCAGGCTACATTTTGTTCCAATTTCTCCTCTCAAAACCTAACAAAACATTCATATTTTTCAATGCATTTTCTCTCTGATGCATCACATTTTCCGATACATTTATCTTTCTTCAACTGAAACATTCTTCTGGCACACCCAAAATCCATCCAACCATTCTTGACTGGTCCTCTTCAGTTGTAATCAAGTTTCAACAGCTATCCTGCCTGTTTTCTTAAAATGATGTTGCAGTCTCAGCACAGAACAACATAGTTACAGTCCAACTTACCAAATCATTGTACATGATACCATGGAATCACATCGTTTATAATCAATCAAAATAAATTAAGAAAACTGTAAAGGCTTGATGCTTTAGTCCTGTACAATGTACCAAATCATTGTATATGACAACATGTAGTGCATGGGTTTATGTTTGGCATTGCTCTTGCTCCATTTTCAGTTGTAAGTTTCTTTACTCTTTACCTTTGTTAACAACATGGTCATTCTTCTGTTAACTAACTGGCATTTTTGTTTGAAGGTTTTGGGTTGCAGTGAGGTTTCAACAACTATATTTTGGGCAAAGATATAGTAGGTTACCACTGGTGGAAGAGTTGGTTGTTTCATCAGGACTTATTGGGTGGGCTTTTCATTCAGATTGTCAAGACAATTTGTTTAATGCTCTACTACCAACTGAGCCATCTTGGGATGAAATGCGTAGTATGGGTGTAGGCTTCTGGTATGCTAATGTGTCACAGTTGCGAGTTAAGGTATCATATTAACCAATTCTAATGTAAACTAATGTGTTTGTTTGCTTTTCTTGTGCTTGGACTTTACCATAAGCTGAATAAGAAAAGCTGGATATGTTTTTCTATACACTGCCATGTAATTTAATGATTATTATTTGTGTCTTGCTATTGATTATTGTGATGAGAAGATCAGAGTTATTCAAAAAAAATTGTGTTCTCAGCTGCACTTCATATTGCAATCAGATAAACTGATATAGTCTTCCAACATCCTTTACCCTTTCTCCTTTTTGTCATGAAAAACTTGTATTTCTGTGAAATAGTTCTTATATTAAGTCATAAAATGGTGTCTAAAGAGTCTGCTAACTTAGTGAGATTGTTTACTGGTGTTTGATCACCTCCTTTTTATTTAGCCTTTGTTCCTTGACTGGTCTGTTTTCTCTTTGCCAATGATGGCAATTCTGCCCTTTATATTTTTTTGTCACTTATGCTGCTTGACTATCTCTGATCTTCCAATTCCAAAGTGATAAAATTTAGCATCATTGCTGAAGTTGATGATAAATATGGAATTTGCAATCTCATCCATAAATTTCTGATTTCTGGAAAATTGCCTTCATCTGGGGCTTTGACTTCTCACTGTTTGGTAAGCCTTCCACACTGCATAACGTAGCTTATATTTTGCCATTGATTCATCAACTCTCAACACAGTCCATTGTACAAGTCGTATATTTATATATGTGGCTGCAATTGGCAAATTTTCACAGAAAGAGAAATTGATATATTCTTCTCATATTTATTTGATTATTATTAAGATATTTTTGTGTGTCTAACTTCATATTCCCTCTATGATATCGCGCGAAAGGAATTTCTTCAAAGCATATTTTTTACTGCAGATGGAAAAGCTGGCTAGACAACGATATATGAAGAACAGAGATCCTAAGGCCTGTACACTCCTATACATTGCATTGAACAGGCTTCAAGTTTTGGCTGGCCTCTTCAAAATTAGCAAAGATGATAAGGATAAGCCATTGGCGGGATTTCTATGTAGAAACTTTCAGGTAGTGGTCTTACTATTAGTCCATCTTATTTCGGAATTTGATCGAGCGGTTGAAACTTTGCGCCTATCTGTTTTGAGTATCAATAACAATAGTCAATAGGAACTGTTATTTAGTAACTGCAAGAAATTAATAAAGTAGGAGTAAATTAGATCGAACCATGTTAGAACTTGATAACCAAATTCCTAGAAACCCAAGTATGAACTCAGATTGCCCTAGTAACCAGCGCGTGCTGTAAAGATATGCTCTCAATAATCAAAATTTCATAATCATCCTCATAATTGTTTTACAATCCAAATAAGAGCAAAGGAGCCCTTGAGCTTACAACAAAAAAAGGAAATAGAAATCCTAATCAAAATCTTTATTAGCAATTAAAGGAAATTGACACAAGTCAATAAAGGATTTGATCAATTCTAATATAAGTAAGATATAAGATCAATCTAATTTTGGTGTCTTTCCTCTTCTTGAGTAAACTTTTGTAATTGGCGTAATTTGCACATTTGAAATCCTAACATAACCCCCGCTATCCAGAAAAACATTGTCCTCAAGGTTAATCATTGAAAACTTGGTACGTAACTCTTCAACCAATTCCCATGTAGCATCCTCCGCAGTGAATGAGGTTCATGGTACTTTTTAATGATTGAATCGACCTAAGCTTCTGATATTCAAGCTCAAGAACCCAAGCTATGAAGAACTCATTTTCAGAATAAGATGAACACAATTGCAGAAAGATAAGAAATCTAAAACAACTCAACAATAAGAGATTTACGTGGTTCGATCAAATTGATCTACGTCCACGGGATGGGGTTCCTACTTCCTAACTTTAACTAATTGATGAATAATGTTTACAAAATACTATGCTTGTCACTCTGAGTATGTGTGTATCGCTCAATGTGTATCTCTTAATCTCAATCCTTCACTCTGGATTGAATACACACACACACACACATATATATATATATATAAACCCTAGCTCTTTAACTGAATCTTAAATCCGTAACCAACCAACGGATGTATGGTTGCAACCGCCAAGAATAACTGATCAAAGCCCAACAGAATTATTCATCCAACGACTTGAAATAACCAACTATGTCACTAATATTGAGGTCGCCTTCGTTTTCTTCTGTTTCAGTTAGTTATGAACATTCAGTTCATAACTGTCGGTTCAGGATGGTTCAAACAAAGAACGACTCAGATTAAGCGACTCAAGAAAATGGTACTTTCAGCTCAGGATAAAATGACTCAGGACTGATGCTTTCAGTAAACCGGTGCCTTCAGACTCAGGAAGTGACCTAGGACCGGTGCACTCAGACTCAGTATCAAACCCATATTTTTAGGATCAGGATCATGATCAATACTCAAATTTCAGACTCAGGATTCAAACTCAGCTTTCTTTTACACATTACAATTCTCCACCTCAAAGTAAGTGAGTAGCCCCATTCCACTTTTTACCTTAGCAACAAATTATGGTACATTCCATGACTGTAACTTGATCAGCTCCAAACAGTAATTGAACTTGGAAGTAGGTAGGACTTTAGTCAACATATCTGTTGCATTGTCTTCAGTAGATACCTTTTGCACTGAAATCACTTTCTTCTCCACCACTCTCACAAAATGAAGTCTCACATCAATATGTTTAGATCTTTCATGAAAGACCTGATGTTTGACTAAATGAATTGTGCTTTGGTTGCTACACTGAACTACAACTTCCTTCTGCCTTATTCCAAACTCTTTAATCATTCCTTTGAGCCACATTGCTTCTATTACTGTTTCAATCATGGCAATATATTCAGCCTTGGTGGTTGAGAGTGCAACCAATGATTGTAATACTGCTCTCCAACTAATTGCTGTACCATATAGAGTAAACACATAACCTGTGAAGAATTTTCTTGTATCAATGCTCCTATCATAATCTGAATCAACATATACTTGCAGAGGTTGTGTGATGTCTTTAGTCTTCTCAAAGAGTAATTCCAGATTTTCAATACCTTTTAAGTATCTCATGATCCACTTAAAAGCTTCCCAGTGTCTCTTTCCTAGATTTGACATAAATCTGTTCACCACACTGACTGCTTGTGCTAAGTCAGGCCTGCTACACACCATAACATACATTATGTTATCAATTCCATTTGAGTAAGGTATTTTATTCATTTGTGTCTTCTCTTTGATTGTGTTGAGACACTGATCTGCTGTCAGTTTAAATTGTTGACCAAGCGGAGTAGATACAACCCTTGATTCATGCATGTTGAATCTTCTGAGTATTTTCAGGATGTAATTTCTCTGAGTTAAGAACAACTTTCCTTTACTTTTATCTCTGATGATTTCCATACCCAGTATCCTCTTAGCACTGCCCAAATCCTTCATGTCAAATGTACTACTGAGCTTTGCTTTTAACTTATAAATTCTTTCAGAACTATTTCTTGCAACTAACATGTCATCCACATAGAGCAGTAGATAGGTGAGTACTTTCTTTCCTTGTTTTTCAAGATAGACACAACTATCATACCTGCACCTAGTAAAGCCTATAGAGATTATGTAACTGTCAAACTTTCTGTAACATTGCTTAGGACTCTGTTTGAGCCCATATAATGATTTCTTCAGTAGACACACATTGTCTTCATTTCCTGGTAGGATGATACCTTTAGGTTGTTGCAAGTGTATTGTCTCTTCAAGATCTCCATTTAGAAAGACTGTCTTGACATCTAACTGTTGAAGCTCTAAGTCCTCTTGAGCTACCTTTGACAATAGAATTCTTATTGAACAGTGTTTAACAATTGGTGAGAATACCTTATTAAAATTTATCACCTCTCTTTGAGTGAAACCTCTAGCCACAAGTCTTGCCTTGTATCTCAGCTGTTCTTTACCCTCTGACCCCATTTCAGATTTTTTCTTGAAAACCCACTTGGAGTTGATTACCTTATGTCCCTGAACTTTGTTCACTAAGATCCAAGTGTTGTTTTTCTCTAATGACTGAAGTTTTTCAGTCATTGTCAATATTCATCTCTCTTTATCTTTGCTTGACACAACTTCTGTATAACTTTGTGGTTCCTAATACTCCACATCTTCTGTAATTGTCAGGGTATAGGACACCATGTCAGCTTGACCAAATTTAGCTGGAGTGTGTATGCTTCTTCTGTTTCTGTCTCTTGCTAGACTATAATTCCTGAGATCTTGACTTTCAGATTTTGAAATTGAGTGGTCAGTATGTTCATCAGTTTCACTGTCCTCATACTCCTCTTGTGGTGTATCTGCCTCAGTAATTGCTTGTCCTGAGTTTCTGTCAGGAGTCTCTACCTCAACCTGAGAACTTTCTTTTGAAAGAATGCCATCTGAGTCTTGTGTGCTTGTAGACTGGTTGTATCCCATGACTTTCTCATTGAAAGTCATATCTCTACTGATAATGCACCTTTAATGCGCAGATTCAAGACACCATAACCTGTATCCTTTTACACTTTTAGGATATCCAATAAAGATACATCTCAGTGCTCTAGGTTCCAACTTATCCTGCATTTTATGTGCAAATGCTAAACAACTAAAGACCTTCAAGTTATTGTATTCTGAGACCCTTCCATACCACAATTCATCTGGTGATCTGAACTCAATAGCTGAGGATGGTGACTTGTTGATTAGGTAACAAGTTGTACTGACTGTCTCGCCCGAAAACACCTTGGGTAACTTTGCATCTGAAAGCATGCACTTGACTTTTTCTAGGATAGTCCTATTCATCCTTTATGCCAAACCATTTTGTTGAGGATTTGCAGGGACTGTTTTGTGTCTAGTGATGTCTTTTCTCTGCAGAAATTATTGAATTCCTCTGATATATACTCTAATCCATTATTAGTCCTGAGATGCTTAATGGATCTTCCTCTTTTATTTTTTTGTTCACTAAGCCAATCTATGAATTTAGCTAAGGCTTCACTCTTCTGCCTGATTATGAACACCCATACTTTCCTGTTGAAGTCTTCAATGATTGTCATGAAGTATCTCTCACGTTCATCAGTGTCAACCTTAGCTGGTTCCCAGCATAGTTTTGAAAGGGACGCGCCTCGGGCGCTAAAGGCGAGAGGCTATAGGTGTGGCGCCTTTTCTATGCAAGGCAAGGCGCTGTCGCCCGGGCGAGCGGCTTTTGGTGCCTTTTTGAGGCGATAAAAGGCGCGCCTCGGGCGTGCCTCTTGATTTTTGTTATATGGAGAGAATTTTAAATAAACTCTGACACTTTTAGTTCAATTATATGTATTTTATTGACACTTTTTTTTAAGTAGTAGCACTTCTAAAATTAAAATAAATGTTTAAAATAAAACCCTAGAACTAGGATTTCATTTCAAAACATATGCAGCCTTCCTCCTCTGTCACAACTCTCATTATTGTGATGATTTAACGTGGAGTATGGTTGGTGATGCTCTTGGGGTTGATGAGCTCGTATACCAAACTAGAGGGAAACAAGTGAGCAAGCCAAGGGAAAGGAGAAGGGGAAGGGAAAAAATGTGGGTAGTTCAAGTGCAAGACTACCTTCTAAAGGTAAGAGCAAACAAGTGGACAAAGGCAATAGGAAAAAAGACTCATCTCTAAGACTTAGAGATGGACTCATCTCTAAGACTTAGAGATGAAGATGACGATGAGGAGACATTTGATGAAGTGGAAGAGGAAGATGAAGAAGAGTACATCGATGATGATGAGATGTTTGATGAGGGGGAGGAGGAGGGTTTTGATTTTGATGTTAACGAGGATGAGGATTTAGAAATTGTTAACTTGGTGTGTTAATTTCATGGTTTTTGTTTGTGAAGAATGAATTCGCGAAGTCTATCTTCACTTTTTTATGTTAATTTTATGCTTATCTTATGTTTATTTATTAAGTTTTTAGTTGTATTATGTGGCAGAAAGTCTTATATGATATATTTTTTCAAAATGTATCTTGGGCGTGCCTCGGGCACCTCGGGCGCTACCATCCCCTTGGCGCCTCTCGCATTTAAAAACTATGGTTCCCAGATATCAGAATGAATATAATCTAGGGGTGCATCAGTGCTCTTACCCTTTGGGAATAGAATTTTCTTGGACTTGCCTAGAACACAATATTCACAGAAATTCAGCTTCATTACTTTTCCATCATCAAATGCCTTCTATTTTGTCAGTTATGGGAGTCCCCTTTTCTTCTATATGACCTAATCTCTTATGCCATATCATAGCTTTAGTGACATTGTTTACTGAACCAGCAGAAGTGCTCCTAATAAAAATATACAATCCATTAACTTTCTTCTCTTTCATGTATATCTTATTGTCTTTTGTAATCAAGATGAACCCATCTTTTGTGTTGAAATTCATTACCAAGTTGATTTAGTGAATCCAGAGAGATGAGGTTCCTTTTGAGTTCTGGCACAAGCCTCACATTTGAGAGTATTTTTCCACTCCATCATGTAGCTTCAATATGACAGAAACACTCCCCTTCACCTTGCAGGTTTGATTGTTGCCTAACACAAATGAGCCCCCATCAAACCTCCTCAACTCCTTGAACAATGATTCATATGGGCACACATGAAATGAACATTCTGAGTCAAGTACACATTCATCATTCAGCACTATCATACCCTTCATCTGCAGCAACAGTTATATCAGCCTTTTGTTCCTCCTTGTTTCCTATTTTTTTCTGGGCAATTCTTCTTACAATGACCAATTTTATTGCAGGAAAAACTTCTTCTCTCTACAAATTCACCAGATTTTAATTCCTTTGTGTTCTTTTTATTGTTCTGAAATGTTTTCTTGCCCTTTTTGAATTTGACATTCAGGCATTCAGCTTACAATGGATTTTTCTTGTCAGCTTGTAACTGCAGTGATTTGGTTTTGAGTGCAGCTAGAATATCATCAAAGAACAGTTGATCTTTCCTTCCAAATAGTAGTGCATCCTTGAAATTCTCTAAAGATTTAGGCAGAGAATTCAAGAGCATCAAAACCTTTGTCATTATCATCAATCTCCACTCTCAGGTTCTCAAAATCGTCAGCAGCCTTGTTAGACTCCTCAAGTTGCTCAATTAACTCCTTCTCTTCAGTCATCTTGAAGGAAAGAGAAATCATAATCAAAATCTTTATTAGCAATTAAAGGAAATTGACATAAGTCAATAAAGGATCAAATCAATTCTAATTTAAGAAATCAGATCAATCTAATTTTGGTGTCTTCCCTCTTCTTGAGTAAACTTTGCAGGATTTGCACATTTGAAATCCTAACAAACCATGACCATCTGTGGGCAATTAAGCTCTCAGTATAAAATATATGCATTTATACACATCTTTAAGAGGAAAAAAAAATCATATAACTTTTGATCTTGTGTTTGATGTCTCTTTTGGCATTTCAAGAGCTTCAAGTAAATCGAGACAATGAAAAGAACATTACTTATCCGGGTAAAGCCATCTTCTTTGATGAAGTAGGCACGATGATTATTTTCTTTGTCTTGCCGAACTCCTTACAGTTAACAGTTTATCAATCTATGGTATATTAGACAGCCACCAGCCAATTCTGGCTACTTATGTTTGTTTCCTTTAGGAAACCTGTTATCATAGTAATAATACCTGACCATAAGTATTTAAGAAGTGTCTGTACTCAAATATTTAACCAAGTATATTCTATTACCATGGAAGATGTTTATTTTCTCTTTGAATGCCTTTTATTGTCATCATGCAATTCTCTGTTTTTCATTTGAACAAGTTCTCGAACTGCGGCACAGGAGGATAAAAATAAAGCTGCAGCTATAAAAAATGCTTATGTATTATTGGGAAAACATCAACTGGAGTTAGCAATAGCTTTCTTTTTGCTCGGTGGAGATCCTTCTTCAGCTGTAATGGTCTGTGCTAAAAATCTCGGAGATGAACAACTTGCTCTTGTAATTTGTCGTCTCATAGAGGGATGTGGTGGGCCTTTAGAACGCAACCTCATTTTGAAGTTTCTTCTCCCATCTGCTGTATTAAAAGGTGACTCTTGGATGGCTAGTTTTTTAGAGGTATGGAGTTATAATACTATTTCTCAGCTTTAGTACCATTTATATGTACCAGAATAGTCTACCTTGTTTCCGTTCTATATGGCATTTAAATGTCTCATTTCATTGTTCTTGGTGCAGTGGATCTTGGGAAATTATTCCCAATCTTTTTGGAGAATGCTGAATGTCGAAGTGGGTTCCGAGGTTGATATTTCTGTCCTTTCATCCTTTCATGTCGCTTTTCTGGATCCTAGCATTGGTCAATATTGCCTAATGTTGGCAACAAAGACTAGCATGCGAAATACTATTGGGGAGTTTAATGCTGCTATTCTATGTCGGTGGGCATCTCTGATGAGTATTACTTCCTTTGGCAGATGTGGCCTACCTGTAAGTATCTTTGTGCAATTTATCCGGTCTTGCCTACCTTATTGTCTTAATTTAGGCTGTACTATTGGTAGAGAAAATGTAATTTTATGTTTATATGTTTTGTATTCAGTGCATGCTACATGATGTTATGGTGTAAACTATGATTTTCAATTATCAAATTTTTATCTTATCTGTTACTAGGCATAGTTAATTGGGTGTGATCATGATAATTACAGACAATAAAACTGTACATTACTATCTTATCTACGGATTTAATTTGTGCAACTTATTGTCTTTCTGGTAAATTGTTCTTGATGAGGTAATTATATCCTGCTGAACTTCTGGTTGAGCATTATTTGATATCTCTCTCTTTCAATTTCAAAGATGATTTTTACATTGAAAAGCATAATGGTTCATTCCCCCCTTCCTCTCCAACAAGGTTGAAGCATTGGAGTGCCTTTCGTCGTCTGTTAGCCTCTTTGTTGGCCCTGCCCATGGAAGCATGATGCATAGTCCGACTTGTGATCTTCCTGGTGAAACTGTGAAGCCATCTGTACACGAGAGTTCCTCAAATTGGATGTCAGATGAGGCGTCTTGCCATATTGTATCACAATTTAAGTTATATTTGGGCATGCAGTACTTATCAAACTTGTTAAGAGAACATCCAAGCTGCAGTGAAATTGATAGATCATCTTATGGAGAGTTTATAAACCAGGAGGTTGATGGTCAGAAATTTGAGAAGTTACTGAAGGAATTCCAAGACAAATTGACGACAGCTATAGCTTATTTCCAGCAGAAATTCACTTTGGCTCCTCTCCACTTAGTTAGCATGGTAAGTTGACTATATTGAGTGCATTTTCTCACGTTACTGTGTAGGATTAGCTGATAATTCATGTTTTCTGTCCCAGATTGTATTATCTTTACACCAGAATGGTCTAGAGTTTATTGGGCTCTATATATTACAAGATTACATTCCGGAATTTCTGTTGCAAGAAAAGAGTAATGGACCTGATAATTTGTTTCCGCGTTCCAAACTCTTGAAAGCTACTGAAGAAATGTCCTGCTCATATGCGAAATTTGTTGTTGCCTCTTGCAAGAACTGCTGCCGCTTAACACATTTGACCCGGGATAGCATTGCTTGTGATGTCAAGTTTTGCTGGCTTTCTGCCTGGGGTTTTTCCAATCAGGGGATACTACATGTATTGAGATATTTAAGAGTCATGTTCCAGTTGTTTTTCAGATCCTATTCCAAAGATTTTCTGAAGTTACCTTTTACAATTCTTGGTTTATTCGAGTACCACGTACTATTTGCTTCAGTTTGGTTTCAAAAGAATTTCAAAGCTATTATTATAACTGTCAGACCTATTTTGCTCAAGTTAATGAGAGGGAGTGACCCCTCTGTGCTGAAGATGGAGGATCTGCATAAACTTAGTGCTGAAATTTTGGAAATGCTTGATCATGATTTACTCTGTGTTGAGGTAGGATCACAGATTGAAATTATTGAACAAATGCAAGAACAAACTAGAGCAGTTCCAGATGATAAGACCTGGAATATTATGAGTGCTTCTTTGTGGGTGCATATGTCCAAATTTTTGGAACATCAGCTCAATACATTGTTTGAAGATGAAAGTTGTTCCTCCCCATCTTTGCCTGCTTCGGCACTCGATGAAAATAATTTACAGTTTCCAGCCAGATTGGCTTCCAGCAATTTGATTGAGTTTCTAAAGCTTACATGTGCAGATATTTCATGTTATTGTTCAAAGCAGTTTGCAACACACCTATTTCGAGAAGTAAATATTTCAAACAGAAATAACTATGTATACTTTGAAGATGGTCCATCTCACGAAGGAGCTGATAATGATTATCAGATGAATGAATATATGGAACTGTTGGACGATATCATCAAGTTTCCAGATCTTGAAAAGTTGTGGCAAGTTTGTACTAGTCCAAAAATCTCTCGTGGAGCCTTTATTCAAGAATATCGCAATTGGCTACCTTATTTTAAGCAGAAGTCCTCTAGTGCATGGAGTGATGCATATGCGAGCATCACAAAAGAGTTTGAATCTGAGGAAACTTGGGATAAAGAAGATAGACTTGATAGTCCTAGTCATGCAAGGGGATCACCTTTAGCATGTCTATCCCCTGATGATCATCCTTTTAAAAGTTCTGGTGGCAAAGATGTATATGACTCAAAGAAGATTATGCCTTTTCAAAATCCTAAAGAGATATATAGAAGACATGGAGAACTTCTGGAGGTACCTATTCTGCTCTATTTACACTATAAACATGTATCAGAATTGCTTAGTTATTGATTTATTTTTTTCCTAACCCATTATAATTTTGGAGCAGGCGTTGTGCGTAAACTCCATCGATCAATGCCAAGCTGCACTTGCTAGCAATAAGAAGGTTAGGATCTTCTGCTTGATCTAGTTTGTTTTTCTTCAGTGGTCATCATGAAAGTTTCTATTGCCATGCTTAGACTTTCCAGTACATTACTTTGTTTGTGACTTACCTACTGCTGGCCTTTTAAACTTGTCCTTTTATATTTGTAAAACTAAGGATATTTGTTATTACTTCTTTTGACAGTGTTGGTAGTGAGCAAAATAGCATAGCCATACTGGGAAGGATTCACAGCTTGTTGCTGTGTCATGTTGCTTTGGGTCACACTGAACCTTTGCAATATATGTAACTTGTGGAATCTTGTTTGTCTTATTAATCTTTTAGGTTTTTAATCAAATGAGCTGCATCACTGATTTGATTTAAGTGTAAAGGTTAAACTAGTTTCTAAATCTATTGTCTTTGTCATCACTAAAAAACTAACTATTGTGCTGTTATCGAAGTGTTTTATGCGTTACACAGATGCTTGTGCCTTTTGGTTGCATTTAACAAATCATTTCCCTTACAATAAATGATTTCTAGATTGACTTCAGTCATGCATAAGCTACTGTTTTTCAATTCAGGGGATAATATTTTTCAATTGGGAAGATGGAATTCTTGATAGAGATAAATATGAATGTATCTGGGGAGAAGCTGACTGGCCCCATAATGGGTGGGCAGGATCCGATTCTATCCCAGTTCCCACATATGTCTCTCCTGGTGTGGGCCTCGGGAGTAAAAAAGGTTCCCACCTTGGATTAGGTGGAGCCACTATTGGTGCTGGCACACTGGCAAGATCAGGAATAGATTTAACGGGTGGTGGAGCCATTGGTATTCCTGGTTATGCTGGTGTTGGAGCATCTAGCCTTGGTTGGGGATTCCAAGAAAGTTTTGATGAGTTTCTCGACCCTCCTGCTACGGTGGACAATGTGCGGACAACAGCATTTGCATCTCATCCATCTAGGCCCTTCTTCTTGGTTGGTTCTAGCAATACTCACACATACCTTTGGGAGGTAATCATCATTTTTATGTGTTGCCACAGGCAACTTTTAAAACTTTTTATTAGTAGTGTGTGTGTGTGTATATATATATATATATATATTTTTTTTTTGGCTTAAGCAAGTGTATTGTGGTGAGGCTTCAGAATTTACTTCGTATGCAACTGCATAGGACTAATTGCATGTGGGCAATCACACTCCAGTTGACATCACAATTATAATATATCTATTGCATTTATTAAATCGGTTGACTTTTTGCTATCTTTGTCCTTCTAAGTTAGAAGAGAAGCTGTATTGCAGAACCTATTGCATCCATTTGCAGTTTGTGCTGTATATTCTGTATAGATGATACAAATATATTCTTCAAAAAAAAAAAAAACCATTTGATTTCTTGATACTATACTTTTAAACAAATTATTTTATGTACATATGTAGTCACTTTGACAAAGTGGAATAGCTGAGGTTGTTAGAGCTCCACTACCTATAACGAGAGGCATGAGTTCAAGTCATCATTTGCCCGATTCAAAAATCCGTTTGTAGTCACTTTAAGTACTTAATTGTTGGGGTTTGATAAGCAGAGTGTGGTATATCTTATTCTTATGTTGTCGAGCAAAGAATGCTTCATTTATTGCACAGTATTTTATTTATTTTACTATTCAATCACTGTAAAAAGCAAGATTAAAATGAAATCTACTTGTTAGCCAACGAGGTATATATTGGTTATGCATGTTCAATTTTGTATAATACTTTAAAAAACCCTCCAATTGCTCAGCTAGACAGCTGGTTGTTTTTAATGTTTTTACGTAAAAATAATCCAAAATATGGTTATACTGTCAGTTCGGAAAGGACATAGCTACTGCTACCTATGGAGTACTTCCAGCTGCAAATGTTCCTCCACCATATGCTCTTGCCTCTGTATCTGCTGTGCGATTTGACCACTGTGGACACAGATTTGTGACTGCCGCATTAGATGGAACAGTATGCACATGGCAGCTGGAAGTTGGAGGAAGGAGCAACATTCATCCTACAGAGTCTTCTGTCTGTTTCAACAATCATACAGCGTATGTAACCACTTTATTTATGGGAAAGTAGTATGTTGCCCTATTTCTGTTTTAGTGTTGCCGACTTTCACGAATTGAAAATAATCCTGTAACTCTCAATTGTTCAATATATTAGTCCGATAAATCACATGGATTTCAAATGACTATCCAAATACCAGTTTCTTTGCCCTCCCTCTCTAGCCCCTCCCCCAACCCTCACCCCCCAAAAAATTGATTTCTAAACCAATCCGAAATCACTCTATAGTTTCTGTATCACTTATAGCTAAGGTAACTCCCTAACTCCCTATTATTTTGTGTTTCTATAGGGATGTCACTTATGTTACGGCAAGTGGATCAATTGTTGCTGCTGCAGGGCACAGTTCCAATGGTGTTAATGTAGTTGTATGGGACACCCTTGCTCCTCCAGCCACATCCCAAGCTTGGATAATGTGTCATGAAGGTTTGTTTTTTCTCATAAAGGTGTGTCATCTTGAGTTCCCAGTAGGATAAATGTGTCACCTTGTCACTACCAATGATCAAAATGATGTCAGTGCCAGTGACTCAGCTATATGCTTCAGAGTTAGGAGAGTGCTTCTTGGTGGGAGGATATTCTCATGGGGGAGAAAACCAAAAGTGATTCAATTTAAAAAAGCTGACAGAAAATATAAATGGATGTGTCATTGTGAAATTGAATATAATAGGCAACTCTCTGGGACCTCGTGATGATTATTATTATATGTGTACTTGTCATAAAAAAAAAGTACTCAATTCTCGCACCATTTAGTGTTTGTTTTAGAACTCTGAAAACAACTTCTAAAACAACTTTTTATAACCTCTCTCTCACAGCTTTTGATAAAAAACTATCTTAGAAGCTGTTCTGTAGAGTTTCAAAACAAGCACTTAAATGAGCTAGCACCTCAGTTTGATATGAATATAATATATGTGCGTCATTTAATAGAGCTAGCACCTCAGTTTGATATGAATATATATATGCGTCTAATATTTAAGTGTGTTGCAATGTTATGTATAGTCAACAGGCACTGGTTTTCTTCAAAAGTATGATTACTGAATTTTGAAAAAATATATACTTGATTAAATAACTGTTCATTCCCTTTTATTACAGGTGGTGCCCGCTCCCTTTCAGTTTTTGATAATGATATAGGAAGCGGTTCTGTTTCTCCTCTTATTGTAACTGGTGGAAAAGGTGGTGATGTTGGACTTCATGACTTCCGCTACATAGCTACAGGAAGGACTAAGAAACACAAACACTTTGATGCTGGGGAACATAACATGAATGGTTCATCTTCTGTTGATATGCGGAACAAAACTGGGGACCAAAATAGGAACGGGATGCTTTGGTACATACCAAAGGCTCACTCAGGTACTCTGGCTTTTATATAGAAGTTGATCAGGATCACAACTTTTAGCTGACCCAATTCCTATATTCATGAAGGGAGTGTCACCAAGATAGCTACAATTCCAAATTCCAGCTTTTTCTTGACTGGAAGCAAAGATGGAGATGTGAAGCTTTGGGATGCAAAGAGGGCTAAGCTGGTATTTCACTGGCCAAGATTGCATGAAAAGCACACCTTTTTGCAACCTAGCAATCGTGGTTTTGGTGGAGTCATCCGGGTAATTCCAAACAAGCGCCTGCAATTGAAATTCTTTTTTACCACTTACCAGAATTTGTGAAGTAAATTTGTTGCCCTATTCTGCAGGCTGCAGTGATGGACATTCAAGTTGTATCTAATGGTTTCCTATCATGCGGTGGAGATGGTGTCGTAAAATCTGTCAGGTTTCAAGAGAGACTCACGGAGTGACATCCAAATCCGTTGGTAGTCCTGTTATCTAACCGCAAAACACCCTGCCATGAGGTTACTTTATGATCTTCTAAAGTTAATCATACAACCATTATTTTTTTTCTTTCTCCAGATAATCATATCAGATCCTCCAATTCAACAGCGATTGGGAAAGATGACGATTCCTTACTTTCCAAATTTAGCTCCTTACCAAGAAGATAACCACACCTTCACAGTTCCCACTACGTAGTAATAGTGTTTGTTGGGCTCAGCTAATATATACAATGGCCATTTGTATAGTGTTTCATATATTTTTGGGTTAATCTCAAATGTGTTGTACATTATTTTCTCTCAAGTATATAACCTTCTTTCCTTTTGCACTCATTTATCATAGGGAACAAATTCATTATTTTTTCGTCTTCAAAGTCACGTTTTAAATCAATATCTAGATATCTTGAAATGTGAACACCATTATTTGGTCATTGTGTTTGGTATAAGTGCAAGGAATATAAAGAGTATTCCCTCTGACCCCTTATAAGTTGTTCATAATTTTTAGGCACGAATATTAAAACATGTATAAAAATATTAATATAGTACATATGATGTGATGAGAAAAAGTAATGAAAATAATGTAAAAAGTATTGAAAATAATAATAAAGAAGTGAATAGTAATTTTTAAAAAAGATAAAAAAAGCAAATGAGCGAGGAAGTATAAAAATGAAAGAGTACGAAATAAAAGTTATAGTTCTCAAATAGTTGAACGTAAGTATTTTTATAATAGAGTAATTTCAAATACACACTATAATTTTAATTGTCGTTAGTTACTTTCGAAAATAGTCAACCAAACATTTCCTTATTGATTAATAAATGTTGCTTTTAAGGTAATGTATAAATCGCAAAATGTTGAAATTATTTTAGAAAGGGAAAAAATAAATTAATAGTAATATAGAAGCTGGATTAACCGTGGGGCGCAAGATAGCATGAAGGTGTCGTGGTGTAGTTGGTTATCACGTCAGTCTAACACACTGAAGGTCTCCGATTTCGAGTCCGGGCGACGCCATTTTGTGTTTCTTAATTTTTTTTTTCTTCTAGCCAACCTGGTCAACGACGTCGTACCGTTTTCCTAAATCACCTTTTACCATTTACTACAGTTCATTAGAAAATCAGACCCGCCCTGGTCAACGACGTCGTACCGCTTTCCTAAATAACCTTTTACCATTTACTACAGTTTACCAGAAATTCAGACCCCATATATCCGCATTGGCTCATTTGTTACAGCCTCTCCCAACGGCGTCGTACCATTTTCAATGTCATTCAGTTTCCCGCAGAAATTCATACCCCGTATCTCATAATTTTGAACCAACTGTCGGCAGGGGAGAAATGGAAAGGCGATCCAAGGCTGACCTCGCGGCGGAGCTACGGCGGGCTTGGTATCATTTGAGATTGTCGGTTCGTGATCCAGCTCGGGTGCGCACTTGGGACGCTGTCGTTTTGACAGCAGCTAGCCCTGAGCAAGCCGAGCTCTATAATTTGCAGCTCAGCCGCGCCAAGCGTTTGGGCCGCATTGCCCCCTCCACCATTACTCTCGCCGTTCCGGACCCTGATGGCCAGCGCATCGGCTCCGGTGCCGCCACTCTTAACGCAATTCTAGCTCTTGCCAAGCACCTTCACCACCTCAATTCTCATGTATGTTGTCGAATTTTCCTTTGATGGTTGTTCATACAAGTTATCTTAGTTGTAACTATTGCGTAGCTGCATTTCCTACTCATTTAGCTGACGAGATGCTCTGGTTCAATTTCTTCTGTCGTGCGAATTTATTTTTGATTAGAATATTTAAACACCGAGATAATCAAATATGGATTTGGTTTGGAGCTTGGGTCAGTAAGAAGCAAATATGAAAATTCTATCTTAGACCCCATATTCTTATTTCTTAGGAATTAGGACTTGGCTGTCATTCTTCATCTTGACCAGGGCCTAATTGGTCTGTGTTGATATCATATTTGGTAAGCAGGTATCAGGAACAATCAAGTGCAACTCTAATTCTTCAATCTCTGAATGCTCAACTGAAATCCCACTCCATTCACTCGTTGAAATAATAAAAAAGAAGCATGTCTTACTGCTTCATGCTGGAGGAGATTCTAAGAGGGTCCCATGGGCTAATCCAATGGGGAAAGTTTTCCTTCCACTTCCATATATGGCAGCTGATGACCCCGATGGCCCAGTACCCTTGCTCTTTGATCATATACTTGCAATTGCTTCTTGCGCAAGACAAGCTTTTCAGAACGAAGGTTACATGTTCTGTTCTGTTAGCTGTAATAAATGTTGTCAGCAATCAAGCATGGCTTCATTGTATGTCATACTGTCACCTGTTGGTGTTACATTTGCATCATGTTTTAGTCTAGGGCTGTTCTGAATTGCATTTTGTTTTTTAAAGTTTAATTATGTTAATAAATGCAACCCTTATTTAGCAGGTGGGATGTTCACCATGACTGGAGATGTTCTTCCTTGTTTTGATGCTTTCAGCATGGTTCTTCCAGAAGATGCAGCCTCTATTGTTACTGTCCCTATAACCCTTGACATTGCTTCCAATCATGGTGTCATTGTGGCTTCCAAAATTGGATTACCGTGTGATAACTCAGTTTTTTTGGTTGAGAATTTGCTTCAGAAACCCAACATTGAGGATCTAGTTGACCACCATGCAATTCTAGATGATGGCAGAACATTACTTGACACAGGAATTATTGCAGTCAAGGGTAAAGCATGGGTGGATCTTGTCATGCTTGCATGTTCCAGCCAACCGATGATATCTGAACTTCTTCAAAGCAAGAAAGAGGCAAGTGAACTGTCCTTGGCTGTTTGTCTTCAGTTCTAATTTATCTGATTGCTGCATGCCTACAACACGGCTTCTACAAAGTTTTCCAGTCTCAATGTTTTGGAGACTCCAGCTCTTGAGTTCTCGGAACCTTTCCCATATCTTCTACCTTGTGCAGATGAGTTTATATGAAGATCTGGTAGCAGCATGGGTACCTGCTAAGAATGAATGGTTGAAGGCACGTCCTCTCGGTAGAGAACTTGTGGCAGCATTAGGAAAACAAAAGATGTTCACCTATTGTGCATGTATGTTTTCTTCAATTGATGCTTAAGTTTACACCAGCATTTTTTTTTAATACAACCTATGTCAGGCATCTTGTTTTGCTTTGAGTATTTCCTAATTTTTCTCGACACATTTTGTTTAGATGATCTTTTGTTCTTGCACTTTGGAACCTCAAGTGAAGTTCTAGATCACCTTAATGGCACTAGTTCTGGACTAGTTGGTAGGAGGCATCTGTGTTCGATTCCAGCAACAACAGTGTCTGACATTGCTGCCTCAGCTATAATTGTGTCTAGCAAGATAGCTCCTGGTGTATCTATTGGTGAGGAATCACTTGTATACGATTCCTCTATTTCAACCAGTTTCCAGATTGGTTCTCAGTCAATAGTTGTTGGCATAAATGTGCCTGAAGTTCAGAATATGGCGGCTGAGAATTCATTCAAGTTCATGCTTCCAGATCGCCATTGTCTCTGGGAGGTTCCCTTGGTGGTACGCACAGACAGAGTTATAGTGTATTGTGGTGTGCATGATAATCCTAAAAATCCACTTTTAAAGGATGGGACCTTTTGTGGGAAACCCTGGAGGAAAGTTTTAGTTGATTTAGGAATTAATGAAACTGATTTATGGGGCACAAAGGAACGTAAAGACATGTGCTTGTGGAATGCTAAAATATTTCCGGTTCTTTCCTACTACGAGATGCTGCATTCAGCCACATGGTTAATGGGATTGAGTAACCAAGATGTTGAACATCTCCTAGGTTTATGGAAAAGGTCTGAGCGGATCAGTTTGGAGGAGTTGCATAGATCAATTGACTTCACCCAAATGTGGATAGGTTCAACTAACCACCAAGCAGATCTTGCAGCAGGGATTGTTGCATCTTGCCTTAATTTTGGTTTGCTTGGCCGTAATCTATCTCAGTTGTGCCAAGAAATTCTGCAAAAAGAAGCCACTGGAGTCGAAATATGCAAAGAATTTTTATCTCAGTGCCCTAACCTTCAAGCCCAAAATCCTCAGATTCTTCCAAAGAGCAGGGCACACCAGGTTCACCTCGATCTTCTGAGGGTGTGCAATGAGGAAGAGATGGCTGCGGAAACACAGCACAAAGTGTGGGCTGCCATCGCTGATGAAACTGCTTCAGCAGTGAGATATGGCTTTGAAGGTAATGACATTATCTTACTTTGATGGTATACATTTTCATGTGTTCATCGTACTATAATAGTAACATGATCTCTAGAAGGGTGTGAAATTTTGATTAGTTTCCTGGTTCCACTGTTTCATATTTTAGTTTGTTAGAATATGTTTGTCTGTTGGATTCTTTTTATAGTTCATTCTGTGACTACTGTAAATAATCATGGCCGCTGGTATAATTCATTGATAGTAATCTTTTTTGCTTCCACAAAACTTCTGTATAGAACATGAAACTAGCTCATCTCATGGTACACTTGGGCAATCTTTTCACCATAGGAAGGTGAAGGTGGAGTTACCTGTTCGTGTAGATTTTGCTGGTGGTTGGAGCGACACTCCTCCATGGAGCTTGGAGCGGTCTGGCTGTGTACTGAATATGGCAATAACATTGGGTGGTTCTCTTCCTGTTGGTACAATTATAGAAACAACCGAAAGGGGGGGACTCTTAATAAATGATGATGCAGGAAACGAATTATATATCGACAATATTACCTCGATTGCACCTCCATTTGACAGCAATGATCCATTCCGACTTGTCAAATCTGCAATGTTGGTCACTAATGTCATAAATGAGAAGAAACTTCAGTCGACAGGCTTGCAGATAAAGACATGGGCAAACGTCCCTCGTGGTAGTGGCCTTGGAACTTCCAGCATATTAGCAGCTGCTGTTGTGAAAGCTCTTCTCCAATTAACATATGGAGATGACAGTGATGTAAACGTCACTAGACTCGTATTGGTATTGGAACAAGTCATGGGCACCGGAGGTGGGTGGCAGGATCAAGTTGGTGGTCTCTATCCAGGTATTAAGTTTACTTCCAGCTTTCCTGGTGTCCCGTTGCGCCTCCAAGTCAATCCCCTTCTCGCTTCACCTCAACTGATTAAAGAGTTGCAGCAAAGAATTCTTGTTGTATTTACTGGCCAGGTAGTGAATCATTCTAAATAAATAACTCCAAATCTTACAAGTTTGCTAGATCACACTCGTTACATATATAATTTTTTACATTATTGGAGCATAAATTTCTAGCCATTATGGCATACAAGATGAGATATAGCCACTTGTCATAGAATTTTGGATATAGCCTTTTTGGGACATCAAAAAATATAAGATTCTGTCAGTCAAAGTTCTATCTTCTCTTCATGTGTGCTGAAATCTGCAGGATTGTGAATTCCATTGCAAAGCTCGACATACACTTTCTCGAGCTTCCAGTTCTCAAGACTTGGGAAAGAAGTAGGAACTATGTCTTTAGCAGAAGGAACATTTGTCTTTTTATATTCCATTTTTGAGATATCTATATCCCAGAGATCAAAGAGCTGAACTTAGTATTTATATACATTCTCCATTGGTATAATCATGCAGGTCCGGCTGGCTAACCAAGTCCTACAGAAGGTAGTGATTCGGTATCTCCAACGCGACAACCTACTCGTTTCCAGCATTAGACGCCTTGTCGAATTGGCAAAGATTGGAAGGGAAGCCTTGATGAACAGCGACGTAGACGAGCTGGGGGATGTAATGCAGGAAGCATGGAGGCTGCATCAGGAGCTTGATCCCTACTGCAGCAATGAATTCGTCGACAAGCTCTTTGCATTTTCTGATCCATATTGCCGTGGTTACAAGCTTGTTGGCGCTGGTGGTGGGGGATTCGCTTTGATGCTCGCTAAAAGTCCTGATGCTGCTAAGAAGCTGCACCACTTGATCACTCAAAATCCTGAGTTTGATGTTCAAGTTTACAGATGGGAGATATTCTTAGGCTAATAGCTGAGTTTCTAAGCCAAAGAAAATCCAAAGCTTCTGTGAAAATTGCTATTTTTAGCTAATTATTTTGAAATCGTCCTATTAGTCATAGTCTTGTCGATTTGGTTTATTGGTGAAATGAGTGTAGTCATAGTATATGATATTTGAACTAATTTACATTCTGTCTGGATGGTGCAGTTAGCAAGTCTATCATCATGGGTTTCGCACTCATGATTAATAAGTTGAAAAGTTTAGACTAAATTGAATGAATTAATATATATATATATATATATATATATATATATATATATATATATATATATTTGGCCAATAGGACCTTGTGATTTGCTAAATTCTCACTGAATAAATAAAGCTTAATTTTGGTTGAAGGACAGTTAGTAAAGTTCATCATTTCTTGCCTTTGTTTTTCATGGAAGACTAAATATCTCTCATTAATTAGAATTATTACTACTACTACATTGTGTAAATAAGTCAACCTGAAATTTGAAAATGTAAAATATAGACAATGTTTAGGTATTTATGAGAGTGAAATCCACAACCAAGCTTAAAGTCAAAGATTAATTATATCACATTTATACCTTGGCAATTTAGGTTTAAAGTCAAATCAGAATCATGACACTTATGGCCACAGGATTCTTTTTAGAGTTGGGCTGATTTCTTGATCCAGTGGGCATATTCATAGTATCAAGGCATGCTGATTGAGTTTCACTCACACAAATACTCTTTTTTTTTTTTTAATAAAAAACAAATACTACCATTTATTTCTTTTTGGGAAATTAGTCTTGTATGCACCAGTTACACGATGCAACTCAAATTTATTTTTTAAAAGTTAAATAAAATACTACTGAAAAGTTACACATGTTATTACTGATAAGTTAAACTGTAAAAGATACAATTTTCAGTAATAATATGTGTAACTTTTCATTAGTATTTTGTTTAACTTTTAAAAAATGAACTTGAGTTGCACCATATAACTGGTGCACAAGAGACTTACTCTTTTTTTAGAAGTATTAAATACCAAATACACCTACTACATTTGTTCTTCAAAATCAATGTCAAATTGAAAATATAATGAAATTAGCCGAGTGGTAAAATTAGAATTGGAAATCAAATTAAGCATTAAATGCTCGATTTCAAATCATTTGAATAAAAGTGTGTATGTGTTCAATTTGATAAAAAATATCAAATAACTCTTTTGTTTTCTAAAGTTCAAGTTTGATAAGTGAAACAGATATAATTGGCAAATTATTGAATTAAGAATGACAATAAATATATGATAATTATAGCAATTAAAAAATAAAAAATGTGCATAACAAAATATTTCTAATAAATGAATTAATCATTATTTCATTTAATTAGCGTCTTATAATCATATATCTCAAGACAAAGTATTGTATGAAAATGGTTCATGATAAGTTTATCATGAACAAGTTTTAAAGTATGAAATATTTAATCAGGTGTATCAAAAATCTCATCAGGTGTATTAAAAGTTGAGGTCAATAAAATTTATATATTGATTTCAACTTTTGATACATCTGATTAATATTTTGATACACTTGACCAGATATTTGATACATTAAGACAATTTCATGATAAACTTATCATGAACTATTTTCACAAAATGTCTACTTATATCTCAATTATTTCTCTTGCTACAATTAACAACTTTTTTTAATCTATTTTTTTTTAAATTAAGGCATAATATTGATTATATAATCACCATGGAGATAAACATTCATTCAACATATCTAATGGCAAAACAGAAAAATAGATTTTCACTCTCATTTCTATTGAAAAATTCAAACCAAACATCTCCTTAATGTAAATTAATGTCTTCTTCTTCTTCATCTTCTTCTTCTTTTTTTTTTTTAATAAGATTAACATGCATATTTTATGCATATGATATACATAGTATTACTAATGTATGGTAATGGGTACAAAATAATACTCTTTCCATCTCAATTCTTTTTAGTATTAAATGATATAACTTTAAAAAAAAAATGAGGAAGAAGTAAGACAAATATTAATTATCGTAAATGTGGATTATTTTTATTTTTAAGAAGATTGTTAAAAATTTGAGACATTTTAAATAGAAAATATTTTTAAAAAAATTAGAATGGAGAAAGCGTACATCATCAATCTTTCTCCATACAGGAAAAGATGCTCATATTCGTCTGCATTCGATTAATTTAAAACTTCTTTACTAGAATATAATAATTCATAACTTAGGAAATGCCGGAATGAGTGATTGAGATTTGATGATTCCATGAAATAAATAATATGATTAAATAGCATACAAGGATGAATCATGCCTGCCATTATTTTAAACTATATTTTGCAAATACTATTATATTCAAAATTATGTAATCCCCCTCTCTTCTAGTTTTCATTTTTATTGAAATGAATGCACGTTCAACATAATACAACATATATAGTCATTTCATTTTATTAATAAAATAAAATGAGATTAAACTTATATGAAAAAAAATTAAATTTTTTTTTTTTGAGAGTGTATTAATAGATTATGCAACAAAAATGTAATATCCACTTTGACAACTATGATGCTTGTTCTCCATTTTGATGAGTCTCCTTCAATACACAAAATGATATAACAATTTCGTTTTCGTAAAAAAATATCAAAAGATAAAATTCAATCATCCATTAGCACAGTGCCAAAATAGATTAAATAAAGTGGTCCTATTTCTTTTATTTTTCCAAGTTGTCTACTAATTTACATGGACCCGCCAGGACAACTAAATGACGTTATTACTCCTTCATTGTATTTATTTAGTGTAATTTGCCTCTAATTTTTTTATTATATTAAATTGACAAATTTATTAAATAGATAGTCATTTTGGTACATAAATATAAACAAAACTTATTTCCAGAAAATCTATATACTTCATCTTAAAGAGGTAGGATTGTTGATTTCGTCATTTCATGTGTGTCATTATATATATTATATTTTATTTTTGGTAAATATTCTCTTTATTATATTACTTTTACTATATCTAAATTTAACAATTTATCTTGATGTGTGTCGAAATAATAAATAAATAAATAGAAAAATTGAGGGAGTAATAAATAGGGAATATTACAAATTTTTTTACAAAATTGACACTAATTACAAATTGGTTCTTTGCAGAAAAAATATATGCTTCTGTGCAGAAAAAAATTATATTTCTGTACAAAAATTGTGAACTAATTTGTAAATATAGTTATTTTTTAAAAACAATATGTAAGTGACCCTAATAAATAAAAATGAATATGCATTTATTTTTCGTTTAAAATAAAAAAACTCAATTTAATAATAAATAAATATATAGCAAAACAATTTATTTCGGTTTTATGTGTAATGGAAATAGTCAGGGAAACAATTGTTTAGAACTACTCCCTCTGTCCCACAGGAATTTGCACACTTTTTTTATTGGGACGTCCCATAGGAATTTGCACACTACAAAAAAAGGAAATATTGATTTAAGTTCACACAAATTTTTACACATATTTACCCATATACCACTACTTTATATATAAAATAATTTTTTTAAAAAAATGTGCCGTCCCGTAGGGTGCAAATTCCTATGGGACGGAGGGAGTAATTCTGTTGGCCTTTGCGCCCACCAAAGAACACAAACAAGTGAAAAGAAACATGGGGGGTGTCAGACAAATGCGACGTCGTTCGGGGATAATAACATTTGGTACGACAGCGTATCACGTGACGCGCGAAGGCAACAAAACCGTCTGAAATGATTTTGAAGCTGAAAAAAGCAACACATTCTCCTTTTTTGACAAAAAATGATGAGGAAAATCCGCGCACGTTAAGATTACATTTGGATCCACGCCCATTTGCACACTCTCTCCCTCGCAATCTCGTCAATTTCAGTTTGATAGGTATCTTTCTCTCTCTATATCTTCATCTTTTCACTTCTCGCTCATAGTAAGTTGTACCAATATTTGATGATCGATTGGCTCTTCTATGAATACAATTGCTTAAAAATTTAATTCATCGAAGGGGTAATTGATTCGGTGTTGATTTAATGCTCAGCTTCGGTTTAATCGGAGCATCTTTGTTTTTTCAATTTTTCTGGTTTTATTTTTAAAGCATTTGATTTAAGGTTCTGTGTCCATGGTTGATAGCGGTATGCTTTTTTTATTCTTAATTTTTGGTGGGTTGAGTTGCGGTGCTATGCAGAGATAATGTACTTTTACTATTCACTATGAGGATTGTTGTGGCCAATTTTGATTTATGATTTTCAAAGTCCTGGAAATTAAAACGTTCTAGGGTAAATCGTGAAGAAATTCTGTTTCTTGTTTTCTGAGAGTAATGTGTGCGTTAATTGATTTTATGATTTATTAGAATTAGAATTGAAATGACCCCAACTTGAAGCATTGATACTACTAAGATATGTCTTGTATGGATATGTGCCAATAATTTCGATTTATGAATCTTATTTGCATCAGTGATGCGCTATCTTTGAATGTGTTAATCTTCTTTGTCTGTTTGTTTCTGCATCTGAAATTTGGTATTCTACTGGAATTACTTTCTTCATTTCATCGTCTACTAGTGGATTCCGTACATATACATACATGCCAGGACATTTAGTTATGCTTCCTTCATCTTCTACAAGAATTTGATCTTTTCTGGATTAAAGTTATTGCCGCCGTTCAATTTTTTTCAACATACTGTCGTACATTTATCGTGAGTGAGATTTCTGTTGGATGGTGAAATTTGCAGGAGATGGGTGAGTAATGGCGCTATCAGAAGCTAGGGCTGCATGGCAGAGGACAGCTAACAGATGCTTTGTCCAAGAAGATGCAAAAAGAGCTCCTAAATTAGCTTGTTGTCCAACGATGCATTCTTCCATTAAACAGGCCGGTACAGGACCAACCATTGCATATGGAGGCCAAAATGTTCCCAGCACAATTTATGTGCCTTCTAATCTGAATGTTTCATATTCAAATGTATACCCTAGTTCGAAATGGTGGCTGTACATTCAACCAAATTGCAGTAATCAGAAGGGTTTGATGGATGAACAGTTCAATTCTGTTGAAGATAGTAAGGAAATCTGCCAATTGGATAAAAGGTCAGGAACTCTTGCAAAGAGTGAGGAAGATCCTGCTCGCCTCATTGGTCAAACTATTACTAAGAATCTGTCCTGTGACAGAACAGAATTTGGAGTTAATGAGGAGGAATTCGTAGCATTCCCCACTTGGAAATGTCAAGATCCTCTAAAGGTTGAAGCCAAAGAGGATGTGGGAGAACTAAAAGTCGAAGCGGTTATTCAAAATGCCAATGAGCCTTATTTTGATTCAAAATCATCATGGATAGAGGTTAATAAAAATACTCCTTGGTGGCGAACTGCAGATATGGATGAATTGGCTTCATTTGTCGCACGGAGTTCGCTTGACCATATAGAAAACTGTGACCTTCCCAGGCCTCAGAATGCTCATATGAAGAAGGATGTGGATGGTATAAGTTGTTCTGCCTGTAGTGGGATTCACGGTTCGTTGCTAGACCCGAAGCTCACTCATCTTCATACAGCAAGTGCTTGCCAAAAACTTGAGGATCATTTGGTGTCTGGTGCAGATAAGACTGTGAGGTACCTTTTGCTTCTTTTTTCTATTTCATCCTGCCATTAAACAAACTTATAAATGCATCATCATAGCATGAGAACTTGATTTTTGTGAACTTAAAATCAGGGATATCTCAACCCATGAAAGGATGCTTGAGATGGACACGAGCAAGGCTGAACTAATGGAAGCACTACGTCATTCCCAGACACGTGCAAGGGAAGCAGAGATAGCAGCAAACCAAGCTTGTGCAGAGAAAGAGCATGTTGTCAAGCTTGTATTCCGACAGGCATCTCAGCTCTTTGCCTATAAACAGTGGCTCCAACTCCTGCAACTGGAGACCATGTATCTCCAATTCATCAATAACACAAGCCATTCCGTATCCATGGTCTTACCCCCGATGTTACCTTGGACACCTCAAAGAACTAGGAAAATACGGATGAAATCGGACACATCCTCCAGTAGAAAACGGGCCTATCCTCAGTATGATGCTAGCAAATATGCAGTGTTTTTGGCACTAGGGTTGGGGCTAGCTGGCGCTGGATTCTTGCTTGGATGGACACTCGGGTGGATGCTACCAACCTGGTGAATCTATTGTATGTTGAGAATTTTGTGAATTTATGTTTATGTAGGCTTTATGAGCTTTATGTATCCAACTGTCTTGTTTAAAATCGTATGCATAAATGTCGGATTATCTGGATTTGCAGCTTTCCTTCTCCTTAAACATGCTTTCATTATACGGCATGGTGGAACTTGTATATATATACACACTGATGGGTTTATTGCAGAGTCTATTTTTCTATTAAACATATGGGTTCTTGCATATGTTGAATAATTGAAAGAAAAATTGCAGAAAATTGGTCTATTCAGGACTGATTTTCTTATCCTAGATTGTATCTCCGGTAATTTGCAGAGAAGATCAATATATGTATGTTGAATAATTGAATATGCTTCCATTCACAAACTTAAATTTTGATGAAATCTAAAATTATTTTAGTGCATTTTATTTTTCATGCATTCAGCTGGATAACATTTTACATGAGTAACAACAAACAACCACCCCAACAAAAACTTGAGCTGCTTTATGCTTTGTGCTGCTGCTCTTTTGTATTTCAAGTTAAACCATTCTTTGATATGACAAAATTAGGGTTGATTGCCTAGATTAGTGGCAGATGTTCTTCCTCTGTTTAGCTGCTTACCGACATTCTTTGACTAAATAATGTTTGTTGTTTCTTTCCACCTTTTTGACTTTGTCATGTTAATTATTCTTCTCCATTTTAAACTGATGGAACTCCAATTTGGGAGACGTAAATAATGAGAGATATATAAATGTCTATTAAAAAAAAAGAGTAGAAAGTGATATTTTATCATTTTAGATGGAGTAAGTAAGTATTAATTTGTGAAACCTAATCAAACACGTTTTTGTCTAGATTCAACACAACATATAAAAGCACAAAATAGAACTTTGTGCTTGCGTTAACAAGTAAAACCACATTCTTGGTAGCAGCTAAAATATCATAGAATCAAGTAGCTAAATAATATACAATAGAGAAACTAAATCCGACCAAAAATTGAACATATCATTTTTACACATAGTAATCCTTCATTCTCTCCCCTCTTTGTTTGCCTTCTTACTGCTCTTCCATTGCATCACTTGCTTTATGCCTTTGCATATACTTGTCTGAAATAATTAAGTCCATAAACAAACTCTCAGCTAAAATCCACATTTAAGAAAACATCATCAGACACATGCACAAAAATCCCCCCATTTTTTTGTCTAGTATTGAACAGAAGCCAGCAGCTGTATGTCAGTCATATGTGCCTGTCTGTTTTTGCAGAACATCACATACCCCTCAACTAATTTTGGTCAAATTTCCAACAATTTTTTTGGTTGAGAAATGGGATTAGAGCTTTATTATCAGGGCCATGTCCATCAATGACATGACATCACAGTTTTCATTTCCCAGTAGGCCATACAACTGTTTCACTATACTCTGTAAAAATTGTGCACATCATAGAATGCGTACAATCAAATGCACATAAATTTCACCAAGTTACAGAATTAAATGAGGTAGGCAGTGGTTATAGTAATATTAATGAATTATTAAAAAACAGCAGTAAAAAAAAATTAAAATTTACCCAGAGGTGAGAAGACTTGGCATGAGAGCTGGAAAAGCTACCATTTCTTTCCAATTTTACCCCACCACCAATATTTTTGACCCTCTCTTCACTGTTGCAGCTACTAATGGAAGAGGGTGAAAACCTGCAACTGCCACCGTCAAAGTCCTTTTTACCGCCCCTGAATTTACCAAAAAACCCTCTGGTTTTGCCACTCTTCTTACCACCAAGTAGTAAATCAGGGCTAGCGCTGCTGAAGCTGTCAAAAGAGTCATGGGCGTCCCTGAAGAATCTGAAGGAGGAGAACTTGGGGCGTGCGACATTGTAGGGCCCATCAAGAACAGTGGTGGGGGAGGGCGTTTTGGTAAACTTGCAGGGGGGGAGCTCCAAGGTTTTGGCGGGTAGAGGGATGATGTCGGAGCAGGGTCGGGGCTTTCCGGGTTGCTCCTCCCATTTGAATGGAACCGAGGCTGAGGTTTGGAGAGGTGGTGTTGATGGCTGCTCAGGTGAACCCATGCTGACCACTGCTGCTGCAGGTATGTGTAAAAATGGAAGCTTTACCGCACAAAAACATGTCTCTCTCTCATCCTCTTCACCCATGTTGTGTGAGAGAGAGAGAGAGAGAGAGAGAGAGAGAGTGAGTGTAAATTTCAAGAATATGGAGTAAGAGAGATGAGATGGTGCTATATCCTATTCCTATAGGCTATAGAGATTTATAGCAAGAAAAACATGTAGTAGTAGTAGTAGTGGGAGTAGTACTATAGGAGTAAGACAGTAGTGCTTTGTTTTGTATCGTTTGACTTTACTTACCAAGGGCTGTAACTTCATTTAAGAGCTGCAATGAGACGCTGATATTTTCGTAATGCTTTTAGAATCATTATAAAGAGAGAACATTTACTAATACATATATATTACTGTATATTAAATTTAATTGAAAAACTTAAGGAAGTAGGTAATGATCATATATTTCAACCTTTTATTATTGTTCTTTGTCCACTCCCACTGTATATGCATTGGATTCTATGGAACAAAATAGCAAATGTCAGATAGGTTTTCAACCCATAATATCAATTGGACGTTACATGCTACATCAATCTACTACTTAAATTGCGATAATAATACACCAATAGTGCGTGCTTTACTAAATTACTGCTCCCTCCTTGCCAAAATTACTTTCACACTTTTCTTATTTGGACGTCCCAACTCTTCTTTCACACACCAAAAAAGGAAACTTTTCCCTCTCACAAAAGTCAACAGAATACACTTTTTTTTATTTTATTATTTAATTTTACACTCACATATTTATTTTTTCTTGATTCACGTGCCCGGAACTACTATGAAAGTAGTTCCGGGACGGAGGTAGTATCAATTTACAATTCCTAGACCAGTTTATTCTTAAATTTTAGATGCTATGTTTGACAAAATAAATGTTCATAAAAATCAAACTTGAGTTGAATCTTCTCTAATAGGGTAAAGTTTGAATTTGACTCAATTAAAATACTTCGGAACATACTCGAAACTCAGTTGAATTTGTCTCTTTTAAACTCGTGTTAGGCTAAAAAAAATTCAAAATACTAAATTCAACCCAATAATATATATAGTTTGTTTTGGTAAACAATTTTAATTACATTAGCTTAAATAAATTTGAAAGTTTGACAAATTTAGAATCAATGAGCTCGAACTTAAAAAGTACTCAAATAGCACCCAATCGAATTGATGTTAAATATTTTTTTTCTACTCCTCTTAATTTAGAAGATAAAATTTGTTTCAAATGAAAACAAAAGTATTGGATTGGAAATAAAGAAGAGACAGAAAAGGGCAGCAAAGTGAGAAGAAACTGCAATGATATATATAATATTCCAGCTGAAGTCGAAATAAAGGAAGCATAAAGACTTCATTCTTCAAACTTATTTTCAAATTAAAGATGGAAATTAAATACAAAGGGGATAATGGCAGTAAAGTAGCCAACCGATGCACACTTTTCTTCCTCTCTTTTTCCACCTTTCATTTTTTGGGTTTCCATATTAAATGTCACATCACATGGTGAATACCTTTCTATCTAACTCAAATACATTTTTTTATTAACGAGTCACTTGCTTATTGTTAAAAAAAATTACTATATTTATAAATTAATTCAAAAAATAAATTAATATATAATTTTTATCAGTTTGTTGAACTATTTTGTACTTTTTTCTTTTATTAAAACAATACTCACTTTATTTTATTTTAAATTGCTGAAATCAAATAGTATTGATTTTAATAAAAAAATATTTATCAATATTAAAAGGTGCAAAGTTAATAGTATATGGACTATTTAACTATATTTAGAGATTTATTAGTTAAAATTATATATAGAAAAATAGTGTCTTAATTAAGAAATATTTGGAAGTGGTTGGTTTATTTTAGAGAGCACGTCTATTTTCCCATAATTCTGAACAATCTAAAATGGAAAAGCGAATATTAGTAGTAAATTAATATTATTTTTAGAATAAAAAATTTAATAGTATTAACCTATTTTACAGTAAAATTGGACCACCCACTCTGTCTTTTTTCAATTTCCGTTTTCTTTCTTTCAATTCTCATCTGCTGTTTTCGTTTTTTTCTTCCTTTTCTTATTTTAATTGCGATATAAAAAGATACTTACATGAATTATCTAGAAATTTTATATCAAGTGAGGATATGATGACCCCACATAAAGTAATTATGATATTTGAAAATGTTGATTTGATATTTCCTTTTGTCTTTTTTTTTTAAAAACCAAATTAAAGTTTATAATTAGAAAAATATACTCCCTCCTGTTGATAGAATTTATTAACGGTGTTTGTTTATGTGGTTTTTCAACATATTAATTCTATCAAACAATAATCCAAGATTTTATGTTCTTGGATGTAATATGAGGAGGGAGAGTAGAGAGAGAAATATTGTAATGGGAGTTGTATTTATTTCCAGAATTGTAAGAATTGTGTGAATAGTACAAGAGAGGTCTTATTTATAGGTGTGCGAGTGTGAGACGGCACCTTACGAGCCTATGTGGCTTCCGGTGTTGACGAGGGTTCCTTACCCTCGTCTTGGTCTCTCACACTGCTCCCTTTATCATGCCTCATCCTACTACTATGCCTTAGACTAGATGGGCCTCATTAAAAACCTCGCCGTAAACCACCCTTGTGGATAAACCGGACGGAGGGAAAAATAGCACACCATCGGGGTTCTATTCGACTAATAGGCGAGCTCGGAGATG
>JAPKLY010000022.1:1944827-2055524 GCA_026898435.1 Prunella vulgaris | reverse complement strand
GGATCCGCCTTGGCTCCTCCAGCATGGCCTTGCCTTGGACGGCAGTGAAGACGTGGTCGACGGAGACAGCGAGAACCTGGTTGAGCTTTTCTTTGAGCTCGTCTCCCTCGCCGAAGGCCTTTAGGTTCCGGGGGGCTTTGTAGGTGCCCCCAGACTTCCTCCCGTAGGGCTTCTTTTCCTCGTGGGCACCAACTTCTTTCAGTAGTGCCTCCTGCATAGCCACATACACCCCCGCCTTGTGGCGGAATTCGCTATAAGTGTTGGGACATGCGAGGTGCATTTTCTTCCAGAGGTCGGTGCCCCTCCTGAGTCCGCCCATCGCTGCGACGACCTTGGTGTCGTCGCTTACCGGCTCGCCTTCCAGCAGAATCTTGTCGAACCTTTCCAGGTACTGCTGGTCGGTCTCGTGTTCACCTTGATGAATGTTGGCGAGTCGGTGCTTCTGGGTAAGGTAGGAACCGAACCCAGAGAAGTGGGCCAAGAACTCCCGTGAGAGTTGGCCGAATGAGCAGATTGACCCCGGGGCGAGTGAAGAGAACCAGCGGTGAGCTCTGTCCCCTAGGGTCAGCGGGAAGTTCCGGCACTGGGTGGGGTCGGTGGCGCCGACCGAAATCATGAAATCCGCATACTTGGCCAGGTGGACTTTTGGGTCCGATTCGCCTTCGTATGCGGACATCACGGGGAATTGAATTTTCTTTTGGACCGGTGCGCGGAGGATGGCAGGTGCCAATGGAGAGGTGGAGAGAGTCGTGGCATCAGGTCCGCCAGACTTGGCTGCTACCTGTGCTTGCAGCATTTCAACGGCCTTTTTCAGTGAGGCCAGCTCGTCATCCCGGGTCACCTCCGGCGGAGGGTGCTCAAAGGTCGTGCGTCTCGCGGACGCACGTCCCCGAGGTGCCTCACTCTGGGGTGACCTCTCAGTGGCGGGCTGGAATTGGCGTCCACCGTGGGGGCCTAGCCGGTCAGTGGCGGGCCTCCTTAGCCTTTTGTGGGCTGACCTGCGCGGCTGCTGGTCAGAGTCCCCCTGGGATGCAGCTGGGGCTGCCGCACGCTCATTCTCTTCGTACCTCGGGCCCAGGCGGCCTTGGAGGACTTCCCTCCTTTGAGATTGGTGGGTGCCAGACGCCCCAGTGTAGGCCGGCTCCCTTCCGGTGTAAGGAGCGGGACCCTCCTCCCCCATTTTGGCTTTACCGGTCCTCTCCCTGCGCTGGCGAGCTTGTGTCGAGCTCGCCTCCTGCTCGGTGGGGAGTACGCTGTAGTCTCCCCTGGTTTGGGTGCCCTGGGTGGGCCTGGTCTGCTCCCTGGTTTCGGCGGCTGGAGCTCGCCTAGGTACTAGGGCGAGCTCGTCCTGCTGTCGCTGCTGCAACCTTTGTAGGGTCGCGATGGTGCGTTGGAGCTCGTCAGGATTGCTGACCAGGTCCCTCAGAGCGGGGGCTAAGTCTTCCTGGGTCACCGCAGTTCGCTGAGGTCGCGGAGCTGCGGTGCTCTTCTGGGGAGGCGGTTGTGATGTCTCCACCACCTGGTGTGAGGTCTCCACCTCGGCCTGATTTTGATTGCCCCCTCTAGACCTTCCCGCAGCTGCGGAGGTCTGTCCCTTGGCGGCCCGAGTGTTGGCCATTTTTGAGTTTCGGAGGGGGTAACTTATTGCAGGTCGCCGAGGTGGGGGGAGATCGCCGGAATGGTGGAGGTCGCCGGTGTGATGGTCGTCCAGCTTAGGGGGAGTTGTGCGAATTTTCGTCTAGCCTCGCGTGTTGACGAATTATCCGAAATTCGGTTTATTCGTGTGCACGCGTGCGTTTGAAAACTTGTTCCGGGCAGATTTTGCGAAATCTGATAATTCGGGTTTCTGTCCGGAGATCTGGGTCCTTCGTTCAGGGGATGAAGATGTGTGTGTATCTTCAAGTGTTCTTGAGTTTTGTCAAGAACACCTTCAAATCTTCAAATCTTCAACAAACCCTAATTTTTGTTCTTGAAGATTTCTTAATTTTCAGGTTCGACGCGGCACCCTCCTTCTAGCGCCAAATTGTTGATAGAATTTATTAACGGTGTTTGTTTATGTGGCTTTTCAACATATTAATTCTATCAAACAATAATCCAAGATTTTATGTTCTTGGATGTAATATGAGGAGGGAGAGTAGAGAGAGAAATATTGTAATGGGAGTTGTATTTATTTCCAGAATTGTAAGAATTGTGTGAATAGTACAAGAGAGGTCTTATTTATAGGTGTGCGAGTGTGAGACGGCACCTTACGAGCCTATGTGGCTTCCGGTGTTGACGAGGGTTCCTTACCCTCGTCTTGGTCTCTCACACTGCTCCCTTTATCATGCCTCATCCTACTACTATATCTTAGACTAGATGGGCCTCATTAAAAACCTCGCCGTAAACCACCCTTGTGGATAAACCGGACGGAGGGAAAAAGAGCACACCATCGGGGTTCTATTCGACTAATAGGCGAGCTCGGAGATGAGCCTAGGTGGTTTGGGCGAGCTCCAGGGCGAGCTCTGGTGCCTTGTGTGGCCCACGGACGTTATGCGATGATGGAGCTCGGCGAGACCTTCCCAGGGATAAAAGGCGAGCTCTGGGCGAGCTCCGCTTGTAGGTTACCTCCATGTGGGCGAGCTCCGCATCTTCAAGGATCCTGGTGGGTCCTGGCGACCTGCTAAGCCTTGCGTAATTCCCCCATGTCGATAGTGTTAGTTCGCCATATCAACACCTCCGTCCCAGAGGAACTTGCAAGTTTTTCTTTTCGGGACGTCCCAAAGGAACTTGCACACCTAAAAAAGGAAATTCTTTTATAAACTTCACCCTCACAATATCTACATATTTACACAAAATGCCATTACTTTTTCACTTTTTGGGCCCACATTACACTTAATTCAACTAACTTTTTCACTTTTTACATAAAATTTTACCAAATTAACCCTCAAAACACTATTTTTTTTTACTTTATTCTACTTTTTCTTAATTTATGTGCCCCTCCTCGCTTGCAAATTGCTCTGGGACGGAGGGAGTATTAATAACTTAGAAACCATCCACAATAATTGGAATCTCGACCTAATAATAAGAATTTGGAGTGTAACTTTTAATTTTAAGGGTAACTTACATATAAGTTCAAAAAAGTCATTATATTTACAAAAAGGTGCTGCAGGAAAAAAAAATATTTATGTGCATAAAAAAAAAGTACTTCTGTACAAATATTTTGAATTTATTTTTAAATATAGTGACTTTTAAACGTATATGTAAATCATCCTAATTTTAAAAGTCATTGAAATAAAATGACTCTGCTTTTGACTCCCTCATTTCGCTACATCGACTCTCTTCTTTTATAGAGAGATAATTTTCACATAAAATCTCTATCTCGTAAACTATCTATCCACCTCTTTTTCTATGCAGTCAATATCTCAAATTATCACTCCAGAAAATATCCACTTTACAAAACAAATTCAATAAATACTCTTAATGGCTAACACAGAAGAAAAATCAAAGTCTCTCACTCATGAGAGAGTATCAAAGGCTCTTAACTTAGGCCTCATTTGATTCGTTAGTTAAGCTAAGATAAATTAAATTATCTTATCTAATTTGATGTTTGGTTCAATGGACAAAAGCTCAAGATTAATTAAAAGCCCAAAACTAAAATTCAATTATCTTATGAATGAAAGATAATATTATCTTAGGGAGGAGGTATGATAATAATCTATTGTGTTTATCTTTACTAAAATACTCCTTTTATATTGAAAAGGGGAATCATAATTCACTTTATTTTTGTTTATGATATAGAGTGCAAAATTGTCAATTGTATATTTTTTATTATTAATCTTGCAATCCAAACATTTAAAATGAAATTATCTTACATTACTAATTATCTTAATACATCAATCCAAATATATTATTTAGCTCACAAATAATAATCTCTAGATTATAATCTTCCCTAATCTATCTTGAGTAATTTTTCTTATCCAATGAACCAAATGAATCCTCAAATGATTAGTTACTCTCAACTCAATTAGATCATATATAAATTCAATTAGTCAATTAGTGTAATATATAATTCTTCAAATTAGTAAGATCAATTTATGTTTTCTTCGCCTTGATTCGATCAATTTCTTTATGGTGATTCGACTAACAACTTAAACCAGTTAAATGCAATTGTAAAGCCTTATATAAATTAAGAAATATCCTAATTAATTATGATTATTCTATCACGGGGTGATTAATTATAGTGTCTCATGCACGTTTAATTAAGAGCATTGATAGAATAATATATAAATGGATTAATTGGCTTAACACATAAAGCACTAAGCATGTTACTTGCAATTATTATCTCTCCTTAAAGTCTAAATTGACTTGATTTCACATGAATATGAAGTCATTATAATTTTTATTTGTAAATGTTAATAAAGAATATGTAAAAGGGCTCGATTATATACCCCCAATTTTATAAAATACACCTACATACATTATCAAATATTTATTTTACCTATTTTTACCAAAAAAAAAAAAATTTAATATACATTAATTTTAATATATCTATAAAAAATAATTATTAAATACATATTTTTCTTAACTTGTCCCGTCTTCCATCTAATTATTCAACGTTACAAAATAAAAAAAAATAAACATTGGTATGAATTGTAAAAATATTGCAGGAACTTAAAGATTGATCTGTAGGGCTTGGAAAAATTATTGCGCGGTTTGAAAATGGGAAAGAGAAGAAGGTTGAATTGACGGATCGAAATGGTATATTATAATAATTTTTTTTATATATATAATTAAAAAAGTAAAATAGGTGTATCTCCAAAGGCATATAGTCGGAACCTATGTAAAATCCTGTATATTTGAAAGAAACATAAATCAACTGAGGATTGTTTTTCTGGCCCAGTTAATTGGTCCAATAATAATAAAGCAGGAAATAAAAGTTGGGCTTAGCTCAATACCTAAAGTGGGCCAGAAAAACTATGCTCTCATATAAGCCCATTATAACTATATATTTTTGGGCCCAACTATATACCCCTCCAACTTAATTAGATACCCTATTCAAAATATATTTAATTTATTTTCCACACATTTTTGTTGAAATTTACTCAATGTTTCAAAAATATTTTGCCAGTAAATATTTGTCGAAATTTAGTTAATTTTTTGACAAAAAATTATCAAACATAAAATATGTATATTAAAAGAATGTGTCTCTAGTATAAATGAAAAGAAAAAGGAAAAGGAAACTTGCTAATTTTAGTGATTTTGTTTTAAAAAATAATGGTAGCCAAGAAAATAGGCCCAGATTCATAAGCATCGATTGAATCGTGAAATCAGGAAAAAAAAACACGAAATGTTGATTAAATTTAGTATAATTCAGGAGAAGGCTCCTAAACTATCACCTTTATTTTCAAAAGCACTCAAATTTTTTTTATTTTAAAAAGTATTTAAACTACAAACTATTGTTTCATTAGGCCTCTGCCGTTTTAAAAAGCCTTTAAAGAATACAATTCTTGTTTCATAAGATTATTTTTAACAATTCATGACGATTTTTTTATTTAATTTTAATAGCATTGAAATTGATTAATTCATCTTTTTTATAATGAAAAATAAATAAATTTATTCTGTGAAATCTGTGAATTTTTTTTACTAGGAACCTCATAAAAAGAATTAATAGTTTATAGGCTTTTTAAAATAAAAATAATAATTTAAAAACCTTTTAAAATAAATATAACCAGTTTGCAGGTCTTTGATATATTAGCATGAAGCCCAGAGTGAAATTCATGGGCCACTTGTCGTATTGGTTAAAAAAATAATTATATTTATAAATTGATTCATAATATCTGTGCAGAAGTATAATTTTTTTCTGCGTATAATCAATTTGTAATTATTGTCAATTTTGTGAACTATTTTGTAATTTTTTTCGAAATTCTTTTGTCAGATGAACCCGAGTTTACATGGGCTCAACCTTGCACAATTTGACCAACGACAGTTCTTTAGTCTTAGAGTTCAATTTAAGCAGAAAAGTTACCTCGTCAACAGGTTTTTATTATTGCATCTATTATGAATATTTGTCTTCTATTAAACTTTGCATGTCGAAAGACATTTATTTAAAAAAAAGTTAATTTATTTACGTATGAATCAATGATTAAAGACAATTTTAAGAGAGTTATATGGTTGTTGTGAAAATGTTTAATTTTTATTTTTGGAGTGTGAAATATATAAAAACAAAAGTATGAAATTTTTTAAGGAGATGAAGGAAATATTAAGATTTTTTCTTTCTTTTTGTTATATGATGCAAATGGAACAAGGAGAATGTTGCTAGGTGCCACCTATGGAAAGTACAAGGTATTTTGTCTAATAAAAAATGAACAATATTGTTTAAGAATACATTAGAATTTTATTTGAAATGTTTTTGAAAAAACACATAGTTAAGCCACGTCCATTGTCACTTTGGGAAGACTTTTATGTGTAGCCCCTCATCCCACTTTTCATTTCAAATTTGTATTTTATTGGATTTTACTATAAATTCTCTAAAATTATATTTTATAATACTTATAGAATTTAAGAATGGATAGTTCAAGTGTTGTGGTTAAAGAGGTTCGATGCATGGAGAAAAAGAAAATTCTTATAGAAGTTGTGATTTTTGTTTGATTGTCTTAAAAAAATATTATAATTAATCACCTTTCAAAAAGTACTTGCAATACACATATTTAATGCCACTCAATAAAAAAAAAAGTTATAACATATCTATTTTTTAAATCACAATTTTGAAATTTACTAGATAAAATTATTTTTTTGAGACGGGGGACAGAGCTTTTCTCTGGCTTTAATTGGGGTCCCCGCTAGTAGATGGTGGAATTAGTCCTTCAATTAGTCGATCTTTGGATCGAATACCGAATAAAAGAAATGCAGATGGACAAAAAGTATAATCTAAACATTATAAAGTAGAAATTTATGAAATTATAAAATCTTATATCAAAATTGGACTGGACAAATGCAAATTTAGTTTTTCCAAAGCAAACATACTATTTAGTAATGAAGAACGTGGTGGAAATTCTTTGTTTTATCAAGTGACATACAATGTATCAAAACATGGTAACAGTGTTAACAAAAGAATAATATGGAGTCATTTTCAAATAAGATATTTGACAAATTCAATAGTCCATTTCCATCCCCCTTGAAACAATGCATCCATATGATAACAACTTTGACTTCCACTTTTTGGGCAAATCCACACACCTCACACTTGTGCAAAACAAACACAATTCCACCACCAAAACACACACCAACACCAATTTGGTTTCAATTTTAATGCCCAGGTCAAACTCAACTCCACCCACCACTACTTACTGTCCTTAAATATTGCACTATGCATTAGTATAAGGTCAAGATTTATCATTCATCAGTATAAGGTCAAGATTTTATCATTCATCTATATGCTTTATACAAATCAAATGTATTCTTTCAGTTGTTTTTACTCAACAGCAACAATTGATAATGCTTAAAAAATACGTTTGAATTGCACGATCCACCTAGTGCACAAAAAATCTAATTCGTGGTTGTAGACCCTCCTCGAATTTTCCAAGTGATGGGATTTTCAGAACAATTATCAACACTCAAAACCCCATAATGCAATCACACACACACACACAAAAAAAAAGGTAAAAATGCACAAGGGGTGTGTACACATTGATAAATGTAACGTATGCATTATAGGGACCACAGAGTAATGAATCTTCTCTTGATAGAAAGGGTCACATGCACATTTGCAGAGCAACAGGACCACTACCTATCCTGTAAACATTGTGCAGACTTGCCAGTTTTTGAGTGGAAAAAGAGGTTTCAATCTGCAACAACTGGTGCACATCCAACAATGCCAAGAATGAATGGGGGTGGGGTAGGGGGGGGGGGGGGGGCTGCATATTTTTTGATTCCCTTCAATTTCAGAACTTTGCAGATTTAGATAAATGAAAAAAGAGGGTCTCACTGAATACATATACTGACATAATTAAAGAAATTGTCCACACAAAAATACAAAGACTTCAAGTTTGCCATCAAAGGACAAGCATGTATACATTTTATGCAAACTGATGGGCTATATCATTCATCAACCCAAATCCAAAGTGGGTTCTACCACGATCCGACTTGCTTTCCATTCTCAGACCGATGTACGACTCCCAAACCTACCTAATAATTTCATTAAACACCCCCCACAAACAGTGTATTTACATCTTCAAAGAGTAAATCTTTTTCATGCTCCTACTCCACTTAATCTGACTGCTTACCCTAACTCTATATAGCAAAAAAAAAGAACAAGCATCATACCACTACCACATTGTATACCCCGAATCTAGATGATCAATCAAAGAAGATAATAACATTAGAAGAGGATATACAAACATCATGCTTCTGACTTCAGCTCTGATTCCGAGCTCAAGATCGTGCCTTCACCATCTGGAGATGACAGAGGAAGCTTGCTTCTCGGGCTCATCTTCTTCACTTCCTCACTTGTATAGATGCAAATCTTTTTAGCCATCTTACAGAACTCCCTGCAATATAGTACAACAAAGAATAGAAATATAGAAGTTGCAAATGATCTAACAAAAAATAAGATTGGTTAGCAAGAAAATAAATGTACTTACAGCCAAGGGTCGTCGCCCACAAGCATCATGTCCCCTTCATTGTCAGTGTACACTACTTCCCATTTGTTTCGGGGACGAAGCTCTCCCTTAATTTCGAACATATTCTCCAATTCAGTGATAAGGTCATCATAGCCACCAAATGCTGATAAGTCCACACCTCGTCCAACAGCTAAACCTTGCATTTGAACCTAAATAGGAGATGTAGAAACCATCAATAATACTATAAGCACTTCTAGTAGATGTAGACCATCAGTCGTTTGGAACGTACCTTGACCCGAGTTCTTGAAGATGAAACAAGACACTGCCTGCCTTTAATTTCACTTGGAGAAATCATAAGGTCCCCATTTTGTGTACCCTCTGTTTCAGATATCTTAAGGGGAATATCGTTGTCTGAGAAGGTGTTTGGACGAGGAAACAATGCTTCCTTTCCAGCTAGGGAAATGTTTTTTGTGTTGTTCCTCAAATCAATACCAAATAACCGGCATGCAGATCCAGTCTCTGACCTTTTTATCGATTGAACTTGATCTAAGCAATTACTTGCCCTTGATGAGACAGGAGAGTGATAATTAGGACGAGCAGATTGAAGCAACATATTTTTATTGTCTTCTGCAGATTCTCGAAAAAGATGAGATGACCATACACCATTAGAACATGCATGGCTGCTGTGTTGATCTTTCTGCTTCAGAGGCCAGAAAACTTGGTTTTCATTGCTTTGTACATCATTAGCACTAGTTAAGTGGCTTGATTGTGTCGTTGATTTCGGATACCAGAGAGGAGATGCAGCAGAAACATTAGTTTCTACATTCAAAACAGGTTAAGATTCATCACGCATAGCCCTTATTGTAAATGTATTACTAATGATGATAGAATGTTCTATACCAGTAAGAGGTAGATCAAGGGGTCGAGGTCTTTTGATTTTCATAGCCGGTTGTGGTGCATCCAAGGACGCAGATGCTACGAAAGGCTCGATTTCCCATGGTGAGACTCTGTCTGGCCGCAGTATAGTTGAAGGTTCGTCCCATTGAACCTAATCAACACGATTATAGAGAAACTTATATAATCATAAAGAGTCACTCATTTTACTCCTCTGCATGCCAAAGATATTTGAAACTGCTATTAACCTTAAGTGACCGCCATGTAGAGTCGGTCCACTGTGAAGAGAAGTCCTCAAAGCCAACAATAGTTCCCGTAAACCTGGAAAAATGTAATTAAGTATACATCGATAATTACTCAAGTAACAACTGTGAGAAAAACAAAGAACTAACCTTCTTTCAGGAGAATCTTCTCCTTCAAATCTCATTTTGAAACGCATACCAACCGAAAATCCATGTTTCATAGCCTCCAAGTACTTATTCAACCCAATAATGAATTGGCTTGTCCTGATCAATCATTAAAATAGAATATACAAAACTTTGATACTTAAAAAGAGATGGAAGAATTAAGCTGAATTTTAGGCGCACGAGAGGATACCGTGGCTTGTAGTACACCACAAAGCGGGTATTTGTTGTAATAGCATGTGATGCAGTTGCGAGCACACCAAGATGCATGCTTTGGCTGGAAATAACGGAAGGTGGCATGGAGCTCTGCTGCCGAGCAACGCGGCGGACACCAACGCGCAACTCCTCATTATCACCCCTGTAATTCAGGGTGGCAAGTCATATTGCAACACTGAGAACGCTGTAATATAAAAAAAGAAACCACAGAACAAAGATTACCTTAAGAAAACAAAAGAATCACCAGCAACTAATCTCTTTGAGGTGACAAATGTACTCCATCCAGTAGTCAGCAAGTGTCTCCTTGGTTGACCTAAGGACAAACAATTGGAGCACCATTATGGGGTTTAATGGAAATTCACCTTCTCATGATATGATATTTTTACCTCTGAAAATGTGCTTGAATCGCCACTCATAACCATGCAGGTCTTTGGCAACCAAATCCTGGGTTGGGGTTGGTTGGCTCATATCCTAAGAAGTAAGAATCGATGCATCAAACATTAGTAATTAGCAAAGAATATTATGGTAGAATAAGAATGAAATAGAATAATGAAGAAAAAAGCCTACACCAGCTTCACTTCCAATTCTTTTATAAGGTTTGCAGTTAATAATTGCAAATCGTGGTATCATATTTTAAAGAGTAGACACAACAAAACTTCGAGCTTCATAGATTCAACTATCTGTATTGATTTTCAACAACTAAAGCAATGATGTCCTTGTGTCCAAATGAAGAAGTACTTACTAATGGAGGAAGGCAGTCATTCGCATGTTTCCGAAGAACAGAGAAACCTCCATGAGTGCTCGTATCAGATGCCGTCAAAATCTTACAGAAAGAGTGAACAACCGGCTTTGGTGGATCAGGCAGGGTTGGGTCCACACTAGTGGGTTCCGTTTGCTACAAGATTCACATATATCATAAGCTGCATAATCTTAAGATAGTTATAATTCCACCAATATTAAAGTTACTGCTTACATCTATCTCTGGGTGCAAATTGATCTGAGCATAAACTTCATCTGTTTCTGGTTCAGCCTATTAGTTAGAACAGCAAATCACACTTAAAAGTAATCAGAGAGAACTTTTAAGAAAAGAGGACCAAAATAACAACGTAGAAACAATACCAATAACTGAATGTGAACCACGCGACAAAGGATCTTCGGAGGGAGATTGAAGCGAGGGATTTGTTGACCCAATTCCTGATTTGTCGAAGCCTCTAACTGCAAATTATTACACTCAGTAAGACAAACCACGAGAAAAAGGAAAATTTTCTCGATTAGGCAGTATTAAAGAATACTTGTTCCATGTGACCCTGAGGAAAGTAGTAAACTCTTTCTCCATTGCAAGGGACATCCACCAAAGGCCCCGCGCACGCCTTCCATAGTTCGGTGTACAGATCTTCATTTCCCCTGCCTGCTGAAAAACAATCAAATGAAGGAAGATCATAATTAGGAAAAATAAGTCCATGAATTACCAATTGCCAGGAAAACGAATAAACAAATCATAAATCCTTTTTGGTTTGATCTTTCCTCGAATTCAAGGAAAACCATACCAAATTTTAAGATATAAGACACCTTTTTGAACTTCAAATCATGCATTCCAACTAGAGATTTTGATTCTAGTCGGAATTTAAGGCTAACTCATTGCATGAAAACTGAATAATAACTAAATACAACCAAAATACTAAAACATGATTTGAACTATCACACAAGGTCCATATATTCCAGTAATCAACAAGAGAGGCCCGTGATGCAACAATTTCAGACAAACCATATCAAATAATCTTTCATTTGCAAAGAAAGCAACACGGGATGAAGAGAAAACTACATAAAATAAATTAAAATTTTCAAGTTTTTTTTTCAAATAAACCAAAAATTGTTAAAACCCCAGAATAGATAAACCATTTCTCTAACCTGTTTCTTGAGAAACTCGCCCATCAACATGCGCCATTCAAAGCTCGTTGAGCAAATTACAATTGGCAAACGTAAACGAATGATTTTCTGATACAAGTATAAACGGAGATCAGTAATCAATCAATAATCAAAAGAAAAGCCTCAGCCTACCCCGCTTAACACCCCCATCAATAAACCCGCTAATGTCCATCCCCCTAACAAACAAAAATCAATGAATTCAACCCCCTTTTCAATGCATCCCTATCTCTTCTCTCACTTAATTTCTCTCTCTACACATAAATGTAACAGCCTTGGAGGGAGGGATGTAACAAATGTTGTGTGTGTTTTGTATGTAATGGCCGCAAGAATTCAGCTTATTTTCTCTCACTTTTCAGTTACAAAACCGCTCTTAGCTTTTGTCTCTTCAGCAACCAATACCACCTCCCTTTTCTTTTCTTTTTTCTATCAGCATTTACTTCAGAAATCAATCCTCTCTCTCTCTCTCTCTCTCTCACAATACAACACCCTCCACCTGAATCAAACGTTACCAAATCCCAATAAACGCCCTCCTCCTCTCTCTCTCTTTCTCACACTTTCTCTCTCTATACGTACATGATACATACACTCATGCCTTTCTACCCTCACCTCACTTCTTCTTTGTTGCTGCAATTTTGTTTATATGTTAGACAACGACTCGGGTTTCTTGCACTTTTTTTTAACCCTTCGGTCGGGTTAATTCTTAACCCGAGTTCACTGACTAGTTGATGATTAATACCATACTTCGTGTTTGTTTGTTTATTTAATCGTGTAATTAAAGTTGAAGTAAAGCAGCTTAACGTACGTATGAGAATCTACACTAATGCATCATTAAAATACAAATAACAACACGTTATTCCTAATTTTATTATTATTATTCACACAGAGTATTCACTTTTAACCTGCGCTTCAACTTTGACTTGATATAAAAAAATACACGAAATTTAGGTTTAATTTTAATTTTAATTTTGATTAGCTCAATTTTGAGTATAAAACTGTAAAATTTGATTTTAAAATTGAGGTCCAAACCTAAGTACTCAAGACACACTCAAAAAAATATTACCTCTTTCAATTGAATTTTTTTTCTTATACATAAAATTATATATATGTGTGTGTATGATGAGTTAAACGTATATCATGAATATTATGAGATAAAGATATTAAGGAATATTTTATTTTGGGGAATTTTTTTTTTGAGATAAATTAAAAATGATAATGTGCAAAATCTTCAGAGAAAGACATAGTAAAATTATTATTCGAGCTAAAATTATTATGCTCGATCTCCTGTGTTCCTGAACAGATGAGTGTATGTATATTAGTTTAAAAAAATTACTCCCTCCGTATTTCTATAAGTTGCTCGTTGCTTTTGGGCACACGAATTACTCCCTCCGTCTTTCTATAAGTTGTTCATCTTGTCATTTTCGTCCGTCTTTTCTATAAGTTGCTCATTGCTTTTTTACCTTTTTTGGAAACTACTATTAATTTATTTATTATTATTTTCAATACTTTTTATACTATTTTCATTACTTTTTCACTTTTCTCCATCACATCACTCATATTTTTTTACTTTTTCTATCACATCACTTATACTTTTTCACTTTTTCCATCACATCACTTATATTTTTTCACTTTTACCTTAATTCGTGTGCCCAAAAGCAACAAGCAACTTATAGAAATACAGAGGGAGTAAATAGTTATTTGTGAGTAAAAATCAATCACCTGGAAAATAAATAAGTGATCATTGAATGGTAAAAAAAATAAGATAATTTACATATAGATTTAAAAAAATCACTATATTTTTAAATAGATTCTGTTTATGTAAATATTATAAATTTATTTGTAAATATAGTGATTTTTTAAAATTTATATGTAAATCATCCAAAAAAAATTATTGAAAAAAAACAGGCCAATAATATTTGGGGATGGATGAAGTGTTTGAATTTGTAAATGCATGATACTAATGCAGTTAACATGCTCACCTAATTAATATTTATTGTTTGCATGCTCTTCTAAATCTAGTCGTTTTAATTTATTTATAAAAAAAAAACAAGTAGAAAGATGTAAGAATTTATAAATCTTATTTTAACATAAGCCTACCTAACTCCCACTTAATATAATGTAATAAAATACATCCTCGTGAGTAATTAAATTAGCGTGAATTGTTTTAAAGCTATCCGTTACCATATGAGCCAGTTTGTTGTTGGTAGTATCACGACATAACATTTAAATAAACACTAAATAATAATATGATATAATTTCCTCTTAAATTAAAAAAAAAAGTGATTTACATATAGGTTCAAAAAAATCACTCTATTTACAAATGTGTGTTATGCAGGAAAAAAAAAATGATTTTGTGCAAACAAAAAAAAAATATTTATGTTCAAATATTGTGAACTTATTTGTAAATATAGTGATTTTTTTGAATCTATACGTAAATCACCCTTAAAAAATGATATATAGTAATTTATAAGGAATTAGTTTATGTGTGTGTTTTTCTTTAGATTTTTTCATATTTATTATTAATTGTATAAATTATAGATAATGTTGAATATATAAACTTTTAAAGAAGACTCCTTCATCGCACTATATATTGTTTATTTTGTTATTTTTATATGTTCCACTGTATGTTTTCTATTTGTTTTTTACCTTTTTTTTAATTAATATTTATTTTTTTATTATTATATTCATTACTTTTTACACTATTTATATTACTTTTTTTATTTTTTTCATCACATCACTTATCTTTTTTCCATCACATACTGATATTTTTTTTATTTTTACTCTAATCCGTATGTTCAAAAGCAACGAGCAATTTATATCGAGACGGAGAGAGTATATTTTATTTATATTATTATACTCATTTAAGCACTAAAATTCTAACGAGGAATATTTCTCTTCGGCAAAGTTAAACTCGACTCAATTGCATTGTATTTCTATGAATCGGTGAATATAAACTTATTATTTCTAATACTAAAAGTATAAACGTTGTGTAAAAAGATTATAATATTGTGAAGAAAATCAGGTAATAAATTGTTGTAAAATTCAATAATAAATTATGTAATTAAATATATGTTGAAGGCTATAAATGAAATTAATTATTTTTATTTTAAAAAATAAGATATTTTATGAATAAATCAATAAAACAATATAAATTATTTTTCCCAAAAAAGTAGTTATTAAATAAAAACTGAGGGTGTGTTTCATTTAACAGATAAAAGTGTGACTTACATATTGGTTCAAAAAAGTGACTATATTTACAAATTAATTCACAATATTTGCACAGAAGTGTATTTTTTTCTGCACAGAAGTATATTTTTTTTTGTACAGAACCAATTTGTAATTTTTGTCAATTTTAAAAACCATTATTGTAATTTTTTCAAGATAAAATTATATTTTTAAAAAAATATGTATATTTTAGGAGGATAAATAATTTTATCATTCGAAATAAATGATCTTCTGAACTGTGAAAAAATATGATTTGAAAGGCAATATTCTATTTCGTGGAAACCCGAAAGCCATGGATTAAAGTCATCCATCCACTAACTTTGTAATTCAATGTTTGGAAAAAATTTGTCACTCTCATTGCAAAGTGATCTTCTTTTTTAACCCCCAAAAGGGCATTCCATTGATTGTATGTTTTGACTTTTTTTTTATAAGTGGACTTTGGAATTATGCTCCCCGTTTACACCATTATTTTTATTAATTAGTATAATTAGTTCTCAAAAAATAATAATACAATTTTTATTTTTTTAGAAAGGATAATCATATAACTTTGGAAGACTTTAATATTTGCAAATCATGTGGTGTTATATTTTATTTAGAGCAGGTCTCTTGTGAACTCGAGTTTACATGAACTCACATTATTATTATGTGTAATTACTATCACTGTTATATATATATATATATTATCATTGTTATAAAAATATATTTTATTTTTTAATAATAATAGTAAATATATACATAATTGTGATAATTGAGAATCCGAGTTCATCGTGAACTAGGGTGTATCCAAGTTTCTGTCTTTTATTTTTATTGTTGAAAGAAAACTTGGGTGGTATATGACCAAGTCAAAACCAAGTAAAAATGATAAGAAGGTTTGTAATTTTGTGTGAACGCGAAGGTAATTGATGAGGTTTTTTATTTGATTTAATTCTAAAGAATAAGTCACATATAAAACAATTCTTCATAAAATTAATTTAAAATCAAGTGGGGCCCTTGATGCTACGTGGCATATCCATATAAGTGATGACGTGTCCTTTCCTGGCCCTAGAAAAGACAAATTATGTGCCCTCCGCGTTGAGCAAAAACACGTTGGTTTATTTTTTTATCAAATAGATTTTGTATGGAAATAATTGAGATAAATATATTATAAAATTATTTTAAATATTTATCATTAGAGCATTCTCAATGCTACAACTCAAACTTGAACTCAAATATACCTATTTGTAATTAAATTTGTCAACAACAGTAAAATCAACTCCAATCATAAAACTCAAATCTTAACTCAACGAGAATATTCTTTTAGAATATTCTTATTTTAATACAATTTTTTTTTATCATTATTTACATATAATTAATTTTATAATTTGATATTCATATTTAATAAAAATAATTAAATAACAATGATTCAGTAATATAAGAAAATTCAATAACATAATTCATCACATTACATATTAATATAAAAAAATTACACATCTAATAAAAACATTATGCAAATTTAAAAATATTACAAGATAATGCAAATAATATAAATTACATATTGGCAAATAATGCAAATAATATAAATTATTTATTTATTTCTTAATGCAAATAATATAAATTATTTCTGTTTTAATTAGTTACAATTTTTTTTTTTTAAATACAACAATTATTTATATTTTAATATTTAATTTTTATCACATAATGTTATAAATAAATTTAATTCAATACATAATAGTAGTACATAATATTACATTTACCCAAATAATAGATCACACAAAAAACAATTAAATAAATTGTTTTATAATATAATAAAGATGATAAAAAAAAAATTTAAAAAGAAAGAAAAAGTTTGAGTCCATTAACAATTTGCCACACATTGTTCAACAATGGTAAACTGAGTTATATTTTGAGTCCGCATTGGGATAGCATCCTGTGGCAAATTAGAGTTTGAGTTGCAAAAAAAGTCTGCATTGGGAATGTCCTTAGTATCAAAAGTTTGAGACAATAAAATTTATAATAAATATAGCATAATATATTAATTCAAAATTTTATTTTATTTTATGAGAATTTTAATATTTTTAATCAAATATTTATCATAAACTAACTTTATACAAATTTTTTTTTATTTGTTTATTGAAATTAATAATGAACTGATTTCTAATAAAATATTAATTATCTAATAAAGCATAAAATGTCAATATCTCATTATATATAACAGTAAATAATCAATTAAATGTAGTTTGAAATATTGTCCCCTCTTTTATTGAATCACACCTTCTTTCCTAATTTACGAAAATTTTATATCATAGGCTGATTTTTGCAATAATTTATAAATCACGACTCATCCAATTTAGAAATATGGTAAATGCTTCACTTTCAAAATATTATTAATCCCACCATCTCTGTTGGAGCTTTTATCTTTTTTTACTTTTATCCGTCTCAATTATAGTATTTTTATTTTATTTTTAAATAAATCACTTATATATATATATATATATCTAATTTTTTAAAGTTTTTTATATTTTATAGTTTTTTTACATATTCAGTCATTGTATTTAAAAGTTATGTGAATTTTTAACCTGAAAGAGGGTGAGAAAGTTATAATATGGGTGATTTACATATAGGTTCAAAGAAGTCACTCTCCAAGAATATCTTCAAGTCAATTTTATATCTCTCTCCTAATTCGTTCTCAAAGAAAATCGAATCTGGATCACTCACTCAAGTGAGGAGCCTGATATCTAGGTGAGTTAACCCACCTGATTATTGTGAATCTATTTATAAATATAATAACTTTTTTTTAATCCATACATAAATCACCCTAATAATATTTGGGTAAAAGATGATGACACACAGCATGTGCTAAAATTGTTGCGTCCTCCCATGATGACTAGGTAACCAAAGCAAATGAATTTTCCTTGGTTTCCTCTCATTTTCCTAAATATAAAAGAGTTCATTAATATGCTGGCTTTTTTGTCTTATTTTATATATGCTTCCAGCCACATTCTATTAGTATTTCTTAGGGGAATGGAAGTCTCAATCATTTGCAATATTTTAAAACTAAAAAGTGGATCAAAATTTGTATCTTTATGTATTAGTATTATTACATTCTGAATAATATATATAATCTGCAGGCGGCTAAATATTTTTTGAGTCAGAAGAAAAGATGAGATAGTGACTACAAATTACAATACAAATTTAATGGGAAGAAATTCCATATTATGAGATTCTTTAAATAAAAATTTCAATTTTTTTTTATTTTGACCATTTTTTAAAAAAGTAAAGGATATTTTCAGAACTAATTTTTATTATATTTATAAAAACTATGTGTATTATTTGATTAAAATAAAAATATGTGTTAGATTTACAAAAACAAAATGAAAACAAAAACTGAAAATTATGAGTAATTTGGTTAATGATTTATCTAAATAATAAAAGTATTAGTACATGTAAAATAAAAACATTAACATGCATATTAAACAATAGTATTACTTTTACTAAAAACAATAGAGCTTTGTGCACCAGTTACACCGTGCAACTCAAGTGTATTTTTAAACAATTACACTATTTATTACTGAAAAGTTACACTATTAAAGATACACTTTTCAGTAATAACATGTGTGACATTTCAGTAGTATTTTGTGTAACTTTTTAAAAATGAACTTGAGTTGCACGGTGCAACCGGTGCATACAAGACTAAGTCAAACAATATTATAATACTAAACACAAACACAGTAATACTTTTTCGTCTTTTTATATGAAAATTCCTTCTACATGAGGGAAAAAAAAAACAATGGACAATAATAATTAGACAAAAGAATAAATAAATAAAATAATATTGTGCACCCAATACACACAAGTGCTACCTTTAAAATATGAATTACTTTACAAAGTGTGACAGTGACCAATCTTTTAAAGAAGACAAGTTAGAATGCAGAAATAAATAATTAAATAATTAAAATGGGCGCACGGATGAGAATAATGTTAGGGCTAATAAAGAAATGTTTATGGGCATTGTGGAATCCAAATCATATTCTTAAGTCTTTCCTTATATTAAGCTAAAGTGTTTCACTATCCTTCGACAAGGAAACATCACCTCTATCTATTACTCCTCTCAACCTTCTTCATTATTGCAAACTATTTTTATTTTATTTTTGTGTGAAAAACTCAATAAAATTCATAACTTTTTTAACGGCAAAGTATTGTATAAAAATAAAATATTATGTGAACTATTTTCACATAATATCTACTCTTTTTTAATAAATTTCCTCCCTTGTAAAGTAAAATTTTCATAACATTTTTTTGTTTTGTTTGAAAAGAATGGATCTTTATTTATTAATAATAGGTTAATCGCGTGTTAACTATTATGTAAAATAATTAATAATGCTAAAAAGTAGAAGGATATTGTTTGAAATGATATATATTTATTAACATGAAGTGTTGTTTTACTATGTATAAAAAGAGAAATTTGTTGTGGAATGACAAAAAACAAAAATATAAAAAATTTAATCTAGAAAAGGAGAATGTTTACTTATGCTACTTACTTCATTATTAATATTTGCTAGTTCTCTTGTTAAATATGACATTTTGTTCAACACGTACATCTAATGACAGAAGACACGGAGCATTGGATCTCCATATTATAATTTAAATCAGGTGTTGCTCGATGTTGTAAAATTCTATCTCTGTTAATGACCAAAGACAATAAAAAAGTTTATTTTATCTAAAAAATCGAATTTATAGAAGAATATAGAATTAATTAGTTTCCTAACAATAGGCATTAGAATGAGTGAAATTCAACTTAAGTTATATTAACACATGTTGAAATCCTTTATGAAGAATAAAAATGGGAAAAGAAAATGGAGTGTTTAAACACTCAACTTTAGTACAAGATGGGATATGATTCTCACTTTGCATCTTGTGCTAATTAAGCTACTGCATTGACCTCTTCCAAACATTAATATTCCTTCTACTTAAGAACTCCATAATTTATTTAATTATTAATACTACTAATATAACATTTTCACACCATCAAAATTAATTTTTAAATAGTCCATATTTTAATTTGACTATATTTTTAATTTAAATACCGTCCTCGAATTATTATAACCTTAAAACAAAAGAACCCCACTTGCAATACTATGATAAACAAATACTAAATTTATTTTCCGTGATGGCCGACTTGTGAAATTTGATTCGATATGACGTGGGCCCCACATACCAGTAAACTACTCCCAAATTTTGAATTTCACTAAAAATTGTTGAAATTTTGAATAGTTTAGGAATATTTTTTACTCCCTCAGTCCATGTTGCCTTAAACGGCTATCCACAATAAATAGTTCATTTACCTATAGAAATATTACAATCATTATTTTTAATTTAAATATACGTACATTCACTTTTACACAACACATCAAATATTTTTTTAATAAATAAATATTTTTCTAATACTAATACACTTACTTTTACACAACTTTTCGTTAATAACCGTGCACAACAAAAATGGTCCAATTATCATGATCGGAGGGAGTATTTTTTTTCAATTCATTAAGTTACCTGTAAAAATTGTTCATAATATAAATTTTATACTATTAAATATATTTGATGATATCATTAGATATGTTTATTAATATCATAATATTTTATATAGTAATTTTAATATACAAATTTAATAGTATCATTAAAAACATATGATTGTATTAATATATGCTCCCTCCATCCCACTATAAATTGCTCGTGTTGTCATTTTCGTCCATCTCACTATATGTTGTTCACTTGCTTTTTTATCATTTTTGGAAATTACTATTCATTTCTTTATTATTATTTTCATTACTTTTTACACTATTCTCATTACTTTTTCACTTTTCTCCATCACATCACTTATACTTTTTCACTTTTTCCATCACATCGCTTATATTTTTTCACTTTTACCTTAATTCGTGTGTCCAAAAGCAACAAGCAACTTATAGCGTGACAGAGAGAATATCTAATAATATCAGTAAATGTATATATAGCACCCATAAATATAATTAATGGTACAAATTTCCTTCTATTAAATTTGTTTCCGCTTTTATCATCCTCTAATGAAAGCGTGATTATTGGGCAAAAATAGAGCGATTAATTGACTAAAATCGAGTCAGACAAACCAATCACATTGAGATACGATTTTCCATATTGAATCCTTGGTCAAAAATAGAAAGAAAAAAAAACTATTTTTAATTATTAAAAAGAAATTTCATAATTTAATTATGTGTAAATCAGGGTTTATGAAATGACTTTTTGGTCCTCCCAAAGGTTAAATTCTTCTGAAGAGCCCCATCAGAAAATGATAATTTAATTTGAATCAATCTTATCGGAGATTCTATATCTTTAAACTGTAGATTCCATTTGGATTACTAGATTTTATACCACTAATTATTCAATGACTACAAAAAAATGGAAAAAAATGCCCCATTTGGCCCCTATACTTATATCTGATTAAATATTCTTTTTTATTCCAATTCTCCATTACCAATTTTTATAACTAAAAAGCATGGGTATCTTGCAAATTAGAATCATCCTCATTCCCAAATTTCCATCTCTTTAATTAATTAATTGAAGAGCTTGATCTTCAAGTCTGGCCTATCAGTAAAAATGATCTCTTTAAATATCACATTTATAAATATAATTAAGTTAAATATGTCGTTTAGAAGATGTATGAGCCAGTACAATCACGAGTATAATGATTGAAAGTTTAGTAATATTTTGCTCAAGTGATTTACGTATTACTGTACTAGTTTATTTTTCAAGTAAAATTTATATATTCACGAGTATAATGATTGATTTATGTTTCACAAATTGAGTTAATTTTGAAATTGGGAACAAATTTATAAGTAATTAATTCTTAACTCATCTGGTTTCCTATTTCCAACCACCATTGCCTGCCTAACTATATGCACAATCACCCACTAACTTAATTTCAATTGGCCCAAGAAATTTGTATGGAAGAACACTAGGATTAAAAATAAAAACCTAGCTAGTAATCACTTTCAAATATTTTTTGTACAATTATTGGAGCCTTTCGCTGCCTAGAAGAGTTTGTTGTGGCCCTCGGTGATCAAATACTGTGTATTTGTAAGAGTTAAAAGTAGTGCATTTTATAAAAATCAAAGAGTAATGTCCTGCGCATCATGTGAACCATACTATTCAAGTGTATTTTAAGTTTTTAATGTTGTTTTCACTCAACAATTATGTTGAACAGTCGTAACTGTTTAATGTAAACAATCACAACTTTTTAATAAAATTAACTCTAAGGCTCCATTTTGATGAGTGGATTTGAAATCCGTTGATTTCACAAACAAAAAACCACTCGTTTCAATTAAGTTAGATGAATTTACAAATACTTAGATTTGAATTTATATTCAAAGTGGAGGAATTCTAAATTCTCATCAAAATCATGTCATTTATGAAATTCCTCCTCCCTATCCTTCCATCTCTATCTTTCATCTACTTTTTATCTTCTCTCTCATATCTTTACAATCCGTGATTTGAAATACTATATGTCTTCTTACATGTAATTTTTTTAAAATTCATTTATTTTCAAATCCATCCATCCAAATTGAGCCTAAATATTTATAATATAATTAAATTGTACGGTCCGTATGATATAAGATAAATTAAAAAATTACCTATAAGTGTGTATACATGTAAATACTATATCAATGGTATTAAATAGTGTTTCAATAATTATCATCTGCAACTCCAACATGCCTCCATTGGAAGTTTAAAAATGATCAATAAATCCAAGCTCTCATAATTTTTTAAAATAGGATTACTAACAATATAATTTTAAAAAAAAATTGAGTGAAAATACCCTTAATAAATAAGTTATGATTAAACTAAAAGCCAAATAGTAGATCCTAAAACTTGCTGCAAACAACCAATAATGGTGAGTCATCACTGAATAGAGTTAGTGGATTCCTTTGCTTTAAGATTATATATAAGTATTTTGGGAGTAAATTATTGATTCAGATTTAAGTCCTTGTGTCCGTACAATTTGACCAACTTTTGATTTATATTCATGCACTTCCATAACCATTGGATTTACTCATCCATCCCACGGACAGAATCTTCTAAGATCCCCCACTTCTCCTCTCTGCTTTTTTCCTTTCACAATTTTATTTATTTGCTGATCCTAAAATCTGGACTATTACTTAATTTAGGTCGTTATTAAAAATATATGTCATAATTCTTTTTTCAATCTTATTTCAATATTTCATATCATTTTATACACTTCTGAAAAAAAAAATTTATTATGTACTCATAAAAATCGATAGGATACATTTTCCATTAACTCCATACATACTCCTTTTGCAAAAAAAAAAAAAAATATGTATGACTCGCTATTATGAAATGATAATTCAAACGAGAGTTATAGTTTAGGTCAAATTGCTTAAAGATTTTGCAGGTCCTGTGTTTATATATGGAGAAATAATATAACGCCTCATTTCGATTTTAATTATTTTCAAATTTTTGGGATAAAATTCTTCTAAATAATTATACTCCCTCCAGCTCATTATATATTTTTATAAACGTTCTATTATAAATTTCTCATTCAATAAAAAACAAAAAATACCAATTTATATATCAATAAATTAATATCTTTTTAAACAACTACCTTACAACTTTTTCACAACTATCTATTATATTTTATAAAAATCACATAATTCATCATATATTAATAAATACACTATTTTTTAAAAATATAATAAAAAAGAGTAAAGTCACAATGGAACAGGGGGAGTATAAGAATTACTCATAATAATTGAGCATTAACCTTTTAAAAAGAAAAATAATATATCAAATTTGTTTAGATGATATACATTTGGCAAGGAATTGAGCTTTTGTAGGCATGATATAAAACTGCGTCATAGCAGCATAGTAATGCATTCATTCATCTAAGAAAAATGACAGCCATTAACATAAGGTCGTAAATGAGTATTATTTTCATTGAAAACATTATCATCACTTAGATAGCATGTCTGAATTTTAAATTTGCCAAGAACCATTAGCAAGTTATTAACAACCTTACGCATATCTGTCATTAGCATGATGCTAGCATGTGAAATAAAGCAATAATTATTTTTTAATCACTTTAGGGTATAGCTCAATGATTATGCTTAGTAAACAATATTAAAGGAAACATTCCACTCACTAAAAATAGTCAACAAAAATCATAAGTCTCTCAAAATATTTCCTCACGACCTAATTTCAAAAGAGGGAACCCCCACCCCAACAACAACTACTTTGAGTCCGGTTGGTTCCATTAGGTTGCACTCTTCAGGTTTTCAAAGGGGCAATCTCTTTTCTTACAACAAACCAAAAGCAAGTCAAAAGAACAGCAGATGTAGTCGAAAACAATATGGTATGACGGAAAATTTTAACTTCATCACAAGAAATGGATCTGACAGAGATCAAGACATACAGCTTCAGCAATCGCAATTGTCCAAGTTATCCCTCGAAAGATAAAGAAAAAAATCGATTTCTGTCCCAATCGCTACATGGAACAAGCACAAAAAGTTGTATGCAGCAGCTATATAAATGCATGTTTAGGAGACGACGACACACAAGCAGACTCCCCAACCCATATGACACAATGACCGGAAAATTTATGAATAGGTGATGACTTATCTGACCAGTTGATTGGATGCAACAACAGTGATACTTGAGGACAAAATAGTGAAATGACCAGAACCCATAAACTATGGCCAAGACCAGTTCTCTTCCATCATTTTAACGCGATTCCTGAAGAGATGATAAAAAAAAATTAAGTGGATGAACATGTCCACAATATTAACAAAAACACAGTCAAAGTTAAGGGGCATGTTAGAATCATATATAGCAGATCAGGTGCACATAAAGAAAAACATATCAATGAACAGGTAAAGGTTCAACGAGAAATGCTGGTAGCATAAAATTATCAGATAAAGTGCATAACTTACTTATCATTGATGCTTCAAGGAATTCTTTTATGTAACATGAAGTATGGAAAATAAAAATAAAACATTTTATATGAATACCAAATGACAGAAATTATCCACTAGTGTTTATACCAAAGCATCAATGCAAACTAAAATTTTAAGAAACTTGTAACCCGCTAAGGGCTGTTTTCAATCTCTTTTGAAGGGGTAGAATCACTTAATTTTAAAAGCATCTCTCTCACAGATTTTAAATTTTAAAAGTAATTCTCCTTATTCATTAGTGATTGAAAACATGCCCTAACACTACCAGTAATTTTTTTTTTTTAAATATGTTTATCCGACACTGAGTTCATCAAAATTCAGAAAGTGATGAGAAAGAGTAAGAGTATAATGACTACATGCATGTAGTTTCACTAAATCAGTATTGTATGACAACACAAGTTAGCTTCATCAACTTCTAATTCAAGATAACTCATAATGGTGTTGCAGGAGGCAGTCACTTGAGGAAAAGCTGAAATGGTTATGATTCTTATTAAACTAGCGCACTCAGTTGCTATAAGCAGGAGAGAAAGAAATAGGAGAGGATCTTCGGGGGAACACAATCTTTTTCTATGTTGTCTTCATCAATTTTGAAGGCAAACACTTTTTATAGCCTTAATTAAGTTGCTTTATGTCATTATGCATGTCTTAATTTGTACAAGATCTTGCAGGCAAGCAAAGGGTGATAATACCCCTACCGATGATAAAACTACAAAAGCATAAATATTATAGCACAACCACATACCAATATACAGAATTTAAAAGCAATATAAACAGAAGAACTGTGTTAATTTAGTTATGTTGCATTAGGGTAGGGACCAATAATAAGGTAGGTCTAAGAATCTATACCTTAAAAGAACCAGCAAGTGGCCAAACAAACAAATTAGCCCAAACATCTCCAAGACTATACGGCAGAATTCAACTCCTTAGGCATTATGCAACAAAACACATGAGTAGAAAACTAGAAATGTAGAAGATATTAAGAAAGAACTTCACTTATAGGTATTAGGTGACGGAGTAACATGTCATGGCTTTGTTTTCTCATGGGCAAGCATTTTTCAGGGTTTATTACACGTATGTACCAGTAGAGTTCCACAAAATAAGTTCAATAATACTCTAAAACATCGGAGACATGTGATTGAATTGATCTACTAACAAATTTCACATGCTTGCTGCCTAAATTCTTTATATCCATTCTCCAGAAGCATATTACCCAAAAGAGTTAAAACAGGTTCAAAAACATCCAAAGTGTAAAGAAAAACTTTTTTCCTAATCATCCCCCCCCCCCCCCAAATACACAACATCTCAACATACAAGTTGATCACCAAATATTAAACACCCACAAATACTTCCAACTATCAAAGCACAGTACAATTTTTTATAAGATAAACGCAGGGCAATACATGAAACAGTAAAACTTACATGATACAGGTTCCACCTCAAACTATGTTGAGATTATAGAAGCTACAAAGTGCACGTAATGCTTCTTGATTAGCTGGTTCAAGATTTTCGGTGATGATCCGAGGGTAGGTTCCAGGAGTACGAGCAGAGAGATTTGCTAAAGATGAAACCAGATATTGCTTTGGGTCTTTGATTTCTGGCAGGGGGTCCTCTTCTCTCCTCCCAGCATTGTACAAATTGACAAATGTGGCATTATAACCAATAGTTTCACCAAAATCTGGAACATCAGGCTCCTCCTCCACTCTGTCCTCCTCTGGTCTTGAAATAAGAACAACAATGCTGTCGAGCATTTTACCCCAGAGCTTTGAATCTGATGGTGACAGAGACTCACATAACAATCTAGTTGAAGCCACTGAAGTTAACTTAAGCTCCATTGCGCCTGTGATCAGCTTGAGGTGAGGAATCCAAAACTGCTCCAAAATTGACGGGAGAATATCAGCCTGAACAGCTTTTATTGAGCCTGTTAGGTTTTCTGGGCTATGCTTCACCAGAAAAAGTGACATGAACACAACAAGAGATTTGACAAACTTCACAGTTCTGTGCACTTGCAAACGTTTAAACAAAGCAACCCATATATGGCTAATGTATGGAGAGATTACATCGTAACCAAGATTTTCAATCACAGTGTTGAGCACATAAAATCCTTGTTCATCAGTACTTGGAGATGCAACTAGTGTGTTAAATATTCCAAGGATACTAGATAGCCGGCCCTGCTGATTTAGCTCATGTGGAGCCTTTCTAAGGAAGGCCTGGAGCAAACGAACGAGGGCTGGAACGTTTGCAGACTTTTTCCATGATTCAGGGAGGAGAAGTATTGAAAAAATGTCCATATAATTCCCTGGTAAAGGAATTCGGTTTAAGTCAACAAGCTGCGCAAGCAGCTGGAATGCATAAGGGAAGAACTCGCTAACATCTCTAGATAAGATTATCTGTAAGATAGGCAGCAGACTTGTTTCAAAAGCTGAAATCATCGATGGATCCTGCTCACAAACCCGTCTGATTAGCACCGCCACGGACTCAAACAGATAATGGTTGAAGACCGGATTCTTTGGGTTTTCACAAACCCTGTTTAGAACAGTTGCCAAACCATTGATGCAAGGTATAGCAACATCCTGTGAGACATTAGCCACTCCAAGGACACGCATGATGCACTTCATCACATACTGGTTCTCCTCAGATTCTGGCTTCTGCAAGGCACCAAAAAGATTGGTCATCAACACAAGCAGAAATGGAGTAACATCAGCAGCCGAGTATCTTGGCCTTCCCCCTTCATCCTTGACCAGGAGGAGCTTTTCAATGCAGCTGGCAGCATATGAATGGACCACATTTGACTCAGACGCCAGGAACCGAACTACTTCAGGGAGCAATGCAACAGCAATATGTTTTGGGATCTGATTCCTAAACATGGTGAAGAACTTCAACGCGCCACTTTTCAGCATTGGAAACCCATCAATATCTTGACTTCTCAGCTCTGGAACAATAACAGCCCCAAAGAAGTTCTCAACATCAACAAGATCGGTGGAAACTGAAGTGCCACCAGCTTTCTTTGTGGCAAGGGAGACGACCAGATAGATGGCACAGTCTTTGTGCTTCCAGTTTGCAGCTGGATTCTCTGAAAATGATGTCAGGAGACTCTGTATCTGGGCAGAAACCTTTTCAGTAACCTTGTCCTTGTAATTCAGAGCAATTCCCTTAAGGAGTTCACAAGCAATTCTCCTCCTAGTGTCTAGATCACTGCCTTCCATATCTCTCCTTATGAACTCTACATAATTCATCTCAAAAAGCTCCTCGTCCTCATCCCTTAACATCACATTAGGAATCACTATACTCTGACAGATCTGTTGCAGAATATCATTCCCTGAAAACAAATTATGATGAACACTGGTACTAACTATAGTCAAAAACTTAATAGCAGTAACAGTAAGCCTCTCTCGAGTAGGAGCGCTTGAGACGACTACCAAAAGTCCCCACACTACCTCCACAAAACCACGCAAATGGTTTTGAAATGCCTCCTCTTCTTTCTCCATATATAGGCTAATATTCTCACAAACAGCTGCTCGCAACTCATCAACCAGAGCAAGTCCATCATTTCCACTATCTTCTAAAGCAGTGTATTTCACTGTCAAATATTTCTTGAACTCGATCATCCATTCATCCATATGATCCTCAAAGAACTCTGGCAACTCCATAAAATTTAGTGAATAGAAAATCCTACAACACAGCCTCTGTGACTCTATATAAGCCTTAAGAACATTAGCATTGGCTCCAGAACCCACAGCATGGTCTAAGTAAGCTGCAGTCCGTTTAAATACTTCTAATAATGGCTTGGCAAAGTTATCAAGACAATATTTCAGATCAAGTAACAAATCATTTGTCTTAAACTGGTACCTAAATTTCTTAAACAATGAATTTATAGTTTCCAAAACCCCATTCACTGAAACATAATCGTTTGCCTGACTCAATGAATCAAGCGTAACAACTAACTCAGGCAACAAAGTCAGCCACGCTCTCGGGAAATCGTGCTTCCCAATAATGGTCAAAGCTTCACTGAGCTGAGCTTGAGTTTTCGGCGTCGTGTTAACCATCAGAGTAACAATTAAAGCTTTAATCTGTTCCTTCTCCGTGTCGGGCACCACAATAGGGGCAGGGTCGTTGGGCTGCGGCGCCCAATGAGCTTTAAGGTGGTTTTTGAAGTTAACAGCAGCTGATTGACGGATCTGCTCATCGACTGACGACTCCGCAACTAGACGGAGAACCGCCAATCCATAGTTAGGACGACCGGCGGCCTCCGCCAGAGCCGCCTCCGCGCGGCGACGGGGATCGGGGAGCGGGGATAGAGTGTTAAGGAAGCATTGCGATAGAAATTGTAGGGTTTCCGGATTCCACTCCATTATTCTCTCTCGCGCTCAAGGTGTGTCTCTTGGTTGAGGTTTAGCGGCTAGGGTTTAAGCTAGATTTACAATAAATATTTCAAAAACCAGTCAGTTTGAGAGATTCCACAACACAGATCATAGAGTACATGAAAATGTAGAGAGAGAGATAGCATACCTTAGAGTGAGACAGGGAGATCGATTCGCAGACACTCAAAGAATTTTTTGAAAGAAGGGCAAGAGGGAGGGAGGGAGGGAGGGAGAGGATTATTATTTGTCTATAAGGAGAATGATTTAATACCAAAAATAAATGGGGTTAAAGAGGCCATGGACTCATGGCCCGGCCCGTTTAACTAAATAAGCTGGGTTTTTTTTTTTCAAGTTATTTCCGACAAATTGATATTTGGATGCGGATATTTTTCCCCCATAATTGCATATTTCACCCCCTTCTTCACTTCACCACCAAAATATTTCAGTTCACCACCCTTAATTTTTTTAATTAAACTCCTTTCATTAAACCCTACATCCGTCACCGTCGTCAGTCGCACGAGTCGCGCACAGCCGCCGTTTCGCAGCTCCGTCGCCAGCCACACCAGTCCCAATCAAGAAGCGCTGCCACGCCTGCACCTGCCTTTGCCGCTCGAGATCCGTCGTTTCACGCCTCAAAGTTAGCCTACTATGTTTCGCCTTCAATGGCCGACGCACCTCCGCCAAAACGAACAGCCGCCGTTGAAACTGCTTCGCTGGAATCCGCCATTTGTTCTGAAACCTCATGTCGTCACACCGATCGGATACCGCCTCAGCCGCGTCGCATCGTCGGAGAGGCGAAATCATCATTCGCCGGAACTCCACCGTCGACGAAAGAGCATGGACGAACGTTGTTCGACTCTGGTTAGTCAAAAATTTATCTTTTGTTCGAAAGTTTTGTGCGAAAACTATGCATTTCTTCGAAATTTTTGTTCGAAATCTCTCTTCATCTTTTATTCAAAATTTCTGTTCGAAAACTATGCATTTGTTCCAAAAAACTGTGCGAAAACTATGTATTTCTTCGAAATTTATGTTCATCTTTTGTTCGAAATTTCTGTTCGAAAACTATGCATTTGTTCGATCATTTTTTTTTAAATTTGTGAAAATATTCCACGGGCCAGAGTCGAACAAAATTGATTCGAAAAATAAGGGGAAAAAATGAAATTTCGGTGCCCAACCTCCTTGCATTCGATTCCCGATGAAATTTCGGTGCCCAACCTCCTTGCTTGAAGCCATCTCCGTCGCCGTTCGTATATTTCTCTCTTAGAGTTTTGTTTGAAAATATTATGTGTAGAAGAAGGGAGGTGAACTGATCTAGTTATGAATTAATTAATTATCCTTAAAGAGTATAATTATTTTATTAAATTTAATTTATAAATAATCTTAAAATGGGGCGAATTACTTAATTTTGGGGGAGAATATCCTGATCCTTGATGTTTTTGATAATTAAAGAAAAAAATCAAATTCCAAGATTTTCTTCTACTTTTCATCATTAGAAAACATGCATTCAAAAGCTCTATGTTCGTGATTTTGTTTCTTTCCCTCCAAGATTTCAAGTTCATTATTAATTTTATATACATTATAATAATTTCTAGATATTATGATTTATTATACTATCCATATTTCACACTTTCACTGTCTCAATCCTAAATATATTTCTTATACCCCTGGTCTCCTAGGAGGATAGATAATTTTATTTTTTAAATTAAATATACTCTTAGGAGGTATTTTGTTTCATAGATTAGGGTGGAATAAATTCTTAATCCTAAATAAAATTGCATTTAATTTCTAGAATTTGAGTTTAGGATTAAGTCCTGACCCGATATTTAAATTCAACTTAATCCTACTAAAAATAAATAACTTGATGCCAAATATTACATCGGATTAATTTTAAAAAAATAATCATAAATAACAAACACATACTATTTTAAAATTAGGATTGCAATCCATTGAAATTTTATCCTACCCAATCTATCCTATCTAGAAAACCAAACACCCCCTTAGGATGAACTCCCTCCGTCTCAGGGGTATTTTCACCCCTGGGATGGCACACGGTTTAAGAAAAATATATTTTTTAAATAAAGTAGTGGTGTATGGGTAAATGTATGGAAAGTTTTGTGACTGTACACGCAAATTGATGTTTCCCTTTTAAGTAGTGTGCAAATTGATTTGGAACTACCAAAAATAGAAATTGTGCAAATTGGTCTGGGACGGGGGGAAGTATTTTATTTTATGGATAAACTAATTTATTCCGCCTAAACATGCATATTTTTAACGGGATAGATTAGTTTATCCATTAAACAAAACACACCCTTAGTTTATAAGTAGCATTAGTCTTGTATGCACCAGGTGCACCGTGCAACTCTAGTTCATTTTTAAAAAGTTACACAAATACTACTGAAAAGTCACACATTTTATTATTAAAAAATGTATCTTTAATGGTATAACTTTTCGGTTATAATTTGTGTAACGTTGCAGTAATAAGTTGTGCAATTTATCAAAAATACACATGAGTTGCACGGTGCACCTAGTGCACAAGAGACTTACTCTATAAGTTATGATCATCGGGAGTAATTTCATTGCATCAATATGCACTTATAATATTTATTTAAGGTGTGATTTACTTATTACTCCCTCCGTCCCGTAGGAATTTGCACCCTACGGGACGGTATATTTTTTAAGGAAAATGTATTTTATATCTTATTTAATTTGATATTTAGTTTAAAGGACAAAGACCCAAGATTAATAAAAAATTCAAAACTAAAATTAATTATCTTATGAATGGTAGATAATATTATCTTAAGCAAGATGTATGATAATAATAATCCATTGTTTTCATATTTATTAAAATACTCCTCTTATATTGAAAAACAGAACCATAATTCACTTTATTTTTATTTATGATATAGACGGTAAAATTATCAAATGTATATGTTTTTATTATTAATCTTACAATCCAAACATTCAAAATGAAATTATCTTACACTACTAATTATCTTAATCCATGAATCCAAATATACTATTTAACTCATAGATAATAATCTCTAAATTATAATTTTATTTAATATATTTTGAGTTATTTATCTTATCTATTAACCAAATGAACCCTTATTGGTTAAAGGGCACGGATATTTTTACCCCAGTTTTTAATTAGTTCACCCCAATTATCATTTCACTACCTAATAGATCATTTCACCCCATGTGTAATTTCAAAAATACCCAAATGCCTATCACTTCACCCCACACCAATGTAATAACACAACATTGAAAAAACTTCCTCATTTGTTCGAAACACACCCACGCCGACGCACCACCCAATTCATCACCGGACGTCGAACGGCCGAAACCCACCCACGCCGACGCCGACGCACCACCCACGCCGACGCTCCGGAGGAGACCCATGGATAAAGGTACATCCCATTTCATTGTATTATTTTTGAAAAAAATGGTATGGGTATTATGTGTTTATGTCAATTTCATTCCATTTATGCTTGTACGTGAATGAGTTTTGTGTTTTGAGCACTTAATAGATCATATTTGTTGAAGGAATTGAATGGGTATTAGGAATTTGGTTGTTTTGTGTTCGGTTCTGGTTTTCCAATTTTTGCCAATATGTTCGAAAATATTGGTCGAATTTTATACATATGTTCGGATAAGTTGGTCGAACATATGTTCATTGTTCAATATTTATTTTCGAACATATGTCATTGTTCAGGGTATATTTTCGAACATATGTTAATTGTTCATTAAAAAATTTCGAACATATGTTAATTGTTCAGCTTAAATTTTCGAACAAATTATGAAGTTTCAGTAATAATTTTCGAACATATTGAGGATTATATGTTTGGTTCATTTAAGTTTCTCACAATGTATATATTATGTATTTGTGAATTGAATAATGCTATTTAAACGTATAGGAAAGGAGAAGACTCGGCCTACTGCTTCCTATAGAAGGAGGAAGCATGAACGTAGTGAGCAAGAGTTGAATCTCGAGCAAGAGCCACGAGCTTCTTTATTATATCCCACAACTGATGACCCCCTTCATCCGGACAATACATGGGGTGCAGAAAAGTTTTCTTCAGATGAAAATGAAGAAAATGAGGAAAAGGAAGGTGACGAGGAAAATGAGGAAGATGAGGAAATGGAAGGTGACGAGGAAGATGATAGAGGAAACGATGACATAGAGGGAGATGATTCAGAAATACCTCATCCTCCACTTCTTGACGGGTTCAATAATCATGTGGCGAGTTATATTTATAAGGGGTGTGAGAGAGAGGTGTTAAAGTGTCATGGTCATGTGAACAAACTTCTTCTATGGGAGTTGGATCCAGAAAAAGATCTCCGGTCATGGAAGGGCATGTTTAAAAAATCAAAGTTGTTGTCACTTCGAACGTCTTCATACAAGAATCCAAACAAGAACTTGATTACTGCATTTGTTGAGAGATGGCATCCGGAGACGAACTCATTTCACTTCCCTTTTGGTGAAATGACTATCACTCTTGATGACGTCTTTTGCATAACTGGTCTTCGAGTGGATGGTATCCCGGTGATGTGTACTGAAGATGCAAAGAAAATGGGAAAAACAAGATTGATGGAGTTATTGGGCTTAACAGAGAATGAAGCTAGAAAAGCTCTCGAGGGTGTGCGTGGGTCGTCTGTCAGACTTACTTGGTTGGAAAACACTTTTTCCCCGATGATGGAGTCTAGTGATCCTCTGAAGGTGTTATATTCTGCTAGAGCATATGTCTTGTACACGTTTGGGACCACTTTGTTTGCTGATAAGAGTGGTACACGTGTAAGTACAGACTGGTTGCAGTATACAAGGGACATGTCAACATTTGGGGATTATGCTTGGGGAACTGCGGCGTTGGCATATCTTTATAGACAATTGGGGCTAGCTTCGCAAGTGAAGGTGCGTCAGATAGGTGGTTATCTGATATTGTTGGAGGTAATTCCTATCAATTTCATGTTGTTACCTATTTTAATTAATTTTGAATATATTAAAAAAATTCGACTAAAATTTTCAGGCTTGGATATATGATCACTTCTCATGTCTAATTTTGCCTCCTAAAAATCCGACTTTTAAGTCAGGACCTCTGTCATGTGTCTACGCACCAGAAGCACATACGGGGCCATGTATGGAATGCGTCCGAGCGTTTAGACACAGTTTAGATGTGTTTCTTCCAACACAGGTTACTTTTATACAATTTTATACAATTTTATCAATGTGTTTTTTGTCCCTTACAGTTAATCATTATGCCTTTGTATTGTAATAGGTTTCGTGGACTCCATATCATTCATTCAGGGATTTTTGTCCCTTTCAGCAAGTGGCCTTCTTTCATGGTTGCATTATTTGTGGGAAAGTGGCTGAGCCTTACATGCCAGACAGAGTTCTTCGGCAGTTCGGTTATGTGCGAACGATTCCAGATAAGCCTCTTGCAGCTAAGGTCAAAAGGAGTCGTTCGATGAAACCAAAACGTGATTGGGATATCATGGGGGAGTATTATTATCAATGGGATACACACGTTTTATCTATGGAACGTGTTGGTGAGACATGCAAGCACCCTTGGCAAAGCGCTTATGGTTACGAGGAATGGTTCATTGGTCAAGGTCATCCAAGAGTTTCAAATCCTGACACTACGAGCCTTATTGTTCGTCCTGAACCTGCACGTTCAACGCAACCGTGGGAGAGGATTGATGCTGCAAAGTATGAGCTATCAAATTTAGTGCGAATGTATCATTCCGACGATGCACTGAGTTTAGATGAAGCAATGAATAAGGTTGTTGAAGTGATGACTATTCTCACTGGCCCAGAAGGTGGAACTTCGTCACGTGCAGGACCAGGTCGAACTAGAGGAATGACTAGATCTCGAGCCAGACAAAGAGGCGGGGGTGTTAGGCGACTTGGGTAATGGGTGCATGATTTAATTTCCATTTGGAGACTTTGAATTCTAGGGTTGTTTATTTTCGGTTTTGGATTGTTGTTTTATGATTTGGATGGGAACTCATGGATATTAGGTGTTTTACGGTTTTTGTGAACTTATGGATATTAGGTGTTTCATATTTTTTGTGAACTTATGGCGTCTATCTATGGTTGTTGGAACATATAAAATGTCGAAATTCATATAAATGTTCGAAAATTACAGTTTTTTAAACCCCAAATTCATGTAAAAGTTCGAAAATTTGAGTTTTTTAAACCCCAAATGTAAATGTTCGTCAAAATCCCTGTATGTAAGAAATTTTTGAACAATTTCAGCTAGTTCCAAACAAATTTTCGAACATATTGCATTTGTTCGAACAAAAGTTTCGAACAAAGTATAATTTTTCGATTAAAATTTCCGAACAGAAAAGGATTTCTTCACCCCCAAATTTAGAAATACACCCATACAAACATCCCTAAACCTAAATCCCTGTATGTAAGAAATTTTCGAACATATTGAGTTTGTTCGGACAAAACATTCGAACAAAGTACAGTTTTTCAACTAAAATTTTCGAACAGAAAAGGATTTCTTCACCCCCAAATTTAGAAATACACCCATACAAACATAAAAAAACCTAAATCCCTGTATGTAAGAAATTTTCGAACATATTTAGTTTGTTCGGACAAAACTTTCGAACAAAGTACAGTTTTTCAACTAAAATTTTCGAACATTTTATATATGTTCGATTAAATATTTCGAACAATTTACATTTTTTCGGTCGACATTTTCGAACATTTATGTTGGTATATGAAATTATTTTCGAACTTTGTTGTTCAGTTTAGTATTTCAATTTCGAACAAAATTTGAAATGCCAATTCGAACAAAATATCACTTCAATATATTCCATTTCCATTCGTCAAAAGATATAGATCCCAAAAGATGTACATCACACACGATATACATTACAAAAGATATACATCCGCAAAGTATTTATCCTACTACTTCAAATCATGCATACGATCATCAATCTCTATTTTCTTGAAATTAAAAGCTCTTTCCCATCCAGTAGCAATTGGTCGGTGAAACTCTCTCCATGATGTGACAATTGGGGGTAATGTAACTCCGGCACCGAGAGTCACCTATTCAATTTAAAAATAATATTAATCATAATATATTGATTTTCAATTTGTGACTAAATATGTATAGTATTTTGAGTACCTGCACGAAGTGGCTGTCGTTGTTAACCAACGCCACACAAATAAATCTTGGATTCGATGGCATTTCAGTCCTATATGGGAGGAATGATAGTGATAAGGTGGGGCTTAATGTCACGAACACGACATTATACACCGACGCAACCAAGTGGCCCATGTACGGTAATGTGAACCAGTACTCAATATGTGCCGAATCACTGAAACAATTAAGATGTTTCATCGTGGTTGCAACCATGTCTGGGACTCGATAAACTTTCTCGTACAACTTGATATTGTGGGATAGCTCACTCATTAAATCTTGTCTCACACGTGCCCATTCATCCTCACCAAATCCTAAAAGCCCCGCAACCGCCCGAAATCCACAATGACCATCACCCTTTACATTATGGACATGAACAGCGTAGTCTTGAAATTCCATAGGAAGCATTGATATGAAATAAGGTGTAGAACTAGATCTACTACCTCTCCGAGTCTGCACACGTATATAATAAAATAATATTAATTAAAAGGAAAGAAATTAATAAAAAAATATATAAATACGTACCGGTAGCTTTTTAGACACTCTTGTGTTTTGAGACTTTGGCAATGAAAGTGAACTCTCTACATTGTAAACCACACTCTCTTGCGACTGAGCATACTCAAACAAACTGAGATCCCTTTTCGTGGATTTTTCTGAGGTATTTTTACTCTTACTTTTTGGTCTACCACGTGGATCGATCTTAATGGTCGGTTCAATCATATTAGTCGTCTCCAGCTTCGCCATCTCACACATATTTCTCAAATAAATCAATCTTCGACTCTCATCAAAATTTTCATACACCCTTGCCATATCACGAACCGCATCTTCAAAACGATAGTCAGTGGCTTCCTTCATATCATCTTTTACCACCGGCTCCATATCCAACTTCCTCCAAAAAGTATCAAATGCACTCATCGGTATTGGTTTATCTGCGTACACATATTCTTCAATCTCGTGTGCACATGGACAACCATACGCTGTTCTCAAAATATGATTGCAATCACTTGCATCAAACCCTGGCATTTTCACAACTTTCACCTCCTCAAACAACTTCTCTAATGCATATATGGAGACTACACCACGCAAACCATTATAAAGACTGGATGAGAACTTATGTTGAGCAACATTCCTACTTTTCTCAAATGATGCTTTAATAGCAATATGACATGCTTCGTACAAGGTATCACACCTCACCCAACAAGTCTCAAAATTTCCTAACGAGTTTCCAAGCATTCTCTTTAAACTGGCATGGTGGCTCTCAACCCTAAATATGACCAAAATATACAGAATCATAAATACAATATACAAAAAAATACCTAAACCACTTAATAAAGTATACAGAATTGATAAATATACCTGTTAGTCGTTGTATTTTCGTAGTGCATCAATTGGTTTGTCCACGCCTTCACGAACCTCTCTTTGTAAGGCATGAACCATTGATCAACCACATAGTCCACTGACTTCTTATCAAAATTGGAACGAAGGATCTGAAGGGCTTCATTGTATTCATTTTCAGTATGCGAATTGATAGCCACATTTACTTGCTTCATGAATGCCTCCCACTGCTTTCCGGACTTGAACAACGGTTTACACTTAGCTAGCACATTCCTATCAATGTGCCAACTACAAAGTAGGTGTTTACAATGTGGAAATATCATGGCGATAGCATTCATTAAGGCCAAATCCCGATCAGTAACAATAATGGATGGCATGAACCCTTCACCCAACATATCCTTCAGTACGCGCAAAGCCCAAGTGTAGTTCTCTTCTTTCTCAGCCAACAAATATACAGATGCAACTGAAAATGTCATGCCGGTTGATGTAACACCAACTATCTCCAAATACGGTAATCTGTACCTATTTGTCTTGTAGGTACAATCAATCAACAGCACCTTCGGAAAAGCACGAGCCAAACTTATAGAAATGGGGTGTGAAAAGAATAATTCTTTCAAACTGTTTGTCATCTCACATCTTCTATAAGAATGAAAGTAATCATTCTCAACAAACTTACTCATCAAGTACTGCAATTGTGAACGTCCACAATATTGGCTCACCTTGTGTTTCTTTCTTGCATTGTAGATTGTCCGAATGGTAGAGGTATTGATGATGTTTTTCTCCTTCAATGCTTTCAAAACCGACTTGGCAGGTGCATTGCATTTTGACATGTCAACGACAAACGCCTCCTCCATAGCAGATAAGCGACCCATAAAAGAATGACCCTCAAAATACTTGTTAATCGGATGATTATGCGTACCGCATTTTACCTCCAAACTCCATTGAAACGGAACTTGCTCCGTCCCTTTCAACAAAAATGGACAGTTACATTTTTTTGACCCCGTATCTTTTCCACTTGGTCGTTTTTCATCATCAACAAAACCAATCTTCTTTTTCTTTGGTGGCCGATACACGCCCTCCCGCTCACAAGCTAATAATATACGAGGTTTTCTCCGACCCGATCCATTATCAGAACGCTTGATTGATATAACCATTTTGTTTTCAATGGCAACTTTCCGTACCCAATCAATAAGTGCATCACGGGAAGGGAAAAAATCTGTGCTTGTGAAAACACTAGTGTAATCCATAACAATTTCACATCCCAATTCCTCTCCACAATCACGCTTAATATTGTCTTCATCATTGTTTTCCGAGCACTGTAATAAAATGTAGAACAACATCAAAATTTATAACAACATAAAAAATATAAACAAAAAAAAAGCACAATGTTCAAAAATAATTGCTCAAAAACTGCCAAATGTTCGAAACTTTTAACAGAACAAAATCAATGTGTTCGAAAAATTTAACTGAACAAATTTAATATGTTCGAAACCGATTTTCGAACAAGGGCCATTTGTTCGGATTTAATTTTCGAACAAGGGCCATTTGTTCGGATTTAATTTTCGAACAAGGGTCATTTGTTCGAAAATTATGATGGACAATTTGTCCTTTGTTCCGTAGACCAGATTCGAACATTCTACATACGAAAACGAAAATACACGTTTAAAAACACGACCGAACCATATTTACGCACCACATACTACTCCTACAACATATGTATACTAAATAAATACCAATATACTTCAAAAAGGTGATAAAATCAAACAAAAATAATTTCAAAACCCTACCATCACGTAAACCCAAAACCCTAGGTGAAAAAAATTAAATAAACATGAACACTTACATGTTGGGGTGACCCCTTATCATCTTCAGACAAAAACATATTCGTAAATGATGTTCGCAAAATTTTTCGGAGTTTGGGAGTTTTGTTCGAAAGTTTTTTGTGAAAGTTAAGCAAATGAAACAGCATTTAGTGTAGAACAATGAATGGGGTGAACTGATCATATAATAGGGGTATTTCTGTCTTAAAATTTATTTTTAAACATTAGAGTAAATGTGGGGTGAACTAATTAAAAACTGGGGTAAAAATATCCGGGCCCTTTGTTAAATTGTCAATTTAACCTTATCTGAGCCCAGTATTAGACTATAATATAATCTGGGCCGTTCTAATGGCGCTCTTTTAAAAAAAAAACAATCTACAGGGTGTAAAGCCCAGTACACAGATTATTCAAATATGAACCTCACTTGGTCAGCCATAGGGTTTAACCCTATTTCAGTAAATTAAAAAAATATATATACAATGTCTTAATAGTATAATTAAATTTTAGGGTTAGTTGTAATTTTTTTTTATGAATTTCATAATTTTTATTCAATTGATTTTTTTTAATAATTTAATACACCACATTTTTAAGAATTTAATTACAAAATAATTCATGAACTTTATAGGACATGTCAGTAGCAACATAAACTTTTAAATATTTCAAAATATTTTTCATTAAATATTATTTAACACACGTTTTAAATAACTCAATCTAAACTCATCACACAAAATTTGGCAACAACTAAACATTTAACTCAATCAAGTATTTATAATAAATACATATACGTGCCATATAAAATTGGGGTGATGCAATCAAATAAACATACAGAGACACTTAATGCGTACCGATGATGAAAATATTGCACATATTCGCAAATTTAGATATTACCATATAAATATTGAATAATATTGTGTTTTTTCAAGTACTACGAAAATATCACAACGGTTCAATCATAATACCAAATTGGATGAAGATTGAAAAATATTGCGAATAAATCACAAAATATTTATAATTTTTAAAAATAATAATTAAAATGTAATTGAGCAAAGCTTAGTAAAAAAATTGTCTATACATTAAATTTTTTTTACAGATTTGACATCTAATATTGTATCAACATATTTTCTGTGGCTGTCCAACTACCATGTAGAAGTAATAAATTTTTTTTACACCATATACCAAATCATAACAGTAAATTTTCAATAATTTCGAATATTATAGTTTAAAAATTTATAATATAGTTGATAAAATTAGTGAAATTTGTGAATTATTTTGCAATTAGTTTTTTTATTGATAAATAACTTATAAAACATTAAATATATGAAACGCATGGCATACCTATGTTACTTATCCACGTAGATAAATAACGGTAAACAACTAATTTAAATATATATATAACAATAATTGAATGAAATGAGAAGTGATTATATCAGTAGTATTTGTATAGTCTTATTAATTAGTTAACCGTGGTTAGGAAAGAGTTAAAAAAAACGCAGTAGGTCCCTTTGCTTTTTCTGAACACGTGTTGGGTAGGGTCCACAAAGGTGTTGTGGGGCGCGTGTTGCGCTAAGAGTCTCCCACGAGCACGTGAACCGTGTGATTTATATTCAACAGTTCTCATCACATATTTCAAGGCCACAAGGAAAGCCATGGGATAAATCCTCCATTTTTTCACTATATTTATTTTTTAACACACATATTAAAATAAATAATAATATAGGTGGTGATACGTACGCAATATTAGAAGTTATAAATTTTGTAAATAAAATTCATACATTGTTATTTGGTAAGGTATAATAGAGCATTACATAAAATTAGTCTTAAAAAATAATTTCACTTGTTATGACATAATATAGAGAGAAAAAATGATTTCACCTGATAGAGTGTAATATGTAGATATATAAGGATAAAATTTTTGTATTGACTTATCTTGTTTGGTAGGAGCTACAAAATTTTATACTGATTCTGATTTTATACGGTGATCCTGTAAAAAAGAGATCATATTACACCCCTTTTACAGTTCGTAATGTAATAAATTATCCCACCTTCTCCACCTTATAATTTTTGTATGACTTGAATAGTAACTTTTATTCTTATATATCTACATATTACACTCTATCAAGTAAGATTATTTTTTCTCTATATATATTATAACCTACCAAGTGAGATCACTTTTTAGGACTAATTTTATGTAAATTTTCTATTACACCCTGTCAAATAACATTATATGAATTTTACTTATAAAATTTATAATCTCTAATATTTGCTACCAATCACTAATAGTGATCTAACTTTTTGTACTTTTGATAAAAAAAATTATACTTATAATCAAATACTTAATACATTAAAACTAATTTATAATAAATTATGAAGAATCATTTTTCATACAAAACTCAACCAGAATTCTATATTTTACTGTCCACAATAAAATGATTTTTTTTCCACAAAAATTTCATCTATAACTTGTGCAAGTGAGACTTTACTCTTTTTTCCCCTTCCAAAATTCTGATTTAACACTTAACAAGCACATGCATGTGCCTTTGGCAGTTGGTTGAAAAATGTGTTGTTGCTTGTGATACACACAACTGTAAGTTAGAATAAGTTTATATAAAAACAATTCTGAATAAATTTTGTCATAAAATTATTCTATAATATCAATTATTTAGTTAAGTATGTTAAAATATTCTTTAAAAGCATTAAAAGTTAGAGTCAATAAAATCTATAATAATTAACATACTACTTCTTTCATTCCAGGACTACTTTCAGAATAGTTTTGGGCACGCGAACCAAGAAAAAATAAGTATGTGAGTGTAAATTAAATAATAAAATAAAAAAGTATAATTTATTGACTTTTGTGAATGTAAAAAGTTTCCATTTTAGGTGTGTGAAAAAAGAGTTGAGACGCCCAAATAAAGAAAGTGTGAAAGTAGTTTCGGGCCAAAGAAAGTGTCATTTATCTAAATTTTTATATTTCCAATGAAATTTTTAATATTTCTAATCAAATATTTAATATTTTAAAATTGATTAATAATGAACTTATTATTAACTATTTTCATATAAAATTTTATCTTATAATAAATATATTACATCACTTGTGAAACTTCTGTACATAATTTTATACTCCCTCTGTCCCGCAGGAATTTGCACACTTTCCTTATTTGGTCGTCCCAAACAAATTTGCACACTACTAAAAAAGGAAGCATTGATTTACGTGCACACTCACAAACATTTACACATATTTACCCATATACCACCACTTTATATATAAAACTATTTTTTCTTAAAAAATGTGCCGTCCTGTAGGGTGCAAATTCCTACGGGACGGAGGGAGTATAAAAAGAGAGTTAATCCAATAATTAATAATCTTAAGTAATCGTTCTGGCTTTACCTATCAATTTCTTGTATGCGAGCCACTCCACGTAGTGCACAATACAACTCATTCAACTTATGATAAAAGTTTGTATGAGATTGTTCCATGATATAATATTATATAAATTAACACTCATCTCACATTAAAGTAATAATGAGTTATACTCAATTTATATCTTATTTATTTGTTTCATGTTATTAGACGATTTTACAAAAGAATAACTATGAATTAAATCTACAGTACCATAAAATTTTATGGACAATGAATTATCTTCTTTTAATATAAGAGTAATTAATAACTAATATTCTCTTTGTCTAATTTTTTTTTTATTTCCATAAATTTTATTCTCATTCATTTTTTTTGTAAAGTAAACAATATTCATAAATAAATAAATGAGATCCACAAAATAGAAATATTAAACGGGCTGACTTTTTACAAGACTGCGGGCTTAAATGGTTTCAGACCTCAGTTGTTTGTTTTTAGCAAACAACTATTTGTCGGAATTTAACTCTAACCATAGTGGTTCACATGTTAAACGAACCACTAACAGACTCGTATTAAAAAAAATTAAAAAATTAAATTTTCATATAAAATATAAAATTGTAACTATAATATGACAGTATTCAAATTTAAAATTCAAATATTGTTCATGAATTCATGATAATTACATCAAAATATAGTTCATAGAATTTAAACATTAACAATTATTTCATAAAGTTCAAACAACTAACAATTAATTCGTAAAGTTCAAATAATTAACAAAAATTCATAATTGAATTGGGCAATGGTTGAATTGCACCAGTGTAGTGTCAAAGTGAAAACTAAACAATAAAATTATATTATATAGTAAATAGAACAAGTGTATTTTAAAATATTAATATATATATGGGTTAAGCGGGTCAGTTCGGAAATCAGCAGGCTAGTTCATTTAGTTCGCGGGCTAAATGATTTGACCGAAAAAGTCCAATTTATAACAGACTACTATATCTGTAATTTTTAGTGTTAAACAGACCGACTCGTCAATTTGTAACTTGTTTACCATCTCTAAACTAATATTATGTTTTATTAAATTTTGTATCCAACATTTAAAAGATAATAAGAATCCAATTAATGAAAGAATTATCAATCAATAATCTACTAATCAAAATTTTAAAGAACAAAATAAATTTTTATAACTTTGATAATAATTCTTCAAATTTGTTGTTTATTAAACAATATATCAAAAAACAACAATGTTGGTTTTTAAATAAAAAAAAAATTATATATTTATATATATGTTCAACACTAATAAAATAAAAAAAGACTTATTCTTATTTCAATTAATTATTTATATATATTTATGTATTATCAGGTGCCGCTTGGTACTCAAGATGAGGGCAGTAATATGTATTTTATATCTTATCTTGTGTGGTAGGAGATACAAATTTATGTTGATCCGGTCTTTTATCTCATGATCCGGTAAAAAATTATCATATTACACTCTTTTTACAATTCATTTTATAATAAATTAACATCTTTCCCCTTACAACTTTTGTATAATTCAAATAGTAATTTTTGTTCTTATATATCTACATATTACACCCTACCAAATAAAATTATTTTTTCTCTATATATATCACATCCTATCAAATAAGATTATCTTTTAGAGCTATTTTATTTAATTTTGCTATTATACCCTAACACATAACATTATATAAATTTTATTTACAAATTTATAATACTCCATCTGTCCCATCATAGTTGTTGACAAGGCGAACTAACACGATTGATGTAAGAATAGTTACGAAGGGCCTGTAGTTCGCGGAGCTCGGCGAGGTGGATACTAGCTCGCATAGGTCCCGAGGACCTGGGATTAGCTCACTGATCGGACCATGTGAAAGGAGCTCGCAGAGGAGCTCGCCCACAATGGGCTAGCTCGCCCGCGAACAAGGAGGTGGAGCCAGAGCCCAGCCCTGCAATATCCGGAATAACACAAGGCAGCGGAGCTCGCCCCTACCCCAAAGAGGACCTCGCCGAGGTCCACAATCACATGGCACCCAGAAGCCACGCGAGACACCGGAGCTCGCCTTGTAGCCTGTAGGACCTCGATGCTTGAGCTCTTTTTCCCTCCGTTCGGTTTATCCACAAGGGTGGTTTACGGCGAGGTTTTTAACGAGGCCCATCTAGTCTAAGGCATAGTAGTAGGACGAGGCACGGTATAAGGAGCAGTGTGAGGGATTAAGACGAAGGTGTGGAACCTCCGTCAACACCGGAAGCCAAATAGGCTCGTAAGGTGCCACCCCACTCTCTTACACCTATAAATAAGACCTCTCTTGTAACTATTACAGAATTCTCATACAATCAATACATTTCCTACACTCTACTTTCTCTCTCTAAGCTCTCACTCTCTCTCTCTCTCTCTCTCTCTCTCTCTCTCTCTCTCTCCCTACATTATCTCCCCCAAGAACACTAAATTCTTAGTTATTGTTTGGTAGAATTAAATGATGCAAATGGCCACATAAACAAACACGGTTAATAAATTCTATCAATAATTTGGCGCTAGAAGAAGGGTCTCTTCGAATCTGAAAAATTAAATTTTTTTCAAGAACAAAATGTTAGGGTTTGTTTAAAGATTTGAAGATATTCTTGATAAAACTCAAGAACACTTGAAGATACACACACATATTCATTCCTTCGAACGAAAACCCAAATTTCCGGACGAGAATCTAAATTTCCGGATTTCCCAAATTCTGCCCGGAAAAAGTTTTCAAACGCGCGCGTGTACACGAATAAACCAACTTTTGGATAATTTATCTCACGCGAGGCTAGGCGAAAACTCGAACAAAAACTAACCTGGTCGGAGACCGCGACCTCGGCGAGCTCGGTGACCTACCCCAGCTACCTCGGCGACCTGCTGCAAGTTACCCCCTCCAAAACCCAAAAATGGCTAAAGGACAGACCTCCGCAACCGCCGGAAAGTCGAAGGGGGGCGACCAGGACCAGGCCGAGGTGGAGACCTCGCGCCAGGTGGTGGACACCTCACGCCGACCTCCCCAGAAAAGCACTGCAGCTCCGCGACCTCCGCGAGTTGTGGTGACCCAGGAAGATTTGAGCCCTGCCCTGAGGGACATGGCCAGTAACCCCGACGAGTTCCAGCTCACCATCGCAACTTTGCAGAGGTTGCAGCAGAGGCAGAACGACGAGCTCGCCCTAGTACCTAGGCGAGCTCCAGCCGAGGCCCGGGAGCAGGCGAGGCCTACTCAGGGTACACAGACCCGGGGGGAGTACAACACTCTCCCCACCGAGCAGGAGGCGAGCTCAGCCCAAGCCCACCAATACCGAGAATGGACCAGAAAAGCCAAGGTGGTGGAGGAGCCCGCCCCATACACCGGGCGAGCTTCGGCCTACACCGAGGCTTCCGGCACCCACCAATCTACAAGAAGGGAGGTCCTCCAAGGCAGACTAGGGCCCAGGTGCGGAGAAAATGAACGGACGGCCACCCCGGTCACATCCCACGGGGGAGACTCAGATCTGCAGCCGCGCAGGTCCGCCCACGACCGAATGAGAAGGCCCGCCACCGACAGGTTGGGCCCCCATGGCGGACGTCAATTCCAGCCCGTCACTGAGAGGTCACCCCAGAGTGAGGCACCTCGGGAACGTACGTCCACGAGACGCACGACCTTCGAGCAACCTCCGCTGAAGGTGACCCGCGATGACGAGCTAGCCTCGCTGAAAAAAGCCGTCGAAATGCTACAAGCCCAAGTGGCTGCCAAGTCTGGCGGACCTGACGCCACCACTCTCCCCACATCCCCATTGGCACCTGTCATCCTCCGAGCACCGGTCCAGAAGAAAATCCAATTCCTGGTGATGTCCGCATACGAGGGTGAGTCCAACCCGAAGGTCCACTTGGCCAAGTATGCGGACTTCATGATCTCGGTCGGTGCCACCGACTCCACCCAGTGCCAGAATTTCCCGCTGACCTTAGGGAACCGAGCCTATCGCTGGTTCTCGTAGCTCGCCCCGGGGTCAATCTGCTCATTTGGCCAACTCTCACGGGAGTTCTTGGCCCACTTCTCTGGGTTCGGGTCCTACCTTACCCAGAAACATCGTCTCGCCAACATCCACCAAGGCGAGAACGAGACCGACCAGCAGTACCTGGAGATGTTCGATAAAATACTGCTGGAGGGCGAGCCAGTGAGCGAGGACACCAAGGTTTTCGCAGTGATGGCCGGGCTCAGGAAGGGCACCGACCTCTGGAAGGAGATGCACCTCGCATGTCCGAACACTTACAATGAATTCAGCCACAAGGCGGGGGTGTTCGTGGCTATGCAGGAGGCACTGCTGAAAGAAGTTGGTGCCCCGGAGGAGAAGAAGCCCTACGGGAAGAAGTCCGGGGGCACATACAAGGCCCCCCGAAACTTGAAGTCCTTTGGCGATGGGGACGAGTTCAAGGAAAAGCTCAACCAGGTCCTCACCGTCTCCGTCGACCACGTCATCGCAGCTGTCAAAGACAAAGCCCTGCTGGAGGAGCCGAGGCGGATCCGCCAGGACCGCACGAGGCTCAACCCCAATAAATACTGCGCCTACCACCAGGCCATCGGCCACTTCACCAGCGAGTGCAGAGACCTCCTCAAACAGCTCTGGAAATTTTACGAGGATGGGAAGCTGGCCGAGTTCGTGAAGAAGGCCCCAGCTAAAAGGCCCAGGTTCGAGAGGAGGGGGACCTCCGACGATGAAGAAGAGAAAGCAGACCAACCTGGTCCCCAAAACAGGCGGAGGGCGCCTCCCCAACCTCAACAAAATATGGAGCCCACCCTAGAACTCTTGGTTCTCGAGGAGGAGATTGGAGCTGCCGGAGGTCTCCAAGACGGGGGATCCTCCATATCGAAGAGAAAGAGGAAGGCTGAGATCCGGGCCATAAACCAGGTCAAGGAAGGCAGCTCCAGCTCCGGGACCGTCACTCAGCTCACTGATGAGCTGACATTCTCCTCGGCGGACCTGGAAGGGGTACTGATGCCCCACAACGACTCGTTGGTGATAACCGCCAACATCATGAACGTCCGAGTTCACAGGCTCCTTGTGGATACCGGCGCTTTCACCAACATCCTCTTTAAATCCACCTTAGATGCCTTAGGTGATTTTGAGTCGTACCTAGAGCCTAGCAATGCTAGGATAGTGGGGTTCGGAGAAGCTGTAACTGTCCCCTAGGTAGCATTAGGTTGAGCGTCCAACTTGTATCGGTCGAGGACCCGGAGCGGAGGTTGACTAGGTTAGTAGATTTCCTGGTTGTCGACCAGCAATCCTCCTACAACGGGTTCCTTGGCCGCCCCTTTATCAATGAATTCAAAGTGGCATGTTCGACCTACTACTATTGTTTGAAATTCCCAACTCCAAAAGGTGCCGGAACTGTAAAGGGTGACCAGAAAAAGGCCCGAGAATGTTTACTACAAATCAAAGATGGCCGGGTCAAAAAGTCTGTTACGCAGGTCCACATCCTTGAAGAGGATGTACAGATTCCAGCGGACGAGCCAAACATCCTAGACGTCATCTCGCTTGAAACTGAGATGATGGAGGTAGGCGATTTGTCGGAAATCGACCAAGGCACAGGACTTGTACAAGACACACAATCGGCACCAATGGAGGGATTGGAGGAGACCCAAGTGTTGGGACCTGCGCAAGTGTCGGGACCTACTCAGGAACAGCAACCTGCTCCCATGGAGGTGGTTGATGAAGCCCAAGATGGGGGACCTGCGGGAGGTCAAGAACCAACACCAATGGACGTTGACCAAACTCCCCAGGTCACCGCACCATCCCAAGTTGACAAACCACCGGAGGTACTGACGGTTGACGAACCCGCCCAAGCTGAAAGCCAACCCGATGACCTCGAACCGTGCATAGGTCACGAACCTGCACAGATGTCACAAGAGGAGTGGGACAAGTTCATCAGTGACCCAAGGTGGAAAAGTCAAAAGAGAAAAGCCACCCCAATGGAAGAACTAACAGCACTACCGGTGGACCCGAAAAGGAACTTAGAACTTTTCATTGGTTATGAGCTACCCGAACCGTATCGGTCAAGGATGGAGCTGTTTTTTATGTCCAACCTGGATGTATTCGCCTGGTCCCACGAAGACATGACAGGAATCCCGTTGGAGCATGCTTGCCACCGACTTAACATAGATCCGATGAGGAGGCCCGTACGCCAAAAATGAAGGAAATACGGACCAGACAAATACGCGGCACTAACCGTCGAAGTTGGGAAGCTGTTGGACAACAAGCTGATCAAGAAAGCCTTATGTCCACAGTGGGTCGTAAACCCCGTCCTGGTGAAGAAACACAACTGGACATGGAGGCTTTGCATCGACTTCACAGACCTAAATAAGGCATGCCCGAAGGACAACTTCCCACTACCTCACATTGACCAGCTGGTAGATAGTGCCGCAGGCCATGAGATGATGACATTCATGGATGCTTTCGCGGGCTATCACCAGATAGCTTTACACCCAGATGACCAGGAACATACGGCCTTCTACACCAACAAAAACATGTACTGCTGGGAAAGGATGCCGTTCAGACTCATCAACGCCGGAGCAACCTACCAAAGGTTGGTGAATAAAATATTTGATCAACACATTGGCGAGTCAATGGAGGTGTACGTGGAAGACATAGTTGTCAAGAGTTTGAGAAAGGAGGACCACCTAAAGCAGACCTTCGACATACTGCGCCACTACAACATGAAGTTAAACCCCAAGAAGACCAGCTTCGGCGTACAATCATGAAAGTTCCTAGGGCACCTAGTTAGCCAGCGTGGAATCGAGGTCAACCCGACGCAGGTCCAATGCATAATCGAGATGGGCATACCTGATTCCGTGCAAAAAATTCAAAGACTGACTGGGTGCATGGCAGCTCTGAACAGATTCATCTCCAGGTCCGATGAGCGAAACCATCCGTTCTTCGAAGCAATCAAAGCAAACACGCGAAGGTACAGAGAGGCGGCCAAAGCAAACAAGATCCACCTCAAAAACCACTTCGTGTGGACAAGTGAATGCCAACAAGCCTTCGAAGACATCAAAACATACCTAGCAGATACGCAGGTCATGTCAAAGCCGATACCTGTAGAGAAGCTGTATCTATACATAGCCGCATCGGAGGTGGCCATCAGCTCTGTCCTGGTCCGAGAAGAGGCGAAAACACACCTACCAGTGTACTATGTAAGCCAAGTCTTACACGAAGCTGAGTTGCGATACACCCCAACAGAGAAGCTGGCTTATGCACTGGTGATGAGTGTTAGAAAATTGAGGCCTTACTTCTTTGACCACCCGGTAGAAGTGCTGACGACGTTCCCACTACGTCAAATACTGCAGCGCCCAGACACCACCGGACGCCTGCTGAAATGGTCACTAGAGATCAGCCAATACGGTATAACCTACGCTCCCCGAACAGCGATCAAGGGACAAGCACTTGCTGACTTCATTGTCGAGCTAACTTTCCCACAAGATCCGACGAGTGGGCGTATAGCTCCGTGGCATCTCTACGTTGACGGATCATCAACCAACATAGCAGCGGGCACCGGTGTAGTCCTGATCAGCCCGGACAGACACGTCTTCACCTCCGCAATCTGGTTTGACTTTCGAGCAACCAACAATGAGGCAGAATATGAAGCTTTGATAGCTGGACTTAGGCTATCATTAGCTATGGGGGCAACCAATCTTCAAGTTTTCGGAGATTCCCAGCTAATAATATCCCAAGTCCGGGGGGAGTATGAGGCAAAAGACCAGCAGATGATGACCTACCAGAAGATAGCCGCGCATCTGATCTCGATGTTCATGCAGGTCTACATTAATCAGATACCGCGGCTAGAAAACACACAAGTGGATGCCCTAGCCCGGTTAGCTACCAGTGACGGCGAGGCCGAATTCACGGAGGTTGTAATCACCACGCTGAAAAACCCCTCGACGTTCGATTACAAAATAAATCAGACCTCGAGTGGGGGGCAGGAGGACAGTGAAGATGGTGAAGATTGGTGCACTCCAATCCAAAAATACTTAAAAGACGGAACAACCCCCGCGGATGCCTGGGAAGCTAGCCGACTAGTAAAGCAAGCTGCCAAATATACGTTGCTGGATGGCCAACTCTACAAACTTGGATTCTCGCTACCCCTACTCAAGTGCCTAACAAAAAAACAGGGGTCCGAGGTGTTAGAAGAAATCCACGAAGGAATTTGTGGGAGTCACGCTGGGGGGCAAGCATTGGCATATAAGACGATCAGGCAGGGATACTACTGGCCCACTCTTCGCAAAGATGCCATTAGCTTCACACGAAGGTGCCGAAAGTGTCAACTTTTCGCACCAAACATCCACTTCCCAGCCAACCAGCTGAGGTCGGTTTTCAGCCCATGGTCTTTCGCAAAATGGGGTATCGACTTGATCTGCCCATTTCCACCTGGCAGAGACGGTGTAAAGTTTGATGTTGTAGCAGTAGACTACTACACTAAGTGGGCTGAGGCCGAGGCTCTCACAACAATAACACAGGAGAGGATGATCGACTTCATTTGGAAAAACCTGATCTGCCGTTTCGGACTTCCACAGTCGATCATCACAGACAACGGAAGGTAGTTCGATGGTCAAAAATTGAGAGACTTCTGCACTTCATGGAACATCAAGAAGCACTACTCAACTCCTTACCATCCACAGTCGAACGGTCAGGTCGAGGCGATGAACAAAATCCTGAAACACGTATTGAAGCTCTGCCTCGAAGAAAAGAAAGAGAGCTGGGCAGATGAACTCCCGGAGGTCCTGTGGTCTTACAGAACTTCCCATAGAGCCAGCACCGGAGAGACCCCGTTTGCCCTAGCCTTCGGAACTGAGGCCATAGTCCCGGTCGAAGTCCAGAACAAGACTTGGAAGGTGAGAGGATATGACGAAGAAAAGAATGACGAAGCCTTGGCAGTAGAGAAAGATATAATCGAAGAGACCAGAGCTTCGTCAGAAATGAAGAACACCACCTACAAGCGTAGAGCTGAAAAGTACTACAATTCTCAGGTCCACGACCGAAAGTTCAAAGTTGGGGACCTGGTACTGAAAAAGAAATTGATGGCCCCACCAGGTGTGTTCGGGTCGAACTAGGAAGGACCATTCCGGGTTACCGCAGCCTGGCCAAACGGCACCTACGACCTCGAAGACGTAGAAGGCAACTCCTCGTCATATACCTGGAGTGCGGCACACCTGAAAAAGTTCTACCAATATACTAGAATTCTGTAATAGACTAGTCGAAGGTTCGCATCAGAAGTGTTGATAGCACCGGTGTAAATTACGTTGCTATAAAAAGTTAGAAAATTTGTGAAGTCAAAAAATTTGCCAAGTGTTTGGACCTGCGTAGCTCGCCAACTAGGCGAGCTACCCCAGATCCCCCACTGCTCAAGGGAGCTCGCCAGCCCCAGCTCGCCAAGTGCCCGAGATTTCGTAATGCGCAAAGACCAAGGTCCAAAATGTTATAATCAAAATGCTCGTAGGCAAAGGCCAAAGTGCCCAAGGTAGCGAAGGTACCCTTCCTAAGGGGTCACCAAGCACCACCTGCCTCAAGTTAGAAAAATTCGCGATAAAGACGAATAACGTCTAAGGTAAGGTTCTTGAAACCCAACTGCCCAACGTGGATTAAACAAAGTACAACTCGTTACCCCAAGTGGTTTAAGACGAGCGATTCGCGGTCCTAAGTGGTGTAAGACGAAGAATATGTGCTATCAAAATGGAGGTATGATTCGTAGTCGTAAGTGACGTAAAATGAATGATTCGCTTCTCAAAGTAGAGTAAGACGAACAATTAAGTACCCGAAATACACGAACGAGTGAGTAAAGATTATGACGTAAAGCGTAAAAATGGAAGTACAAAGAGTTAGACAAAAAATGGCTCGAATTATATTCAAAAGACACTTAGGAAATTTTCAAGGCAAAAATACTTGAAAATTCCTAAGTGTTCGAAGTGGTGTTGGCCACAAAGGCCGACCAGCTGGCCGTCTTTGAAGTACAAAAGTATGCTCCTTCTGGGCGAGCTATACAAAGACCGGCGAGCTCTGACTACTTGAACAAAAATAAAAAACTACAAAACGGAGCTCCTTCTGGGCGAGCTTCATAACCCGGCAAACTACAAAAGCTAAACTAAAAACAAAGAAAAAAGCCTAAGTCTCAGGAGCGGGGGCAGCAGGCACGTCGGCAGAGACCTCGGCAGGGGCGGGGGCGACCTGGGGGGCTAGAATGGCGAGCTCGGCCTCAGAAGTGATGTTGCCAGTAAGCCCGCTGGCATCGAACTCGCCAAGGTTCAGCATGGCATCCCCACAAGCCTCCTGAAGCTGCTCCATGGTGGGCGGGGTCTGTTCCTCCTCATTGGCGACCTCCGTTTCGCCAAGATTCAGTTCCGGCACTGGGATGGTGTTGATGATCTTGAACCGTGTCGGAACAAAATCCAAAGGAATCCCAAGTTCTGGGAGGTCGCGCCCACCAAAGCGTCCTCAAGACCTCGGCATAGCACTGTACGAAGCCCCGATCCGAGGCCTCGGCTTTCGCGGCCACCAGGTCGGCCGAGGAAGAGGCACTGTTGTGGAGCTCGGCGATCTCATTGGCCTTCACCTCCAACTCGGCCCTCAACCTCGGGCACTCCTCGTCGGCGCTCCGAATCAAACCTCGCTGCAGCTGCAGCTCCTCCTTAGTCACCCCATGCTCACCGACCTCCTTGGAGAGCTTCTAGGTGAGCTCCTCCTCCTTAGCTTTAAGTCGGGCGTCGGCGTTTTGTTGGAAGGAGGCGAGCTGCCTCTGGAGCTGAGTAAAGTTGTCGAGAGCCTGGGCCTCGGAGGCCAGAGCCGCAGCGTCTTTCTCTTCGGTGAGCTTCGCTGCCTTTTTGGCCTTGTCAGTAGTCTCTGCCAAGGTGATCACTTTCTTGTTCCTCTCCTGGCGACCTGCTTCCAGCTCGGCAGCCTGCTCCAAGGCCTTATGATTGGCGAGCAGCAGCCCGCTTGCGTAATGGCCGAAAGGAGAAGGTTCTCCGTCAAATTCTAGTCGCTGATTGTTGCCACTTGAGGAGCGGACCAATGCATTGGCATCTCGCTCACGGTATCCCGGACCAAGCTCGGGTGGAGGCTCCGCATTGACGTCAAAGAGCGAGATCGCTCGAAGGCGTGAAGGGCCTCATGGCAGTTCGGGTGAGCGATGGGGGCGTAGCTGTGAGGCCAAAACAGTTGGACGTTAGAAAAATAAAAAATAGAACGATGTAAGTAGAGACTAAAGCCGCGAGCTACTCACTGAACACGCTCGGGGTCCCAGTCTAGGAGAGTATCGTCATTAGCCTGAACCCCAAAGGGAGATGGGGAAGGTGGCAAGCTCCGAATAGGTGCGGCATCGATCTGAGCGGCTGATTGGATGGATCCACCCTGCCCTGACCTCACCGAAGTTCGGCCGACCTGGTCCGAGTCCACATCACGAAGCCCAGTGTACTTGGTCCTCTTACGCCTTTGAGGATCCTCGTCGCCGACCCGGGACCCATCACCTCAGTGGAGATCCCTTTTGGATTGATGAGCAGTTCGCCCGGGTGCGACCCCACCTCGCCCTCCTCCCTTGCCGCCTCTCGCGACCTCAGCAGCCTTGGTTTTCGTGGGGGCCTTAGATTGCTCCTTCTGAGCCCCTGACCCTCCTGCCTCGCCTTTCTTGGAGGCGAGCTTCGCTTCCTTGCTCACTTCCAGTGCCAGCACCGATGGCGGGGCGAGCCTATTGGGGCGAGGTGGGCCCATCTCAAAGCGGCGCTTGAGGGTTTGATAGGCCTCAGGAATCTCGGCAATAGGGAAGGCGACGAAGCTACCACCTGTAAAAAAATCAGAAAGGCTAAGTTAGCATAGTGGGCGAGCTACCCCCCTATAGGCGAGCTCGGGACCTTTAATATCGAGGTGGTGCGGCAAAGTGAGGAGCCCGACGAGCCTCAAACAGTGGTGCTGGCACAGGTGGGCGATCTCCCTATCCCTCTCACGCCTCAAACAGCAAATAGCCCGCACCACGTCGAACTCGACCGACACTTTAGGCTTGCCCCGATTGGACTTGTGACGCTTCGGAACTGTAAAGAGAAAGAAAATTAGATTAGTAAATCTAATTCAACCCACGCACACCGTAATAGGCGACCTACTGCTGGCTTCCCCGTATCCCTCTGGAGTGGGAATACGGCCACCTCGCCCATGATACGTGCTAGAAGCCCGTCAGTCTCCGCCTATGAAGAAGAATTACTCCTTCCAGTCCCGGACTTTGTTTGGCAGAACCCCGATAAATTTCTCCCCCGGGTGAGCTTTCAGGTAATAGTATCCCACGCCATCCTTCACCTGCTTGGTCACAGCGAAGAGCTCGCCCAGGTCCGCCGAGGTCATCCCATTCTCATAACCCTCCAATCCAAGGACAGATAAGGTGGCGAGGAGATTACTCCATGCATTCGGGGTGAGCTGGGTGATAGCCAAATTATTGTCGGCAAGAAATTGGCTGATGATCGGGTGCAACGGCAAGGTAAGCCCGGCCCTGAGGACATCGACATTAAGGGCTGTTAACCCCTCAGGAGGCGCGTCGGCCCGCTCATTCTTCACTGGGGCATACATAAAGATGTCGAGCGGGATGCGATACTTCCTACGTATAAGGGGAAGATCACACTCGTCGATGAGGCTCACCACCCCGCCAGCTCTGTAATCAGACGGGGCGACCTTCTCTAGGTCGGCGGGGAGTACTCGGTCCGGGTAGGGAAAGCTCGCCGCGTACTCGGCGACGTACTCATCCCAGTCGAAAGGATGTACGACCTCGGCGGAGACCTGATACTCGACCAGCTGAGGCTCCGGGAAGCCGACGGAGCGGAACCACTCGAGTGTAACTTCTTCCAGGTCGCCTCCCTCCTCGCCTTCGTCGCCGACCTCGTCGCCGACCTCGGCGACATCCTCGTCAGCCTCCACGGGCTCTTCGTTGCCACTGGCAACTCTTTCCTCGGGGGCGACCTCGTCACCTTCCTCCCATACCTCGAGGTACACAGCGCTGGAGGCCCCTTTCTCCGAGTCTGGGCGAACCTCACCGAGTAGCTCGTGGAGACCTGGCAAGCTACCGAGGTCGCCTCGGAGCTAGAGCCAATCTCCACATAAGAAACTGGAGGAAGAGGTTCATTCTGGGTCATCGGTTGCTTCTGGGGGTTACGATTGGAGGGAGTTCCGCTTGATTCGTAAGTCGACATGGTCAGTGCAAAGTTCGCAAAGGTTCTAAGGACGGTCCAAAATTCCAATCGCCGGAGTTACAGGGCAAGGGGCAACACGAAAACCCAAGGACTCGCCGGAAACATCCAAAATTTCCAAAAACTCAAAGAAATCGAAAGGGAAAGAATAGAAAAGGGAAAGGAATGAGTTCTCTACCTTGAAGAACGTCGGAAGTCTCGTCAAAAGCAGAGGAACCGATCGCCGAAAATGTGCTCTGGAATTCGAAAGTGTGGAAAGTGAGAAATGAACTCACCTTCCCCTATTTATAGTCATCAGGGCGAGATGCGATATTGACGAAGTGCGAGGGCCTTTTTGCAAAGAATTTGAAAGGTTGCCATAATTGGGCGCGGGAAACCACGCCTAAAAAGGCGTGCACGACGCCTGGATTCCCGCACCACGTCGGCCGAGGCAACCGCCATGGCCGAGCTCGTCCTCTAGCTCGGCACCTGCCCGAGTGCAGTTCGCCAAGGCTCGACTCCTCGTCCGTGAAAATAAGCCAGCTTGCCCACACATTTGACGAGTCATGATGTGTGCAAGCTGGGGGGCAAATGTTGACAAGGCGAACTAACACGATTGACGTAAGAAAAGTTACGAAGGACCTGCAGTTCGCGGAGCTCGGCGAGGTGGATACTAGCTCGCAAAGGTCCCGAAGACCTGGGATTAGCTCACTGATCGGACCATGTGAAAGGAGCTCGCAGAGGAGCTCGCCCACAATGGGCTAGCTCGCCCGCGAGCACGGAGGTGGAGCCAGAGCCCAGCCCTGCAATATTCGAAATGGCACAAGGCAGCGGAGCTCGCCCAATAGCCCACCCCTACCCCAAAGAGGACCTAGCCGAGGTCCACCATCACATGGCACCCAGAAGCCACGCGAGGCACCGGAGCTCGCCCTCGAGCTCGCCTTGTAGCCTGTAGGACCTCGATGGTTGCGCTCTTTTTCCCTCCGTCCGGTTTATCCACAAGGGTGGTTTACGGCGAGGTTTTTAACGAGGTCCATCTAGTCTAAGGCATAGTAGTAGGACGAGGCACGGTATAGGGAGCAGTGTGAGGGATTAAGACGAAGGTGTGGAACCTCCGTCAACACCGGAAGCCAAATAGGCTCGTAAGGTGCCACCCCACTCTCGCACACCTATAAATAAGACATCTCTTGTAACTATTACAGAATTCTCATACAATTAATACATTTCCTACACTCTACTTTCTCTCTCTAAGCTCTCACTCTCTCTCTCTCTCCCTATATTATCTCTCCCAAGAACACTAAATTCTTAGTTATTGTTTGGTAGAATTAAAAAATGCAAATGACCACATAAACAAACACGGCTAATAAATTCTATCAACAATAGTTGCTCATGTTGCTATTTTCGTCCGTTCCACTATATGTTGCTCATTTGTTTTTTTATCTTTTTTTGAAATTACTATTCACTTTTTTATTATTATTTTCAATGTTTTTTTATACTATTTTCGTTACTTTTTCACTTTTTTCCATCACATCATTTATACTTTTTCACTTTTATTTTAATTTATGTGCCCAAAAGCAACGAGCAACATATAACGGGACGAAGGAAGTATTTGTTAGTCAAATTTTTTTTTTATGAGTGATCTCACAGTACAAGTGGTACAGTATATTTTCATTTATACACAGTAGTGTGCAACAGAGTTAACAATGTTGTGTAGGCATATGCATAACTAGCCACGTGTCAAAAACGTTAATGCAGGACAGCCGCACCGATATTAGGGAAACACGTTAATGCAATATAACGGCACCGATTTCCAAAAAAAAAAAAAAGGTGCAAAAACGATAAATTAAAATGAATGCTGTTCACGTGATCCGTACACAGCAGCCCGCACCCCTTCACGTGCATTTGCATCTCACGAGCCCATTCATTCGCCTGCATCATCAAATGCGAATCGTGTGACTCTCATCAACGCCTAGCACACGTGTCAACTCCACACGACGCGCTGGCTCTATGCGTCCCGCGCGTCGGTCCAATAGACCGCAACCTCCCACGTTACCACCTCGAGGCTCTATTTTAAGCGTTGGATCATCTTTCATCTTGGGATGGAAATTTGAACTATGTTTAATTATTTTATTATAGTTATGAGTTTTCCTAATAAATACGTGGGTGTTGTTATACTTTTCACTTTATTACTCCCTTTTTGTTCCACGTATGTTTGCACATTTTTTTTATTTGGACATTTCACATAAATTTGCACATTATTAAAAAAGAAAATATTGATTTACATGCACACCCACAAATATATATATACATATTTATCTATATATCACTATTTTATATATAAAATACACTTTTTTTTAAAAATATTTCGTCCCGTAAGATGCAAATTTCTATGAGATGGAGGGAGTATTATTTAAAATTAAAATGCCCAAGACCACCGCATCTACAACATGCAGAAGATTAGATTTTGTGTGACTTTTTAACATGGTAAAAATGATAAGCTCGTAAAATTAACCTTTATATCATAATATAATTCATATGAGGCACACTTGCGTAAAAAAATTTACCGTAAAAATTATCAAAAATAGATATTACAGTAAATGAGCCCCACGCGCGGGCGGCTTGAGGGACATACTCCTCAGTGTGCAGTTACTCACACTTCATGCATATTCAAGATTAAATTCTCTACCCCCACCCACCCCACCCCACACCAGACCACCCTTTGTCCACCACACACATTCCTTACATACATGTTCCATCCCACACCCCTCCACACTCCATACAATTGATTAAAAAAATATATTTAATATTATATTATACATAAATATTTATATATATAGAAAGATACATTTAATTTTACAGTAACATATATTTGCTCTAATAGTAACACACATTTGTCTTCCAATTTATGTTACAATATGGGCAAATGTGTGTTACTATAAGGACAAAATATATTTTTATGAAAAGAAATATGTGTTTCATAATTTATTTATCATCTATTTAAATGTAGATACATTGTTTCATGTAATACATATGTTATTATATGAAAAAAAATATTTTATTTATATAAAAATAAATAAATATTTGTGAATAATTAATATTTGTTCTTATAATAACACATATTTTTCTCTTGCATTATGTGAAAAATTATTTATTCTATAAAAATAAATGAATATATGTACAATAACAACATTTTATAAGATAGTAACATACATTTGCTCTAATAGTAACACACATTTGTCTCCTTTTTTGTGTTACTATATGGGCAAATGTGTGTTACTATATGAGCAAAATATATTTTTATGATAATAAATATGTGTTTCATAATTTATTCATCATCCTTTTAAATTTAGGTATATTGTTTCATGTAATACATATGTTATTGTATTGAAAAATTAATTATTTCTATAAAAATAAATAAAATATTTGTGAATAATCAATATTTATTCTTAAAGTAACACACATTTTGCTCTTGCATTATGTGAAAAATTATTTATTCTATAAAAACAAATTAATATATGTAAAATAACAACATTTTATAAGATAGTAACACACATTTGCTCTAATAGTAATATATATTTGCTCTCTAATTTGTGTTACTATATGGGCAAATGTATGCTACTATATGAGTAAATGTGTGTTACTATACTAACATAAATTAAGAGCAAGGTTTTAAATTAGTTATATAATATTATTTAATTTATTTTTAGATTTATAACAATAAAAAAATAATATTAGAACGCTGGATTATATATGTGATGGAAGTTAGGGTGTTTATTCGAGGGAATTAGTTCCCTGGGGCTGGGTGTGTGACTGTGTGTATTTGATGGGATTAATCCCTTGGCATGGACAGATGCCATATGCGCGTGTGATTATATAAATTTTTTAGTTCTATTTTTGGAAATTTCTACCATATAAATTTTTATATAAGTCTTTATCAATTCATATTATGAAAATAATCTATATAATATTTTATTATGATAAAATTAATATGATTCAAACGGAGCGCGCGTCCTGCTTCACTCTTGACCGTTTTGGCTCAGCGGGTCACATATAATTCATTCAGCTTGATAAAATTTTATTTTATTAATTTTTTTTTTATTTAGTTAATTGACTATTAGAGTTAGAGTTAATTTGAAAATCTTCCTTCACCGTTACAGTTGTTATTCTCATAGATAATCTTCTCGAAGTGTATTTTTTCTTTTTATTTACCTTTTCGTATTAATTTGAATAATAATCTCAGCTTAGTAATTCAAGGTATGTTTGTTTCGAGATTTAGGTGTGCGTAGTAAGTCATAACTTTGAAATTTTGGGAAGTAAAATCCTGTCTTTGAGTGAGTGACCTGGGTTCGATTTTCTTTGGGAACGAATTAGGAGGGAGATATAAGGGTGGACTTGGAGATATTCTTGGGGTGTAAGGAGACTTGGTGAACTAACTACTAACAACTAACATTTACCGATCCAAAAAAAATCTTGAGTTTGAAATTTTGGTAGGGTATGATGTTACTTTTTGTCAAATCAGAATGTGATAATAATTGATATTATATATAATATAACAATAAGTATTTTTAGGTTTGTTGTGTTAGAAAGAATAATAATATGTATAATAAGTATTTTGTGTTGGAAGGAGTAATAATAAATATTTTTAGGTGTGGATTGAGTTAGGAATTTGAAAACTAAATTTTAAATCTCAGACTCGTAAGTGTGGCTGTAAAGTCCTATGTTCATATGAGCGAATCCCAAAATAATCATACTTTTAATTTATGGTTTTTTTTAGGTCTAACTAATGAAGTTATGAATCATTTTCTATGCTAATAGGACTATATTTATTTAGTTGTTATATATATGATCTTGATTTCTATTTTAATATATGTTCGAATATGCATTTTTTCTATTTTATATTAATGTTATTACTTGTTAATTGCGAATATATCAATATATGCAGTATTTATAGTAAATTTTAAAATTTATTATTAAAAAAAATAGGCCGAACTGATCCATCAGCCCGTTTGGTCCAGGCATGGCCCTTTGCAAATCGAGCCTATAAAATTTAATTTTTGAGTTAAAATTAATATCATGTTTCAATTAAAGACAACATCTCATTTTATTTTACTTTTTAAACTAAATCAAATATTATATTTCAATTACATCAATTTTAAATTAGCACTCTCCTAAAACCGTTTAATTAAAGATTTGAACAGTGAATATCGTACAACAAATTTTCTTTTGAGAAAATGTGCTCTCCTAATACCGTTTAATTAAAGATTAAACAGCGAATATCGTACAACAAAATTTATTTTAATAAATGTGCGTGGCATTTTAGTCTTTAATGCTCGTTGTCTTCAGTCTTTTCCTATAAATGCATTAAAATATTTCCTCAAGTTCCAGCAATTAACCATGGTTAAAAAAAATAACTACAGTTGGGGGATTCCATAAACTCGTGCTCAAAATAGACTCAAATATAATAGTAACAACTAACAATTAACAAACAATCAAACTAACGTTCCAATAATTGTATCTATATATATCTATCTATCAGCAAGACTTTGGAAGGGTGGGCCCACACTTGGCCCCTGAAGCATCACATGAAATAATTTATTTTTTTAATATTTTTTTATTTTGTGAATATTAAATTAATGAAGCACATTGGATGAATTCACATCTGGTTTTGGAACCATACATAACCTTGTGCTTTACTCAATTAATATTTTATTTTAATTTATTAATCTCTCTTTAATACAGCTGTTTAATTATGGCTCTTTATAACTTCCACCAACGAACTATGGTGAATCCTAGTACTCCCTTTTGTGCTTTAAAGTTGTTCAAGAACTTTGAGAAAAGGATAACAAAAATAAAGGAACATGTCAGATTTACTAATCCACTATTTTCTCTTTTTAAACTCTATTCCTCTATGCTAGTTTTATTTTCTCATATCAACTTTAAATATTTTTTAATAAAATTGATTATAGTTAAATGGATAAAATAATTTTTAATAAAAAAGTATTAATTTATTAAAATAAATAAATTGTAGAAGTATATTTTTGTGTGTAATTATTAGCAGGATGACTATAATTTAATAGATATTTATAGAGAGTGAATAGTGGCACAATAATGTTATATATTACCCTTCCTCCCTCGGTTTACTTATTTTTTATTTTATCATCTTTATATGTCCTATTTTAAATTTAATAAAAAGTACATTTTTATGAATATTATATGTGTATTGTGAGAGTGAAATTTAATAAATAGTTTCCACTTTTAGATATACAAACTTTTTTTGGGACAGACCAAAATAGAAAGTATGCAATGTCTTTTGGGACGGAGGAAGTACGACTTATTCTTAAATTTATTATCACTTTTCATTTTCGTACGTCTTCCAAATTTATTCTCATTCATCTTTTAAAAAATATTATTTTATTATCACACTCACATTCAATTATTTTATTTTCTAAGTAGACCTCACAATTATTCCACAATGTTTTTATTTTATGCATTTGTGTCTACACACATGAGGGGGGGGGGGGAATTTTGTTTTCTTATGATTTCCTCCAATATTACAAAAAAGTTTTGAGAGCTTACAAATATTGAAATTTGCATTGATGCTGGTTGAGGAAATTCTCCATGCATAATTAATATTCCCTCTGTCCCATAATTATTTTTATATTTTTTTTTGTCTGTTCTACAATTGTTTTCACACTCTATAAATGGAAACTATTACTTTAACTTTATCCTCACAATATTCACATATTTACACAAAATGTCATTACCTTTACATTTATTCTAACCAATCTTATTATTTTAATAATATTATTTTACATATCACCCTACTTTTTTTAAAAACTGTTTTCACCTTTGGGACGGAGGGAGTATTCCAGTTTTTTACAATGCAATTTTCCACGGATGATTTTTAATTTTAAAAACAGAAAAAACATTATTTCAGCTAAAATCTTATTTTAATTAAGAAACATAAACATGAAATAGAAATTAACGAGTCCATTGCCCCATAATTAATTATTATACTTTTGTTAATTAATTAATTTTTATATTTATTCTTTTCTTTTTCCATCCTTCTCCTGCACGCTGCGACAATAAATATGTTGAACAGCACCCATAAATAATGCTTCCTGTCTCTATAAAGTCTTGAGATAAAAGTGGACCCCACGTGGTCCTATATATATATATAGTACTCCCACCATCCATGAAAATTGGACTACCTTTGCTATGCACGGTTATTAAGAAAAGTAGATGTTGATGTGTAAAAGTGAGTGTATTAGTATAAAAAAAATATTTAATTATTAAAAAAGTACTTGATGTGATGTGTAAAAGTGAATATATGTGTATAAAAAATGAAAATAATGATTGTAAATTTTCCATTTTAGGTAAGTAGACCATTTATTGTGGACGACCATTTAAGGCAACGTGGACCATTTATTGTGAACGGAAGGAGTAAATCATTTCCATATTTTAATAATCATGTAAATTTCTATTGTTGAGCAAATACTTACTATTTTGGGCGCATTCCTATGGACATTGAAATGTATACAGCCCAGGATTTAAAACCTTCTTAAAATGACATGTCATTATTTCCAGGTAATAATTTCTTTTGATTGATTGTTATATGATTTTGAGTAGTGTTTATGTTTGTCAAATTATGGGAAAAAAATTTGAAGTATGTAAAAATTGTTTTGTTTCATTTGTCATTATCTTCAAATAGGAAGAATATTTATTTTTCTATCCACACGCTAATATGTAAAATTCAATTACTACATTTTTTTTTTATTGGTAAATGTTAGTTGTTAGTAGTTGCAAGTTACGTCAAGCTTCCCAAACCCTCCAAGACAATCTTATATCTCCATTAATTCGTTTTCAAAAGGGAATCGAAATCAGCTCACTCACTCAAGTGAGTAGCCCGGTGGTCAGATGAGCTAATTCAATTACTACTTTTGTTTTTTGTTATGGGTCGAATTTGATTTAAATGGAAATAATATAGAGCTTATTGGTGGGTAGTATGTTACACAATTGCGGGAGCGATACGATATTAACACGGAAATTCAATTTTTTTAAAAAATTGAGTGCGATTCGTTTAGGATACTTCTACTTAATTATATTTTATTATATATAACATGTGAAAATTTTATATATTTTTTAAAAATATGTAAATTATATGTACAAAATTCATAATTTTTCTAACCAAAGTTTAAGTATGTAGAATGATATAATATAATTAAATAATAAAATATTAATTCAAGCTTCACTAGTCCATTATATTTTTTTATAATAGTGAATTTCATTTAAAATAAGTGTCATATTGTCAATTTAAATTATATAAAATAATAAAAATTAATAAAAAATTCAATAATTAACAAGTAAGATTCGCGAGGCGGATTCGAATATTCGTTAATCGGATTCCCCACGTGAAGAAATTTTTAAAAATTTTACCCAATTTAAAGAGCGTGTGTTAATCGAATACTGCATTATGATAATTTTAGAAAAATCCATACACATGAATACAATATTTTTCCCCATCATTTACTGGCAATGATATATCAATATAATAAAACATGCCTATAATTTATTTATTATATATGAAATTACAAATGTTAATTTACTATGTAGAATAATTATGAGATGACATTTGTTCCATTATTTTAGTTTAGTGCGCCACCCCCTAAATTCAACATTTATATGCTAGTTTAAATATATTTTTTTAAAAATAATTCTTGGTATATAAAAGTAAAAATTGATTTTAATTTCTTATTGTTGGATCAAATATAAAATGATTGTGAAAGTATATCTTATACCTTCAAGGTGTAGTAATGAAACCATATTTTTCTTAATAATTTTATAAAAAGTTCAAACTAGTTATAATGGAAAAATAAAGGTAAAGAAGAAACTCAAACTGAATTTTCTCACTAATTATATAATATTGCTTGAGATAGGTTAAAACTTCAAAAAAATCATCAACTATATAATAAAGAAGGAGTAAGAATATATTTAATTAAGAGGAGTAAGTTTTTTGTGCACCAAGTACACCGTGCAAATTAAATATATTCTTAAAAAATTACCATAAAATATTATTAAAATCACACATTTTATTACTAAAAAACATATTTTTAAAAGGGATTAAAGATTTATAAGTCCTATAACTTTGCTTCATTTTGAATTTGGTCCACATGGATTATATATTTTAATTTTGGTCCTGTAAATTTGTAAAATATAAAAGGACAAAAATCAAAATATTTTCAAACTTACAGGATCAAAATCAAAATGTGTAATCCATGTGGATTAAATTCAAATTTGTGACAAGTTATAAGGCTAAAAAAACTTTAACCCCTTATTAAAAATTCACATTTCAAAAATAATATTTATAATTTTATAATAATAGATAATATAATTTTTAAAAAATATACATGAATTGCATGTATCGAATACAAACCTATAGTAAATAAGAGGAGCCTCGTACAATAAATTTTCACACATGAATTTCGTTTTTCGTACTATGACATAAATAAATGTAAATTTAAAAGATAAAAAAAGTAAAAAGTACAGCAAAATTGAAAAATATGTAAAATGAGATACAAAGATAAGCATGAGATGTGACCCACCTTCATTGCATAAGGCATAGAAAAATAACACACATTACATAAACACAAGTTTGTTGCCGACTGCACACAAGCCTCTCGCTCTCCTCCCTCTCTCTCTCCTCTCGCTAACCCAACCATGGTTACTTTTTCACTGTTCTGCAAACCTCAAGCCCAAACACCATACACATGCAGCAAATTGGGCAACAAAATTTAGAGAAACAAAGAGAATACACCCCCAACCCTCTTCTTCTTTCCTTTTTACTATACAAAAGAGAGATAGAGAGAGGCAAAACAACGCCTTCTGGGTTCAGTCCTGCAACTGCTGATCATTTGTTTGATAAATTTCCCGGGTATTCATCTAATTACTTCTTGGAAAGTTGAAAGAAAGCCTATGCAGGTGAGTAATTACCTTCAATTTTGTAGTGGCTTGTTTTTCTAATTTCAAGTTTTACTTGCATTTAAATTGTTGTTCTGGGTTTGTTTTTGTTCATGCATGTTTGTGTAGATTTGTGAAATTCGAGATCTGGGACTAAAAGCTTTGGTTTATTTGAATTTCGCAGAAAAATATTGAATTAATATGAAAAGCTGAGACGGAGCGGTGTTGGATTGGTTTATAACTTATATTTAGGTTGGTGATTTGGGAATTGTCAATCGAGAAACTCTGGATTTAAGTTATTGTAATTTTCTGCAATTGGGGATTTCGGAGTTCAAAGTGGGTTAGATTAGGTTTTGGTATGGGGGGTGTGGGTTGGAGTAATGAGGATAAGGCCACGGCGGCGGCCGTTTTGGGAACTAAGGCTTTTGATTACTTGATATCAAGCTCAGTTTCCGCGGAATGCTCATTGATGGCGATGGGGAATGATGAGAATTTGCAGAATAAGCTCTCAGATCTCGTTGAACGCCCAAATTCCGCCAATTTTTGTTGGAATTATGCTATATTCTGGCAGCTTTCTAGGTCGAAATTGGGGGACTTGGTATTGGGATGGGGAGATGGGTGTTGTCGGGAGCCATTAGTTGATGAGGAAACTGAAATTACACGGATTCTCAAGATGAGACTTGAGGATGAGTCCCTTCAAAGAATGAGGAAGAGGGTTCTCCAAAGGTTGCATACTTTGTTTGGAGGAAATGATGATGATAGTTATGCTTATGGATTGGATAAGGTAACAGATACTGAGATGTTCTTCCTTGCATCTATGTATTTTTCCTTTCCCAGAGGAGAAGGAGGTCCAGGTAGATGTTTTGGATACGGCAAGCATGTTTGGTTATCAGATGCATTAAAGTCGTCCGCTGATTATTGTGTAAGGTCGTTTCTTGCAAAGTCGGCTGGTATGCAGACTATTGTTTTGATTCCAACGGATGTGGGGGTGGTTGAATTGGGGTCGGTTAGACGCATCCCCGAAAGTATGGATCTCTTAAAGGTGATTGGATCGAGCTTTTCGTCATTTTCGTCGCTTTTCAATTCCAAGCAAGCTGCGGCTGTGGCGGCGGTAAACGACAAAAACGACCACATTCCTAATTTAGTAATTGGTAACTGTCCAGAAGGTTTCCCCAAGATTTTCGGGCAGGATTTGAACTCCGGTCGGGTGCAAATAAGGGAAAACGTGTCAGTTAGGAAAGCAGACTTACAAGATCGACCTTGGGATGTAAGTGGAAACAAGAATAGGCTGCCATTTACAAACACTCGAAATGGTTTCCATGGTGCTGCATGGACACAGTATGGTAGTTTAAAGATAGGGAATCCTCCTGCAGAGGTTTACAGCTCTCAGGCTCCAGTTAAAAAGCGTCCTCCTGAGGTCGCCAGTGTGAGTAAGGACGAGATTACCCTCAGTAATTTGCAGCATCAAAAGCCAGCACAATTGCAGATAGATTTTTCTGGAGCTGCCTCAAGGCCCTTGACCACCAATCCTCGAAGCGTTGAGTCTGAGCTTTCAGATTTGGAGGCCAAGGAAGAAGCTTCTGGGGTAACAGAAGACAAAAGGCCTAGGAAACGAGGTCGAAAACCTGCCAATGGAAGAGAAGAGCCTCTCAATCATGTAGAGGCGGAAAGGCAGCGGAGAGAGAAGCTGAACCAGCGGTTCTACGCTCTAAGAGCAGTTGTACCAAACATTTCGAAAATGGATAAAGCTTCCCTACTTGGAGATGCTATTGCTTACATAACAGAACTTCAGAAGAAGCTGAAGGACATGGAGTCAGAGAGAGAAAGAGTTGGAAACACGTCAAGAGAAGCATCTGTTTCGGAAGCTAATTCAAGTAGAGAAATGCAAGAGTTTGGATCGAGCATCAGCATTGAATCGGGTCATGATGAAGTCACTGTTAGGGTTAGCTGCCCATTGGAGACCCACCCAGCTTCAAGAGTCATCCAAGCCATCAATGATGCACAAGGTACTATTCTGGATGCGAAAATGGCTACTGGGAGTGAAAGAGTGTTCCATACATTTGTTGTCAAATCTCACGGGGCAGAACGACTAACCAAGGAGAAGTTGATAGAAGCATTCTCGCGGAGATCCAACCCATCCCAGCAGCTGTCTCTGGGGATTTAGAACCTTCGCGCTCCACAAAGTTACTAAGTATAATATGCCATGTGACCATTGAAAAGGTATTGAGAAGATTTTGATATACAGTATTTAATGCTAGAAATAGGGGGGGTTAAAAAAATGTCTTTTGATGACCAACTAGGATAGCAAATTTCTAGCTGTTTATAGTATAGTATATATACTTGTTAAACCAAGTTGTCTTGCAAGATTAATTTAATTTATCGACTCTATACTTCATCATGCTTATTTCTTTAGTTCCTCAATCTGCATATACTTCATGTTTCTCGTTCTCAAGTTTTCTGTGGAACTGTAATCTCAACGTAGTTCGTCTTACGTCCTGGAAGACTGGGGCAGTGAGGTAGAATGTGACCATCTTAATGTCATTCATCATGTGTTTATATGCATGTGAATTCATATGTTGATTTTGTCAAGATTGCTGAATCTTTGGGTGAAGTATCATGATGAGCTACTTTCAAGGTCTGAGGAATGTTGCTTTGCTTTATCAGCAAACTCTTTTAGATACGCTGAAGCATTCTTTATACCTCGTTTTTACTTTTTTGTAAAAAAGGGTTTCTTTCATGACAATAGACTTTACCATGTGGAAAACGGTTTGTTTGTCCCTCTCTCTTTTTTAGTTTACAAGAAGTTCACGCAAAGGTAAGAAATGTGTCGATATTTTCGTCCGAAAAAGAACGAAAAAACGTCAGTGATATCGACTCTTATTTTGTCGAAAGATGAGCATCTTGTAGGAAGCTGCGGTGGTGTTCATGTAAATGTGAAACATGTATGTGAAAGTCGGACTATGAAAGTAACGCTATTAGAAAACGTGTTGAACATTAGCAACTATTATGGTGTATGTGAAAGTCGTACTATTAGAAAACGTGTGGAAATGGGGGCCACTAACATGTTTTAAATGTTTGGGAGAACTTTTTTGTGGTAGACATTTAAAACACTGGAAATAACAGTATTTTTGGGTTTCTACTTTAATTTATTTTTTTGCTGTTTTCTAATTTCATTTGGATTAATTGTGTGCTTTTAGTTATAAAGTAAAAGATAATGTACTAGCTTTGATCAACTTATTTAGCAACACTGTCTGTCTAAAATTTTTGGTTAATTTTAAAATGGTTTTAGAAAAATAATACTCCTTCCGTCCAGGGTTTTTTTTTTTTTTTTTTTTTTCCAAAAGACATGGGAACACGAATTAAGAAAAAAAGTAGAGCATGTGAGTATGAAGTTAATTAATAAAATTAAAATATAAAAAATGTATTTTATTGATTTTTGTGAGTGTAAATTATTTCTTTTTTAAAATAGGAAAAAAGAATTGGGAGGGGAAAAAAGAGTTGGGGACGGAGGGAGTATTAATTTTAAATTGGTTATAATTATGTGCAAATATTTTAAATTAATTTATAAATATGATTATTTTTTAAAACTAACATTTAAGTTTCTCAAAAACTTTAACATATTTATTAATTCGTGTGAAAAACGAGACGATTGTTACATTTAAACTTTATTTCATCCAACTAAAATATGCACACTTAATTGTGAATATAACTAATGTATTAGGATTAGTTTTGTATGTACCCGGTTACACGATGCAATTTAAATTCATTTTGTAAAAGTTACATAAAATATTATTGAAAAGTTACATATGTTATTATTGAAAAGTGTATTTTTTATAGTGTAATTTTTCAGTAATAATTTGTGCAATAAATTGTATAACTTTTTAAAAATGAATTTGAGTTGTATCGTGTAACTTATGTAATGAGACTTACTCAATGTATAAATATGCATATTCTTATAAATGTCTATACCAACTTTTTCTTCTGAAAACTCATGAAATATCTAAATATGGCATGCTTATAAATATTCACATGTGATAGAGTGAGTAATTATAAAATTTACTGAACTCTGAACTTTAAAACAAACAAAAGGTACGAATATATTCAAAGAAGTTAAATTTGACGTCATCTATTATTTAGTGTGCATAAATATGCGTGCTAGAGAAATACTCCATCGGTCCATAAAAATTGGACTACCTTGGCAATTCACGGTTATTAAAAAAATTTGATGTTGATGTGTAAAAGTGAGTGTTTAGTATAAAAAAATATTTAATTATTAAAAAAATACTTGATGTGATGGGTAAAAGTGAGTATATGTATATAAAAAATGAATATAATGATTGTAAGTTTTTCATTTTAGATAATTAAACCATTTATTGTGGAAGACCATTTAAGACAACGTGAATCATTTATAGTGGACGGATGGAGTAAATCTTAATGCCATTATACTCCCTTCAAAAACAATCGCGTGTAACATTTAACATGCTTTTAGTGATTCAGTCTTCTTTGCGAGGCCAACACACATTCGTCCTTTTCTGCAGCTTTATTAGTGCATGTTTGTAATTTTTAATAAAATTAAAAAAATAATATTAATTAATTTTAATAGTAAAATAAAAAATAAAAAATATTTTAAATTTAAATAATTTTGAAAAATGATTAAAAAATGTATTTATTAAAAAAGTGCTTCTAAAAAGAATATTGTGTATTATTTTATTGGAGAATGTATAAAATTGTTTAACTAGAAGTTAAAAGCTAAAAATTGTTACTTAAGCAAATATAATAATAAGCACTTAAAATAGTTGTTGAAAACATGTTATAAGTGCTTCTTTTTAAAAAATAAGCACTTTTACTTTTTATGTTGAGTTTGCAAACAAGCACTTACTCAATAATTGAGATTGTTTATATTAAAAAGTGAAGATTGATTATACTAAAATATTTATATATAAAATTGATAACATTATAAACTTTTCAGTGTAATTAATCTTCATTTTTCAATATAATCAGTTCATACTTTTCAGTGTAAATAACTTTAACTGTTGAGTAGGTGCACCAGTTATAAATGAGACATCCTCTATAAATGAGTAAGTCTCATGTGCATTTGGTGCACGGTGCACTCGCTCAACAGTTGGGGCTATTTACTTTGTAAAGTGAAAATTGATTACACTGAAAAATTTATACATATAATCAATTACAGTGTAGACTTTTTAATATAATCAACTCACACTAATATCAGTACACCGTTTATATATGAAATTTTAAATATGATATATCCAAATAATTACACATGATACGCATGAAATGCGTTCAGATCATACATGCATGCACTTACTGTGCATTATTTATATATGTTTAATTATTTAGAAACGCGTGGACGAAAGTTAAAAGCGTGATTAAAATGCAGAAAACATGTGAGCACCCAAGTCTCTATCTTTTACTTTTTCTTTTTATATATATATTTTTTATTTTTAGGCTTCACCTGTATCAGGCCCACACTCAAATCAATCTGGATAAATAGTCTAATTAATTTTTTATAAACTTCTGTAAAAATAAAATTGAAGGTGTGACATTCTGTTATGAAAAATCATATAAATTAATTAATTTTATAAATTAAAGATTTTTAAATAAAGTGAAAAGCTGATTTCGTTCATGATTAGGGATGAATTTAGGAGGGGGCACAATCGGTGTTTCTTTTTTCTCTTTTTTCAATTATTATATATGCATTTTTTTTTATCCATGCTTCACATTTATAATAAATTTTAACATTCTTTACATTTTACTTCTTTTAAGACAAAATCCTAAATACGTCGCCTATGTTCATGATATTAGAGTAAAAACCTGTAAATTCAAAATTTTAGGTTAAATAAAATTCTTTTCAATTATATAAATTATGTGAGTGAAACTTTAATATACTCGAATTTTAAAGAGAATATAATAATTAGTTACAAGAGAAAATAATACTACCTCCGTCCCCCAAAAGCTTGCGGTACTTTTGAGAGCACAACTTTAAAAAAAGTGTAATGAGTAGAATATGTATGGTGGAGATTGTGAGGTAAAGATTTTAAAGGTGGAGATTTAAAGGAATATTTCTATTTTGGGAGTGTGCAAATTTTTGTGGGACAAACTAAAAAGAAAAGTGTGCAAACTTTTGTGGGACGAATATAGTAATCAGATAACTCACTTCTTAATATGGAAACATATTGTACTACTTATTCTCCAAACATTTTCGCACATTTTTTTTAAAATTTTGTACCTAAACACTTTATATATTCAAATAATAACTTTTTCTACTTATTACCTTCTTTTTTTGTTTTACATAATATTTTTTTTTAGCACAATTGATCATATGAGACAGATACCCAATAGATAGAGATGTCAGACCCAATTCCATAAGGCCCAAAAGCCTGAGGATAAATCTTGAAAAACGATTAAGGCATAGACACCGATACGACGTTGATCCAACATGGAAAACGTCAGTAGACCTCGCCGAGGTCAAACACAATATTGGAGCACCTCATCCGACCTTGGCGAGGTCCAACAAGGACACAAACAGAGAACCTCAGAGGGTGTTGCCCGACATCATCAGACATAGCTCAATGTCACACGAAGCTAGCGACATCCTAGAAATTCAATCAAATACCTCAAACCTTGGGCTTGTAGACGATAAACATAGGTCAAGTTAGAGAATAAAATTGAGCCGCATATTGCATGTAATAAATGCATAAACTTCTTAGAGTCAGCTGAACAAATCTTACAGTAGAGAAGATTTGTCTTACTTGCCAAAAGATCATGTACTTTAACTTGTGTCCACCTCTTATTGGTTTATACACCGAGTCACGGACGATACTAAGAATTTGGTGACAAACACCATACTTGTATGAATTCGTTCATTTAAAGCAAAGATTCAGCAAATACCAGGGCAACATCAAGGATATCTCTTTGCATCTATAAATAGAGTTTTAAAAGTCATAGTAAATCATCTGAAACTTTTTAAGTTCAAGCACTGCAAAATAAACTTGATAAATCTCTATTTTCTTGAGCATTTAAAATATTCAAACATTTATTCTTCAATCATCATTATATTTATTAGTTGTTAACTCCCTAAAATAGCCACCACAATCAATATTAACGGTTGGATCAGGTAACAATACATTTATTTATCATCAACTCAAATTTTTTTAACACCATATAAAATATATTTGAAATAGCTTATAAACCACTTAAAAACTTCTCAAGAAAGTTTTTTTTTTTTTAACAAAATCTATTTGTTACAAATTAAAAAATAAAAAAAATCAGGTCGATTAAAATCGCTAAAACTGAATGTGGAAAGTACAGAAAAATATCTCGAAAATTAAAATTAAGGACCCTCACTTTTATATTTAAAGGCTATATGTGAAACATGCAAAATTTTCGTTGCTAACATTTTCTACACGACCTCGCCACTTCAAAAAATGTTTGCGTGGTGATAGGTTGGTACCCCAGAACCCACGTATCACTTTTCTAATTTGACAATCAGAAGAATAATTTTTTAATATAATTAATTACAATTATTGTTTTTATTATTGAGCATATGATAATTTTTTTGTATATTAAATGTACCGTGCAATTTAAATATATTTTTACAAAGTTATGTTATTTATTACTGAAAAGTCAGTTGTATTATTACTGAAAAGTTACACCATTAAAAGTAATTTTTTCAGTAATAATATGTGTGACTTTTCAATAGTATTTTGTGTAATTTTTTAAAATGCATATGAAACTAAGACATAACATATTGTTTCATCTTGCTATAGACCGTAATTGCAATCACCGCATGAGGAGAAGAACCTAAAACTGCACTCCAGAATGTAGTTGGAACCGTAATCTTCACAAAAGTAAAAAAACACTCCACCACAAGAAGAAATAAATTTTCTGAAACCTAGGGACTCTTGGTATGAAAAAATTTCAATAGTAATGAGAGTTGAGATACATATATAGTAATTATAATAGGTAATGAAAACAAATGAGGTACACAACATTGATTTTCCTCCTAAATAAGGTAATCATCACCCCCATTTTTTATCACTCTCATCTCATCCTATAATCATCTTCTTCAATCAATCTCTCATACCACAATCAACAACTTTCATTTTTGTCAAGAACACAATACTAATGATATAATAACCATGAACACAAACTCTCATTCAACATATATAATGAAATAAAATAAAATTTCATTCTTATTACCGTTGAAAAATTTGAAATAAACGGTGCCTTAATACTTAACCTTTAGACAGTGGACTCTCTATCTACCTAATTATCCACATTTGACCAAATATGACTATTTCACTAAATTGGGAAATGGTCAATTTGATTATCTCATTAAAGTACATTATAGGCCACGTTAGAGTAATGCGACATGAAAGTCCTTAAATATCAAATCAATCAGGGGAGAAAAATTAAAAAAACTAACGTGGCACATTATTTTTGAATAAAAGCACAAATCCCTATCCAATCCTAATTCAGGTATTTAAATATCCACCAACAAAATTATTATACGTAACTTAAGGACCACTAAACCAACTTAAAATTAAAGGGGTTGACTATTAACACCCAATAATTTTTTTCAAATATAAAATATAATATCTTCATCTCATAATTATTCGCACATATTTTTTATTTGCTATTTCATTATACAAGATCCACTAAATTTAAAAAAAGTAATAAAACTATATTAAAATGTAATAATTTTAAAAAAAAATAATAATAAATCACTTTTTTGATAACTGACATTAAATTATAAACGAATCTAATAATATTAATTTCATACTACTCCTTTCATCTCAGAGGTGTTATCACATTTGGAAATGCACATTAAAAAAAATGATGTGTAAAATTATATTATTAAAATAATAAAATTAATTGGATTGAACGTAAAAATAATAACATTTTGCTATATATATGAATATTGTGGAGATTAAGTGTAAAAATAATTATGAAATGGAAAAAAAAAACAATTATAGAGTATAAAATAATTTCACACAAGTCTTACTTGAAATTTATTATATAAAATATATTAATTATGACAGTAAAGATTAATCTATCAAGTAGTATATTTTATATAAAAATAATAATAAATACAATGTATAAATACTATTTTATTTGCCACGGAAAAAGAAAAAAAAAAGCAAATGAGTGAATAATAGTATGAAAGACAATATGTACAACAATATCTGAGAGTCAATAGCCTCCCCCAAAATTAAATTGGCATGAAATGCTAACGTTATTAGACACATAAAAGAGAAATTGGCATTTTCCATAGTTTGCAATTTTACACACAAGTGAGCGATGAGATGAAGAAGAGGGAAAAAAAAAGCCTAGTCCCTCTATAATCACCTGATAAAAACTGTCCTAGAGGTGTCCACAGAGAATCTTTAGCTAACTGCAATATCACTTCTTCATTAATTAGTGCAAAATGTTCACTTAAGCATGAGTACAAAAAGGCAAAAACTTCCAGTGCTAATTTACGTTGTTTTACCTGCATCAACCAAGAGGTGGTTGTCTGAAACTTCATTCTCCTTCCCATAGTTCTTGTCGCGGTCTTTGGATATCCTATCACGGCAGTTCCTGGAAACGTGGCCATCCTTGCCGCAACTATAGCAAACTCTCTTAACTTCGTGTTTTTTCCTTCCAAGTCTAGAATCGTGCCTTGCATGATCTTTCTTAACATTGGGGTCTTTCTTGTGGCAGCTACGCCACTCTTCCTCAACCCGAAGCCGATGCATTAACATATTAACGGGTAAAAAATCCTCTTGCATCAGTCGTGCACGAAATTCTTTCCAAGAAGGTGGGAGTTTGGAGACTATGACACTTGCATGAAAGCTTTCTTCTATATATGTTCCGGAAGCTATAACAGAATCAGCCAACCGATGGAGTTCTTCAACCTGTTTGAGAATAGATACCCCATCAGCCATCTGAAAATGGATATATTTGTTGACTTCTGACATTTTAGTTCCAAAATCATCGTCATATAGTGATTTGAGTTCTTTCCAGAGCTCTCTAGCAGAGTAACTTTTTTGGGAGTAAAATTGAAAAAGATCATCACTTAATGAATTCAAAATGTTGTGACGGCACATGTAGTCATCCTCATTCCATCTCTGGATTTTCAACTTGACTTTATCATTCTCTTCAGAACTAGCTTCTGGATTCAAATATGTGCTGGGGCATTGCTCAAAAAGCATGTGTGCTATGTTCAACTGATTCAGAGAAAGCTCCATTTGATGCCTCCAAGAGTGGTAATTTCTTCCATTGAGTCGGGTAGTTTGTATAGGAATCAGTCGTTTAGCACAAATTGCATTAGCTGAAGGCACCGAAATGGAAATATCAGCTTCAGATTGTTCTCTCTCAGTAGGATTTGAGTTTTCAGGAGAAACTGCAGGAACTGTATCAGGTTGCACTTGAGTAGAACTCAATGAGGGAATATTCAATTCAGTCCGTTTCTGGTAGTTGGGAGTAGGAATTGGCTCGGAAGTTCCTGGTGCTGATTGTTTTCTCTTGATAGGAGGGAAAACTACTCTCCTCGCTTTGGGTTTGTCTGCTTCCGTTTGGCTTTTCACAGTAGCAATTTGCTTTGCAGCAGCTGCAGACCTACAGTTCAGAATATACAACGGATGGGTTGTGTACAAAACAAAGTATAAATCTAACACACCAGAAATCATTCTTATCTGAAAGAACCACCCAAAAAAAGAAGAAAATAAAGGAGAATGGCTAATGGCAACGGCTTGATTATTGCTTCATAGTAGTGGTTGTAACTTCGTACTCTGGATGATGTTTTCACTAAGAAATGATTGATCGGAGTTGAAAACGGATTTTGTCTTTAAGGAAGAAAGAGGAAAACAAGTAGAAAAGACTACCATATGTTATTCCTCCTTTTCATCAGATATTAGTATCTAAGGCATATCTACATGTTTTTTCAAGAGAAAGGCTTTACCTTAACCGTGATTCCAATTTTAAAATGGCATCCTGAATAGCTGGAAAGCTATTCCTCAAGGATGACCATTGTGTAGCTGTCAAGCTTATTCCCGAGTTCGCACCTATATTCATGTAGTAGGTGCAACATCAGTATAAAACATCATAATGATAACAACCAGAATGTACATGGAAAACCCCAAATGTGGCAGCAACTAACCAAAAGCAAGGAAAAAACATTCTCAAATAACTTTGAGAAACTCATACAAGTTGTCAAAAGTAAGGAAATCTAACAAAGAAATGATCACAATAAAGTGAAACCTAAGAAAGATGATCATCGCATGCAAATGTAATAAATTTAAAACATTTTCGGTCACGTGTCTTCTAATGAGATCTAGCAGCATTTTAACCAAATAAGAAGCCGTACATGGAGGCCCTATTCAAAACAGAATCTCCTTCTCACGTATTTAGAAAGTAGACAAGGTGTAAGATAGCCTATAATTCTGAAGATTAAAATGATACATGAAAGAGTTGGTGGTCAATTTTGAATCAACAATCAAATAGAATACAAAAGACAGAAAGTAGATGAGAAGTGCCTCTATAAATAACAAAAGGTCATATTCTGAGATTTACCAAGACTAGCAACTTCACTTGGTAATAAAAACTAAATCTTAACTCAATTCAATTCAGGTAAACTATATTCTATTAATGCAGAAAATTGTTGTTATCAGTTCAGGACCTCTTTCAGCAAGCATATATCCATCATTTCTGTAGAAATCACCAATTTCAACCATGGTTGTCCCATCCACGTCATGAATTGCTACCCTTCTGTTGTCTGATAACTGCATGCCACACAGACCAGGATCATTAAACAAACAAGCATGTGACATTAGAACAGAGAGCTGAAGCAAGACAAAGGATGAGACAAATGTGTACACGTCAAAAAAGAGCAATGAGGTGTCCACTGAAATTAACCTAAAGTCTACATGACTGAGTAAGATTCTAATAATGGAGCCATTGGTTATATGTTATTGCTCGTTTCAAAGAATTTAGAAGTTTTGACTAACTTTGATAACTGTAAATCAGTAAGATTTTTTTCACCTTCTATGTTATTATATAGATTGATGTGAACCTGGTGCATCAGCATGGGATGTTTATGTTTCTTGGATGTTTTGGGAAGACATAAGTAACACTACATAGATGTTATAACATCAATGCACAATAAGATTATTTCATAGATAACACATAACTACCAAACAGCATTACATAAAGATCAAATTTATATGTTTAATATTGGTTCAAACCATTGTCTTGCTTGAGTGTTCACCTACATTTACACCTTCTATTAATTCAAAAACGATGTTAAATGTATCAACTTGTTAAATGTAGGTAAGCATACAATCTCCAAAATGAGTAAATATTATAATGAAATAAAAAAGCTATCCTGCATCCATGATCTTCGTCAGAGGCATGTTTGGTCACAACTCAAAACAAAGACAATCAAACAATTTTTTGTCAGCATTCACATACATTAGAGTTCATGAAAATATTCTCTTTTTAATAGGAAGAGAGATGGTATTATTGCAAGAAATTTATAGTAGTTCATGTTACAGATGAATTGGCCATACAATTTACGGACATAAAAGGATATCTCAATTAAATTTGTGTATACATACAATCAATGGCATGAAAGTAATTCGCTAGAATTTATTTTCCAAATATTAGATACATTAGTTTACTTTGTTTGGAATCTTTGGATTTTACACTTGTAGTATGAGAAAATGAGATCAACCCTTTTAGATAAATTAGTTTCTCAAATTTCTTCGTTTCTGATGCAAATACTCTACAAGAAACTAGTACAAGTGAACTTACTCATGTATGCATTATTAAATACATTAAAAACCAATTTGGAGATGTAACTAAAATCACTAATGCTTCGTTTGGATGGGTGGATTGATTTCACACACAAATAACCACTATCTTCAAGCAAGTTAAATGAATTTACAAATACTTAAATTTAAGTTATGTTTAAAATGGAGGAATTCTAGATCCTTATCAGAACCATGTTATTTTAAATCTCTCATCTCTACCATTTTCATCTTTATCTCTCCTTTACTTTTTATCTTCTATCCATCTCTTTACAATTAGTAATTTGAAATATGACTTTTTACATGTATTTTTTAAAAATCCATTCATTTTCAAATCCATAAATCCAAATGGAGACTAATTTCACTTTCAACAATTTTAAAAATGAGGAACTTGCATGGACCAATAATAATTTTTCATCTGCATTTCAACTTTCTTAATTAGTTCAACACATCAAATCCTCTTTCGTGGATTAAACGCATCCATCATAAACCAAATACAAATCCAAACAGACCAAAACGAGGAAAGGGAAATGACAGCTTTCTTCAGCAGATAAAGCCATAACATAACCATTTCATTTCAAGTTAAACCTCGGGCACCATTCAACAACAAACCTTTTCCAGAATAAGCATCTAAACAGAAATCCAAAGACGATTCCATTCCTGTAGCAGATTTTAAAATAAAAATAGACTAACCTTACAAACAACTTTACCATGGTCTACTCCGTCATTAATCCTGTGCAACGACGTCGTGCGGAGGACATCGGCAGCTTTGGACAGCAGGAAAGAGTCAACAAGCTGGCTAACGAGCCGGCGGTGGCTTAAGCCGGAAAGTTCGAAACCGAGCTGTCCAGCGGCGGCGGACCGCACGCTCAACTCGGTGGCTGTCTCCAAGTCGGATGCCTTCAGGATTTGCAGAACAGTGTCTTCGATCTTACGCCGTTTTGATGCGTTCAAGCATTCTTCATCCACCATATCCTCTCTCCCCCTCAAAGTATCAAATCAAATTGGAGAAATATGATTATTGACTCTGTATAGTGATAGGGATTTTTGGGAGTAAAAGTTAAAATTCGGGGGCGGGGGTTTTTAGCGGGACCGAAGAGATGAAATAAAAAATAAAAAGAAGAAAAGGTTCCACCGAGACTTGAACTCGGGTTACTGGATTCAGAGTCCAATGTCCTGACCACTAGACCATGGAACCTTTTTGAGTATTATTTGAAAGAAAATAAATACTAATTGATTAGTTAGAAATGGACAATATTATTTAAAAAATGACTTTTTATTTAAATAAATAATAGAAAAAGGAAGAAAACTGATGGTATTATGAATTTAGAATCCATCGGTTTTAACCACTGATTAGGGGGACATAATCATGTGAGTTGGCATGTCAATCGAGGTTCATCATGGACTCCAAATAATGCAGTACATCCATCATCCATGTAGTACAAACCACTTTTTTTTTCACTATATATATATATATATATATATAAATAAATAAAAATTCAATGTTTGTATATAGATGTATATGAATTACCAATAACTTAAAGTCTCAACAACAGCTTTGAATTGAAGTTATGGGCTATGACCACAACCTTGAAGCCGTCATTGTCGGAATTGAAAGGAGGAAGCCTTCACACGCCGAAATTAATGAAATTGTAGGAGAGAGAAGAATTGAAGTTTCTCTGACATTTGATGACCACCAACAAGCACAACTACCTAATCACGTTCAAAGCTCAGTGTTGCTATCGTCGTCACTATTGACAAAGTATGAAGCCCACAACCAACAGCTCAAGCCCGCCACTGCAAACAATCATTCTCGACAGTAAATAGCCATGGTCAACATAGTGTAGCTCAATTGTCGAAGCTCTCCTTCAGAAATTCAAAGTCAAGCTTGCCACCGTCATCCTAGAAGTCGCCGGAGTTTGAAGCCCCTAGACCCGGAAAGCACAACCACCGTCCAAGGCCTAAAAACTATTCAATTCCAACTGAAGCCACCAATACAACCTCTATTTACTCAAGCACACATCAAAATTTGCGCCTCATTTGCAAGCTCATATACCCCGTCCTTTCTAGTTGGTCCCCTTAGAACTGATTGAAACACGTCTCTCAAGAAAGAAAGACCAATGTAAAAATGGTAGAGCCACGTCACTAGTAGGTACTCAAAGTATCGATTGGTTTTATTTTGCTAATCTCCCGATTTTTTCATATTTAACAATTTATTTTGAAAAAATATCTATTTTAATAAATTTACTTGTTTCAAATTTATTATTGAAAAGAGTATAAAAAATCATTTTTTTTAATATTTATCTTTAGAATTAGTATGCAGTTTAATATTCTTAAGAAAATTACATATTTCTTTTGTTTCAATTTAGTTAAATTATAACATAATTATCTCAACATTTAAAAAAAAAGTATCAGTTATGTGCCATATATTTCTCCTTGCCTCTCAGAACGGTTGCATTGATGTATGATTATTTTCGCAATTCAATAACCAATGCACTTTCATGCATCAATTTTTGATGTAGCGAAAGAGCAATACTATCGTAATTAATCCGATTATTCCGAGAATACTCGAAATATATGACAAACAACACCGTTGTACTCGTAATGTAATAATTCAGTTGATTCAAGATGAATATCGAATGAATAGCACTTAAAACAACAAAAAGCGAATAAATCTTATAATTTCTTAATTCAAATTCAACCCCATCTTGATATGCCTACTTATAATAAATATGTTGTAATCGAGAGAAAAGTGTAAGCATAAAATAAATAACACAGAGTTTGATAACTCAGTTCGTCATAGAGTGACTACGTCTGGGGGTGACCAAGCCAGGAGAATATCTACTATAAACTGCCGTTTACAATATGGAAGTGTATGAAATACAAAGGGTACAATACATTATATATAAGTACCTAACCCTAACATTTAAGTCTTGTGAGCCTAAAGTCCACTGGACTATAATCTAATATTATGTCCATTATAATAATATAATATATTATGAATATATTATAACAAAATAAACTAGAATTTTCAGGTATTAAATCCCTAAAAGCCCGACCCAATAACATTAATTAATAAAACTCTAAACAAAAACTAAAACTAACTTTATGAAAAATATAAATAACATTAATAATTAACTAAATATATTTAACATATACCTCCATCATTCTTTTGCACTTCAAAAGATTCGTTTTATTGTGTCTGACCAAACATCCTTGGACAAGTTTGAGAAGAACCACAATCATGTTCAATTGTTCTTCACCAGTTTCACTTATTGCTCGCTATGTATGAGAGAATTTGAGAGTTACTCTTGAAAATAGTATATGATCTTTTGTCGAATGGAAAGTTACACATGAAAATATTGAGTTATTTTTGTATTTTAAAACTAAAAATGCAAATTGTATGTTGATGTATACGCATGAATTTTCATAATATCATTGAATGTTGTGATAAATTGAGATTAACTTAAAATCATGAGTTTACACAGGATTAAAACTAAAATTACTAATACTTTTTATATTATATTTTAAAAAGTTATTATATATATTAAATTTATAAATTATTTAAGTAACATATTATACTTAAAAAACTGGTCTTGTATACACCAATTACACGGTGCAACTCAAGTTCATTTTTTAAAAGTTACATAAAATACTACTGAAAAATGTATCTTTCATAGTGTAACTTTTCAGTAATAATTTGTGCAATTTTTTTAATAATAAATTGTGTAATTTTTTAAAAATTAACTTGAGTTGCACCGTGTAACTGGTGCATATGAGACTTACTCATACTTAAATATACAATTTATTAGACATGCATAAAATATTCAAATTTTTATAATATATATTAATGACATAATATATAAAATAAATAAATTAGCAATTTCATAAACATAAATATTTCACATAATTTTTTGCTCTTAATGGCTGTATTTTCACAGTTCAATATCATTATAGCGATTAGTCTAAGTTTAATTTAAACTTGGCCTATACGCATCGGAATATTTTTTCTTATAAAAATATTATTTAAATAAGTAAACATAACGAACATATATACTTAAAAGGCCCCTTCGTCCAAACCTAAACATATAAAATGGAGCCTTCTCTCAACTCATTGAGCCGCCGTAGGGTTGAAGTATGGCGATGCCGTCAAATGCTCAAGCAGTCAAGTCTCTTAATAATTCTGCCGGTCGCCGCCGCTTTGTTGTAAGCTTCCTTTTATTAATTTATTTAATGGTGGTTAAATTTGTTTTTGAAGTGATGCTAAAAGTTGTATGGAGATTTTTAGAACTATTTTTTTCTTAACAATTTTCTAAGTTCTGGTGGTGTAGTTATCAAAAAGAACATTTCTTACACTTGTACCTCTAATGTTCTATATCATTAAAATATTTTTTACGGATCAAGAAAAAAAAATATTCGGTGGCATGAAATGTAATTTAAAAATATTTAAAAGAGAATCAATAGTAAATGCATAATTTCAAATTTCATTTAAATTAAAAAAATTAATGATAAAAAAATAGTGAAATGCGCCCAATAAAATTACATAGGTTGGCTGAGTGGCTATATTAATTTGGATCGTAATTTAATATATTTATTTATTATAAAAATAAATTAGAATTATATTTCAATATAATATATACACAAATATATATATATATATATATATATATGTCTTTGACTTATGTTTCTATATTAAATATTTTTTAATTAAGTGACATGTATAATTGTGAAATAATTACTGAAGTAAATTATGAGTGAGATAAGAAAATAATATTTTTTAAAAAGAATAAAAAAAATTTAAAAGGCGGACAAAAATTAAAAGTAAAAATAAATATTTGACAAAGGGAGTACATAAAAAAAGTTAAAAAAAATTACACTTGGAACATAAAATAAAAATTACACGTGAAACATAAAATAAAACCTACCAATTAACAAAGGAGAAGGAGGTAAATTTGTGTGGCTCTGATATTAAAATGAATATAAACATGAATATTAAAAGGCCCAGGTTAAATGCACCTACATTTATTACTAGTACACACATTATATAATACTACATTCTACGTATTATAAAATAAATAAACTCATTTTATAATGTCATTTTTATCCTTTTGACCCTAATTTACTATCTTCCTCCGTCATCCCACGTTCCTATCCCCCGCGCCGGCCCCCCTCCCTTCCTCCTTTCTTTTTCTTTTTTCCTTTTCTCTCCTAAATTATTCCTTCAATCTGCTGCTACTGCTACTGCTACTGTATACAGGTTTGATTTTCTTTTTCATTAAAATTTTTTCTACAAATCATGTATTCGGAATTTTTCCGAATTTTGGAGTAAATTTTGGTTTTTTTCCCCAATAAACAGGATAGGTTTTAGAAATTTTTTTCAAACCATTGTGCAACTTTTAGAAATCTCAACTGGAGTTTTTTTTTTGTTACGAACTCTATCTTTATTTTCGAAAATATTGGCCGACAAAATATCTGTCGAAAAAATAAAATCATACTCTATTTATTCATCAGGCCCATGAAACTATTGAGTTCTTTATTTTAAGAGTACAAGTAATCAAAATTGCAGGATCATGAAAGTTATTTGTAGAAGTTGTATGTTGATACTTGATAGTGTGCAGGTGTGATATACTCAATTTTATATTTTTCAAAATTTCAGAAAGCGTAGAATAAATATGGTGGGTGCGCCATATTTGTTTGTCAAGTGATGAAGGGCAAATTTGTCATTTTATTAATTATTGTGTGTTCTTTAAATATCAGGGGTGCATATAACCTGGGTACGGCTGGTTTGGGCGCCCATTATAGGATCCGCACCCCCTTCGTCCATACCTAAACATATAAGACGGGGCCTTCTCTCAGCTCATTAGGCGGCTGTTAATTCGAACGCTCGCCCGGAACTCAGTGAGCAGCCGTAGGGTTGAAGTATGGCGACGCAGTCAGATGCTCGGGCAGTCAAGTCTCTTAATAATTCTGCTGGTCGCCGCCGCTTTGTTGTAAGCTTCCTTTTATTAATTTATTTAATTTAATGGTGGTTAAATTTGTTTTTGCTGTTATGGTTTTTGTACTCATAACAATATATATGAACGGAATTTATGATTCTTCTTTTTTCGTTTGCGTGAGTGTGCTTTGCGGTAAGAATGCTACAGAAGTGGAAAAAAATGATTAGAGTGTTTCAAAATTTGCTGATTAGTTTCAGTCTGTTATATACTTTGTTAGTATCGAGAAAATTCTGATTATTTTGTATGTATGAATAGTTATACGTGACTCAGAGGCTGATTAAACTTTTTTGTGCAATGCAGTTTAAAACTATCTCTCAAAGAATAGAGGAGATAGATATTAATGTATACCGAAGTCTTGATCCATTGAAATCTGAACCCTCAGAAGGCTCGACATTTTTTCGCGACTGTCTTGTAGAATATAGAGTATGATTCTGTTGGTCTTTTTCTTTTTCAAGTTTCGTGTTGGCGTGTGTATTTAATTCTGAATATTCTATGTGAAGCCATAAAACTTGTGATTTGATTACTGAATTGCAGATGAACTTGTTTATAATATAAATACTGATCCCTGCTGTAACCGTTAGAGTGGCAGACGGTAAAAGCATGTAACCACCTAGCCACTCAGCTGCATGTCACGGCCAGCTAGCACAGCTGTAACTCGGAACTGCCGAACTGAGATAGTGCAATATGCGGCTAACACCAAAAGCATTCTTTACTCTACCAAAGTGATGTATATTGTGGAAAATTTGACTAGATAATCAACAATGAGATTCTTTTATCCTGTTTCATGTATCAAGAACCTACAGACAACAACAAATAATTTATCTGGAGACCATAAACTTGAATTGCATGAAAGAAAAATGTTATGCTTAAAGTTGCAAAAACCATTTAAATATTCTATAAAAATAATAAATTATGCATACGGCAATACATCTTTGTATGACATCCATGTGTGGGTTGAATTCTCGTCCCATTCTTGGTGAGAAGACTGTGCCTCGTACCTGGCCTCATCTTTTACATATCTAGCTTAGATCATAGCATAGCAACAAATTAAAGTTTTCAATGGCTTTGATTTAAGTACATAATATATGCTGAAAAGTGCCATTGCAGATTATCAATATATGAGCAAAGATATAAGAAATTCTTTGGTCATTTCATGTTGGAATATGTTTCATGCCACTTTTCCTAAAATAAATATGTTAGTTGATATTGATACAACCAAGTAGCCACCTCCATTTTTGGCTGCACCATGGGATCATATTATCTTTTCAACTTTCATGCCAAAGGTGACATAGTGAGGACTCAGGATAGTTTTCCAGCTGATTATATAAAAGTCTTTGCACTATGATAGTAAACTATCCTGGAGAGCAAGTAATATATTTGTATGTTCTTATATGCCCCTCTTATATATTATGATATCCTTACGGAAATTTTGTCATGGCATGCAGGAACTGAACACTGCGGAGGATTTTATATCATTTTATGAGGAGTTTTTTCCTTTGGTACAAACACTTCCACAGATTATCTTGCAAAAGGATTTGATAATATCAAACCTCCTGGTTAGATTAAAAATGGCAGCGAGGTTATCACTTGAACCAATACTGAGGTATTTATTCATCTTAGCTATTCGAGAAGATGAGCAGAATTATTGCTTTTTCTTGGATGAGATGAGTATGGCTAATGAGGCTCATTTATTTCTTTGTTCATGTATGCACCTTCTTAATCGTTTGGGTACAACACTTCATTATGACCTCTTTAAACTCCTGGACATTTCACTTTTTTTTTTCTAAACAAAAAATGAGTTACAATGGGTTTATACCTCAATTAAGTACAATACCAATCTCTTATCAAAGATACAAGAAAAATTTAAACTCCTTGTGTTTCATTAAATTCCGTGTCTAATCTCTGTTACTTATGGGCACCAATTTCATGTCCATTGCCAATGTATGGGTGCTAATATCCGTTCTTTTTTTGGTTTTGTGATGTTATCTTGGTTATGCTATTTGCAATGTACGTAATGCTAGTTTACATTCTTTTTATTTCAGATATTACTGTAAGTCTGTTATTTGTTAGTAACTGTTCATTTTTTTCTGTCTAGGTTGATTGCTGTTTTATCTAGGGACTTGCTGGGGGACTTCACACCGTAAGTTCCCTTTTCCTTTTTAGGTTTTGAACCTTTTCTTTTCCATTTAATATTCCTCTTCATTTTTTCATTACGCTTTAGGCACTTATGCTTGAGTTAGTAATATACCAACTTAATGATAGAATGCAATTCATTTACAATCTTATATAAATATAATATTCTCTTGATTCCAGTTTTGTTATAAAATACTTCGCACATGATTAATACATTCTTCTATTTTTGCATCAAGATAACCTTGCATTGGATAAACTAAATTGCCCATTCTGAGTTGTATGACATGCTTGCTTTGTAGATTTCTCCAACAAATTGCCGATTCCTTGGGGTCACTTCTTGAAAGTGGTGCAGATAAGGATCCAGAGATAATTGAGCAGGTCTAAGAATCTCTCCAAGTAATCTTTGCATTTCATCTTTTTCCCATGTGGAGCTGTATGGTTTTAACGACTGCAATTGTTGTTTACAGATATTCACTTCATGGTCATATATCATGATGTACCTGCAGAAGTATCTTGTAAAAGATGTTGATCACATTCTAAGGTAGTATTTTCTGTATATAAGTAAGTTTTTATTTGCATCTTACTGTTATTTTATTTGATGGTCAATTAAAATTTATCTCATGATACTTATAACTAAAGTAATTTATGCTCTTTATGAAAATACTATCAACTCTGTGTTGTTCAAGGATGTTAATGTTTCTGGATCATGTAAAGAAGCAGATAGTTGTCAGTTAATTGGGTGATTTGCTAAATATCTTTCAATAACCTTCATTTGGTCCTGATTACCATGAGCCACTTGCAGTCCTAAATCCAGCAAAGACAGTTGTAAAGTCTAAATGGTTAATAAATACCTTGGAATAGTTTTTGGCTTCTTATTTATTAATGGGTTGTCCCAATGGACCCAATCATTGTGTCAATTGAAAGAATATTTTTGTGATGGATGTTCATCTGTTCGGGCATCCTAATGTGGAAACTCTAGCGACCAATTTCTCTTGTCCTTTTTTACAGGATTACTGCAAAATTAAGATACTACCCTAAAGATTATGTTCGGGAGTTTATGGCCGAGTCAGTGTCATTTTTGTTGAGGAAAGCATCCAATCAGCAGCGAGAGAAAGGTACTGTTTTCTTATGAAATTTGATTACTTTCAGTTCATGTCTAATTATCTTCATTTTTTCTTGTGATTCTATTTTAGGAGGATTTAATATACTATATTAATGTTATTGGACTTAAGAATGGTCCATTATCAATTATCATGAAGCTTTTGTGCATACTAATTTATGCTCGAATGTTCATATAGTCTTCTTGATGGATTAAATGCCAAATAATGAATAAGAACTCCTTACAGGAGATAGGAATATGGAGAATAATACTAAATGGTCCTTCATTTTCTTTGACAAACAGAACACACATTGTAGTTGTTTCTCCCATATCTATATAATATAATTGACTCTACCCTCTAAGTACACTCAAAAGCCAACCAAGAATATACTTTCTTTTATATTTGGTGCCTGATATCCAGTGCATATGCCAGTTGCAGATGATACCTCTTTATATGATTGACTTGTTAATTATGTTTTCTCGATACAAGTGCAATGATAACAATATTTATATATAGATGTTATGACTGTGGATGCACATGTATTGGTTTGAGCCATTTTTATGTTAGCTCAGCTCGTCTTTGTGTTAATCATGTGAAATTAAAGTGCACCATGTGTTCTTTGGTACTTTTTCTAGCTAAGTTAGGTTCAGATATCCATGATATTATTATTAAATGACAAGAGTTATGCAGGTGTTATGAAACTTATGGCTGAAGTGGTAGAGGAACCTACAGAAATGAGGAAATCTGGTGTTGCTGCTCTATTATCTCATATTATGAGAATTACATCATCAAGTCTGCACTGGAAGACTGTGACATTATTGCCGTTACTGGTAGATGACACTTTCTTGCAGATCAGTGATCAAAGTGTTGAAGGTCAGTGGTCTTGTGAGTTCTTATAACCTTGTTATTGTGTAGAAACTCCTGTTCTAGGTGTTGTGATTTGTTTACACTTCAGACTGAAGCACAAACATTTCACAATTATGCTGTGTTAAGATCTTTGATATGCAACATTAATAGCCATGACATGTAGTGTGGTTCCCCCTGTCTTCGCGCATCTGTTTATCGTTATCAACTTTTCCTCTGTCCCCACCCCAATTTTATTACCTCATCTTCTAATCCTAATATATATTGCAGGTAGTTCTGATTCGAAACCTGTTCTTGAAGTTCTTATTCTGGCATTTGAGAGACTGTACACAGAGCTAGATCCCATGGAACTTTCTTCTATATGGAAATGCTTAATGGACAAAATAGAAGATTCTGTGGCAAATGGAAACTCTATACACTTGAATTGCCTTTTAAGCTTGCTTATTTCTATGGTTGAAAATGATTATCTTCGTAAAATCACTGGTAGGCTTCAAGTGGTTTTATCTGCTCAGTTTATCATTTAAAATATTCTTACTCTGATAAGGCTGATGTTTTACTATGTACAGATTTTGAACCCTTCGTCGAGTTAGTTGGCCTGCACGTGCAGACTTTCATTATTCCTAATCTTACAATGAAAACATTTGACACACACTCTGAGGTTATTGAAAAAGTCCTGACACTGATTCTTTGTACCATTGATGGTCTCCTTAGTGCTAAGAACTTGCCTGTGTTGCTGCGGCTTAGCTCAGAATGGGAGGCAGTGTTTGAGATGAGGAGTAAAAGGTACTGCTTTAACCTTTTTATACAACTATGCTCTTTTTGCTCTCTTCTGTTGTCAGGCCTCACATATATTCTTTTACTACAGTTTACTGCCATTCATTGGGGACCTTCTAATGAAGAACACTAGTATTATCCATGCGTTTGGAACCAATATAATGCGGTAATTTCAATAAGCCATTTGATATATATATTTTTACTTCCGATTTATATTTGGCACCTCCTTTTTATTTATTTATTTATGTCTAAATGTTCTTATTTGGTTGCAGTGCGCTTAACAATTTAATTGAAATATCTGATGAGGAAGTTGTCTATTTATTGATGAAGTTCTGTGAGAAGCTGGAAGTGGAAAACTCTCCACGCTTTTTTTATGAAAAACCCAAGGAAGTATTCTCAAGAATTTTCATTTTCTTTGAAGAGACTCTTCAATATTGGATTGGGAAGATTGGTGAAGGTGTGCAAGGAAATTTATTTCCCATTCAACAAAATAGGTTGGCAGTTTTATGGGCCGTAAGCCGGTGCTATTCATATTTTGCTGATGCCCATGCAAATCCCTCCTTACTGATGGAGTTGATTAATGCAATTGACAAGCTTCTAATGGTGGAACCCAGTAAGCCATTTTCCAATCCTTATGGATATCCATTCTTTTTTATATTTAATATTCTAGGGTATGTTTGCTTTGGGATTTCAAAACTTATAAAAATCTATCAAATAACGCCTTTACTAGAATCTTTTATAAACACAATTTCTCATACGCACTCAATCAATTACGATCACACTACTTTTTACAATATAATAATCCTTCTATCACCTACTTTTTAAAATTCTATCCTACTAAATCCCACTAAGTCCCAGCTCTCAAATCCAAAATACATTTTTAACTATTCTTGGGTTTAGTAACTTTACTTCATGTGAATAGAACTGTTTGTCACGGTTCTCAAAAGTCAAAAGTCATAAGGCTTGGGTGACTGTGCTTTAAAATGAAGCTAATATCTCTGAACCGACTTCTGCACTACATTATAATTATGTGCCTGTTGCTTCTTTTACATATATATGTAATAACTTCGCAAGAGCTTGCAGGTTTCCCACAGAACATTTGTTATAGCTTGATTGGTGCTGCTTTGAGGTCTTATCACAAGTTGGTTTTTAGGAGGGGTATTGCTCACGAAGAGTCTGCAGTTATCAAATTCTTGGATCTTGCTAGGAGATACAAGTTATCACCTCAAATATTATCTGCGGTAGCAGATATTTTGGATTCAGTGTAAGTATATTTGTATTTTTTTTAATGTATTACGTTATTGTTTTGTTTGTTGATGTGTTGCTATTATTATACGTTCATGTGAAATCTTTGTTTGATTTCTGCTTTCCCTTAAATTCATAGAAATTCTTCTAACTTGACGCTGCATGCAGGTCATTCGATCTACCAGATGGGAAATGCCAAATACATTTTCCAGAATTTATGGCTGGAAAGTTGTTGGATGCTTTGAATGTATTTGCCGAAAATCTAAGCCACACCAACAAAGAGATCCGCCTTTCTACTCTGCGCATCTTGTGCCAATATGAACGTGTGCATAATGAACATTTGAAGATAAAACTTGCTGTTGAGAATAATTCGGGGGTTGATGCACCAGAGACTAGTGTTGTGGATGGCCACCATAATAATGTACAATTTGTTATAAGTTGTTGTGCCTTTTTTTGCAGTAGAGTTTGTATTTTCAGTAGATTGATATTTTCTTTTCCGTCTCTGAATCCTAGGTTCTCTACGTTCTTAGATCTATTGAAGAGACATATATTTCTGTTGCAACTAGCCGTAAAGTGGAGCTACTATTGTCCAAAATACCGAGGAGTCTGAATAGGGCTCATGAAGTGGCTGATCAGTATATGCTCGTCTGTTTAAATGGAATTATCGGCTTACTTCATAATCAACTCAAGTATTTGTGGGAGCCAGCTTTACAGTGCCTCACTGTCCTCATTCAGCAATATTGTCAAATTGTGTGGGATAAATTTGTTAAATATCTTGAACAATGTCAATCTGATTTTCTAGCTTCCCATGGCCGACGTGGTGGAAATGACGATGCTATCAGTGATACTGGTTAGCTGTTTATTTATTCTTAACTTTATTTACTGGTGTTAATTACCTTATTTCTTCTTTTATGGCCTGCCTTTGTGCTATATTTTCTCCATCAGCTACCTGTTTGACCTCTACAATTGTATGATATAGCAAAATTTTTGTGAGCCTAAATTTTGTTTAACACAAACTTTAACTCATAGTTGTTTGTTAATTTTGTAGGTTTGGTTGGATGCTTCTACTCTGATTTTTCTCCTGTATTTGATAGTACCCCATGTGGAACAATGTTGTCCCGCTTAATTCAATGTTTACGGGGAGAGGAAGTTCGAGCGATAGTGGAATCTCACTCTCGGCAGATAGTACCTCTGTTTCTTATATATTTGGGCTATGATGTAAAAACTGCAAGGTGATTTTATGTTCAATGTTCTCTTCCATAGTGCTGAATATTCTTGTTTTTACGTTTATCATTGTTTTCTACTTCAAGTCTTCAACCATTAATCATCTTCTCAACTTAGCAGTGTTGCATCTCATGGGCTTGATCATAAAGGGAAAAAGTGGGAGGAAGTTCTCGGTGACTGGTTAAGCTTGTTCAGATTATTTCAGAATCCCAAGGCTTTTTATCAAAGTCAAGTTTTGAAGGATGTTCTTCAATATAGGTTGGTTAGACCAGTGTTTGGCATTGCCAAGTCCATTATGAACTTTTACTGTTTTGCTTATTGCTTCTGTTTTGATGATTTTCTGTTGCCTTTCTTTATCTAATTTACCTTTTCCTGGGGTTGGGTGGTTCTACTGGATGGGACTACAGGCTTCTTGATCAGTGTGATGCTGATCTACAGATGAAAGTTCTGGATTGCCTGTTGAAGTGGAGAGATGACTTCTTAGTTCCATACAAGGAGAATCTGAAAAGGTTGATTGATGCAAAGACCCTGCGGGAGGAGCTTGCGAGGTGGAGCTTATGTAGAACTTCGGATGATTCTATTGACGTGCAACATAGAGCTTATATTGTACCCATTGTCATACGGATTCTAATACCAAAAGTTAGAAATGTGAAAATGCTTGGTGGCCGGAAGGTAAGTTTGAAATTTTGGTCTATCTGACAGATGCTCCTTTTTTTTTTAAATGTAGTTTTTGTTCTCTCATCATCTAAACCTACACACCCCAACCTTTCAGAATGCAAATGTACGTCATCGAAAGACAGTTCTTGGATACTTAGCACAGCTTGAAGTTGATGAGCTTCCTCTTTTCTTCTGGCTGTTGTTTGAGCCCCTACTCCCTATTTCTCTAAGGGGTGATGAAACCAGTAAAAAGTTCTGGAGTTCACCACAAAGTCCCAAGTTTGATGCTGATATATCTGACATCCTGAAGCATTTTACATTGGATACCATAAAAGCCCTACCTTGGGAGAAACTATATGGTTTCTTGCATGTTGTTGGAGATATTTTTTCAGTCTTTGATGAAAATCATCTTAATCCCTTTCTTACTCTACTGATGAACTGTGTTGTCCGAATCTCAGCAAGTTGCACATCATCTCTTGGCAGTAGAGTAGGTGATGATGGTTCATCTTCTATAGAAAACTATTCAAGCATTGATTCTGAGGTCGCTGACCATGATGAAGTGGAGGATAAGATCAAGGTAACATCGATTTGGTGAAACCTATTCTTTGTTCATGAATGGAAGTGTTATCTGTTGATATTTTTAGTGACTGGAATAAGAAATGAGTCTAGGGCTGGTTTTGCTTGATGTTGGCTTTGGTCCTATAATATGCTGCACAATTTCCAGTATATCAGGAATTGCGTTGTACTTGTTATTTGGTGACAAGAAAGATGACAGCTATATAATCTATTTGTTGCAATTCATGCATACCTGCCCATTATGCAATCTAATGGCTAATATACCTGCATCACTCTATTAGAAAGAAAATAGCTTAGTCGAGATAGCAAGAGCATGCTAACTTTAGGTATTTTAAGTCGTTTAAATTTGCTGGACCAGAGAGCATAGCTTAGTCGTTTTAATTTCCCTCCTACTCAGGTCAGCCACCTCTTTTATCTGCAACTCTTATTTCCTTTACTAATATAGTTGATGCTGATGCTTGGTCACCTTCATCATTTGTGTTGGAAGAACAAATGAGATATGATTGCTCTTCAGATTATCTATGTCTATATAGTCATATATTTCAACATTTTGAGCTAAATACTTGCTTTATTTATTTTACCTTTTCTGTGGACACTTCAATTGAATTTGAGTTAAGTTTGTGTGCACCAGATCCTGTATAATTGAATTTAAAGAATTATTGATATGCAGGATAGGAAGAAATTAAGGGACCTGAGATCCTTATGCCTTCAGATTATATATCTTGTCCTTAAAAAATATAAGGACCATGATTTTGGTGGTGCATTTTGGGACCTGTTCTTTACATCAGTTAAACCTTTGATTGCTAAGCAAGACAGTGACGGTAGCAAGAAAAGAAAAAGAGATGCTAGTAGCAAGAAAAGTGAGGAGGGTGTCATGAATGAGGAGCCAAGTATACTGTTCTATTCTTTTGGTGCCAATAACAAGGAGCCGAGTTCACTGTTTTTCTGCTTTCTTGCAATGAGTAAAAGCTACAATCTTGTGCCTCTATTATCAAGAGAGGGGAATCTTGTCCGTGACATTTTTTCCACGCTTAGTGTTCCATCTGCTTCTGACTCCTTTCTTCGTTATGTTTTAAAGTTCATCAAGAACCTACTGAAGCTTGATAGTGAACTGGGTAGTGAAGACATTACCATCAAAAGCGTTCTACTTCCTCATCTTGATGAGCTTATAAAGAGCTTGCACTTTATATTCACGGATAAAAAGTCGTCCAAGAGGTATTCCTTTTTTGTTTTTTCTTTCCTTTTCATGCTAATCTAGAGGTCCGAGTTCTGTTTTTCTATATTTACTGCTTGCTTCTTTAGAATTTGTTTCAATATTAAGGGGGTCTGGTTATCTACTTAATGTTATAACTTGATACTTATCTCTTACCCAGTCGTTAGTGTTTTATGTGCAAACATCTGCCTTATAACTGGATATCTCATCTTATATGTATACAATTTAGTTCAGCCAATTTGATATGCTTGAGTTGCTTTTTACATGTCTTATTCTTATGATGGTAACTTCTGGAGTTCAGCATTGAATCTGGTTCATAAAGGCCTATCATATGTTGTACTAGTGTTTCCTTCCCGATGGTTGTCTAGCTAGGATATGCCTCCTCATCTTCTTTATCTACTGATATATTGTGCTTAGTTGAACTTAGGTGATTTAATTATATTTCTAGTAGAGCCAGTGGGCATTTCATCATGTTGGTGAGAGTGCATGTTTTGTCCGCTGGGGTGTGGTTTGATTTCAGAATCCATTATTCACCAAATTTGCTTATTCCTTTTTCTTGTAGGAATTTGGTCAAGTCGCCAGGTAAAAGAGAATTCACTATCTTCAACTTATTAGCGAAGTACGTAAAGGAGCCGTCCAGAGCCAAAACTTTTGTTAATTTCTTGCTCCCGCTTCTTACAAAGAGGCATCAGAATTCTGGTTAGTCGCCAATCATATTGTTCAATTAAGGATTGGTCTTTTTCATCTGCTTTATAAGAAATTGAGCTTCTTTCTTTTTGTAGATACTTGCGTCGATGTATTGCAAATCATCAGCCAAGTGGTAACACTCCTGGGGGGTGCAAGCAGTAAAGAGATTTTGCATTCAATTACCCCACTTCTTATTTCTGCTGATTTGGCTGTTCGTAACTCTATATGCGATGTTCTTGATGCTGTTGCTGCAAATGATTCTTCTATGTTTATATTGGTAATGCATAGGCCCTTAGAAGATCCTCTTAAATAACTCACGTCCATTCTGCCTTGAAAGTTAAACAGTAAGCTTATTCTGTGTCTAAAATTGCAGGCAAAAGTTCTTCGTGAACTGAATGCAACCTCAGAAAAGGAGATGGGTGGTCTTGACTATGACAAAATACTCGGTGCTTATGAAGAGGTTAATGTGAATTTCTTTAACACCATTCAGGAAGAGCATGCATTGCCAATCTTGGCTCACGCTGTGCATGACATGTCATCTGAAGAATTGATTTTACGGCAAAGCGCATTCAGACTACTGCTCTCCTTCATTGAGTTTTCTGGTAAGATAATGAATGGATCGCTGAAATCTGACAAAATATGGTCTGAAGCCTGCATTCTTCACATAGTGAACACATTTTTCTTAAGACATATGGGAGAAGCAATGAGCAAGGAAGGTGCTGTTAAAAAGGTATTAGTCTGTAACTGGAAATTATCTTAATTCATTTTAGCCTTTCATTTTTGTTTCAACCTTCTACTCTAGATATTGTACAATTAAGAAGTTAATTGAGACTAGAACTTTTATTTCCTGTGTTCATTATTTTTTCATGAATGGCTTTGTGTACTCATTTCATGCTTAAAAATTTGTCTAGGTTTATAGATTAAATTGGGGCCAAAGTGGTTTATTGAATTTCCTAATATTGATATTTTTATTTAGTTGTATTGCAAAATAGTCCTTGCAATGCTGATGATAAGAATTAAGTCTCTGATCTCCAACTCCATGTGTTAGTTGTAGATGTTTGCAGCCAACTGCTATAGTTCTTTTTCGCTTTCTGGTGTCTTTTCCTCACACTTCTGCTTATTCATCTGTCTCTATTATTGAAGGCAGTTAACAGGACCTTATCTTTTTGGCTGTCATGCTTTGACACATGCCTTGTACTTTTAGTGTTTTGTCGAGCAGAGTTGTGAGTGATATAGTAATTTTGACATAAGTACGTTGTGTATACTCTTGTGCCAGCATCAGTTGGTCATATTCATGCTTAGACTTGGTGAATAAATTAGACTGAAATATATATATTTGTATGTTTCTATCATTTGAATGGATTGTATAGGAGGTACGGATTTAGCTTGATAGATGGTTTTACTATAAGGAGTTTTGACCTATATGGAGATGGTACTCTTAAACTGGACTAAGTGAGCTTGCCTGTGAGTAGAATAGCATCGAAGTAGGCTTCCAACTGCTATACATGGTAGATAACTCTTGTAGTGTAAATGTCATCAAGCATTATTTGAGCTACTGTAATTAAATAGGATTATGACTGGTCATACATTTTCTTTAACTTGACAATCATTTTTTGTTTATTGTACTTGTGACATTCGTGTTCTTCCTTGCATGTCTCTTTGGTTTTTGTATTTTTTTTTGGTTTTCATCAGTTGTTGGTTTGAGGGAAGGCGTGAGCATCCTGGCAGGTGGTGTTTGTATTGATACTTACTGGAAGCAACATTCTTTTATGAACTGTTGTGTTGTTTGGTTATAGGTATGGATTGATTTACTTCGAGAAATGGTGTTGAAGCTTCCCGAGAAGGTAAACCTTCATTCATACAGGGTCTTGTGCAGTGACGATGCAGAACAAGATTTCTTCAAGAACATAGTACACTTACAGGTAATACTTCTTTTAGTTTCTCAGGGTATTATTGAGTGACAGTAATTCTCATTTATGCTCCCTGATTTTTGTCATTATTTTCTTTTCTTTTTTGATCGGTATGTCATTATTTTCTTAATGTAGAAACATAGGAGAGCAAGGGCACTATCTCGGTTTTGTAACATTGTCAGTTTGAAGAATCTGTCAGAGGTAATTTTGCTATTTCTTTTGAAAAAGCTGAACAGAAGTTGAATTTTTATGTTGCATTATTAATCTGGAAGTGAATTTACAAATTTTCTAGGTCATCACCTATGAAGTGTTTGTTCCGCTTCTTTTTAGCATGTTATTTGATGCACAAGATGGAAAGGATGAACATATCAAAAGTGCATCTATGGATGCCCTGGGATCTATTTCTGGTTGCATGGAGTGGAATCAGTATTATGCGTTGCTACGCAGATGTTTCCGTGACCTGACACTAAAACCAGACAAGCAAAAGCTGTTGTTGCGGCTTATCTGCTCTATCCTTGACCATTTCCATTTCCAGGATCCACCTTTGGTCCATGAAGCCAATGTTTCTGCTTCTGTTGCACCTGATCCATATACTATTAGTAAGAATCCGTCATTTGCACTGAGAAAATGTAATAGTTCTGGTAAAAGTGATGATACACAGGAGTGCTTGCTAAATAAATTATTCCCTAAGATTCAGAAGCTGTTAACTTCTGATTCTGACAATGTCAATGTTAACATCAGTCTGGTAGCTCTAAAACTTTTGAAATTGCTTCCTGCTGATGTCATGGATTCACAACTTCCGACTATTGTTCACCGTATTTCAAATTTCTTAAAGAATCGCTTGGAAAGTGTACGTGATGAAGCAAGATCTGCATTGGCTGTTTGCTTAAAGGAGCTAGGATTGGAATACCTGCAATTTATTGTTAAAGTTTTGAAGGGTACACTAAAGAGAGGTTTTGAACTGCATGTGCTTGGGTACACACTCAATTTCTTGCTATCAAAGTTCCTTTCGAGTCCAGTATGTGGGAAGTTGGATTACTGCTTAGGTGATCTCCTCTCAATTGCTGTGAATGATATACTTGGGGATGTTTCTGAGGAGAAAGAGGTGGAAAAGATTGCTTCAAAAATGAAAGAGACAAGAAAGCAGAAGTCGTATGAAACTCTGAAATTGATTGCCCAGAGCATCACTTTCAAGACCCATGCTACGAAACTGCTTTCATCTGTTACAGTTCATCTGCATACACAGATTAACCAGAAAACAAAATTGAAACTAGAGAGCATGTTAAATCACATAGCTGATGGAATCGAATGCAATCCATCTTTGAATCAGACCGAATTATTTATATTCGTGGATTGGCTCATTAAAGATGGTATCAGTGATGAAGGTAGTGAAAAACATGAGCACAGTTCTGTTTCCCAGGCTGGTAAACTTGATGGGGATGCTGAGGGTGTTCAAACAATTGAAGCCAACAGATTGGTGAATGTTGATCGCCGATTTTCTCATTTAATAGCAGGGTTTGCCCTTGGAGTTCTGCATAATTACATGAAAAAAATGAAGCTAAACAAAGAGGATGGGAAACTCATATTAATGCTAGATCCTTTTGTCAGTTTATTGGGGCAATGTTTGTGTTCCAAGTATGAAAACATCATAACAGCTTCACTTAAGTGCTTGTCTCTGCTATTAAGGTTACCTTTGCCATCCCTTCAGTCGCAAGCTGACAAGATAAAGAATTCTCTGTTGATTATAGCACAGGGTTCAGTAAATGCTAGCAGTCAGATGTCAGAGTCATGTATGAAGTTATTGACAATACTTCTGCGAAGCACGAGAGTCACGCTATCAGCTGCTCAGCTGCAAATGCTGATCCAGTTTCCTATGTTTGTTGATCTTGCAAAGAACCCGTCTTTTGTTGCCCTTTCACTATTAAAAGCTATTGTACAGCGAAAATTATTAGTTCCTGAGGTATATGATCTGGCCCGGGATGTTGCAGAATTGATGGTACAAAGTCAAGATGAGCCGATTCGGAAAAAGTGTAGTCAAATCTTGCTTCAATTTTTGCTTGGTTATCATCATTCTAAGAAGCTCTTGCAACAATATTTTGATATATTACTTGCAAATTTGAGGTGAAATATTTAACATCCCATACTTAATGTTCTCCTTTTGCAATCATTATAGATCATTTATGTGACTTATGTTTCCTGTAGTTATCAACATTCCACTGGGAGGGAGGCTGTCCTTGAGATGCTCCATGCTATTATATTAAAATTTCCACAGAAAGTCGTAGATGAACATTGTCAAACGTTGTTTATGTATTTGGTCGTTACTTTGGCAAATGATGATGACAAAAAAGTTCGTTCCATGTCTGCTGCTGCAATAAAGTGTCTTATTCGGCATGTGAACAAACATTCCCTTCATTCCATTCTTGAGTATACCATGTCTTGGTACCTTGGTGGGAAACGCAATCTTTGGGGTGCTGCAGCACAGGTAACCTCACTCACATTTTATATATATCTAATGTGTTATTGGACATGTTGGGAACCTCATCTGTATGCATTTTGTCCATGGCCATGAGTAAAGATTTAGGTATTGCTACCTCATAAAGCCTTTCATTGTCTTTGTCATGTGTAGATTGTGATTTTTAGATTCATATCTTAAGAATTTTTGAGGGCCCCTTCAAGCAAAATGATATTTTGGGGCCTTCTGAAACAAAATTTAATTGTAGTTTCATCTTAAGATGCTTTTTGCGTAAATTATTCGTGAAACATTTGTCATGGTGTTTTGTTTATGATGTATTTGATATGTTTCTGCTTATGATATAAGGTAGAGGATGCTCGTGGTTTATTTACAGCTATTCTTGGACAATATGCATTGGTGTTTATGATGTTATAAGTTACAACCTCTCCCCCCTCCCACCCACCCAATCATGGGCCAACATTCAAGAGCCTGTGCCCTTTATTTTCCAATTTGGGTCATGTTTTGATCTTTCATTATTGTCGTACTTTTCCTGTTTGGCAAGTGTTAAAATACACTGTCACTTCAATCCTAGACCAAGTTAGCTACATATTATTTCGTATTTTCTACAGAAATACTTCTGAAAACTAAATTATTTGGATCTATTCCAGGTCTTGGGTTTACTGGTTGAAACAATTGGGAAAGGTTTCCAACCACACCTCAGTAGGGTACTTCCAGTAATGAGAAGCATTTTTCAGTCTGCTATCAGTGCTGTAACGTCAAATAGCCAACAAGATTCGGCGGATGATGCAGTTGTTCCATTCTGGAAGGAGGCATATTATTCATTAATTATGTTAGAGAAGATCCTAGGCCAATTCCCCAACATGTTCCTTGATAAGGAACTTGAGGTATGAGTTGTTATTCTATCTGGTGTATCTCCACCCTCTATGTCCACTGGTCTTCAGAATGTGGTCTTTTTTTTCCGACTTCATATATAAGTTCTGTTTGTTCTAACTTAGTTGACTTCCTTGATCTAATTAACCTGCTATTTTTATCTTGTTGTGACTGCCTGATCCCCTTCTTCCTCCCTGATCAAACCAGTGATCTCGTGTAGAGCTTGTTTAAAACACCTTTCATTTCGTGAAGAACAAAGCAATCTACTGCAATTTGTTCGAATTTCAAGCCAATAGCAAACATTTCTGATTTTCTTCTTATAGTGTTTATTGCAACTTGCACTACAGTTTTAGGCCAAGTGTTTTTCCATGCTGTGATCTTGTATTTCTTTTTTCCATTCAGATTCTTATATTTAATTTTAATATTTACCTACAGGATGTATGGGAAACTATATGCGAACTTCTGTTGCATCCTCACTTGTGGCTTCGGAACATATCATGCCGGATTTTGTCTTCTTACTTTGCCAGAGTAACTGTTGCTTGTAAAAAAAATCATGAAGTGTCGACCGAAACCTTCTTCCTTATGAAACCAAGCATACTTTTCCATATAGCTGTTTCATTGTGTTGTCAACTGAAGGTGCCTTCAACTGACGAATCAGCTGGAATCGTTACCATGCAAAATCTTGTGTTTTCAATCTGTGGTCTTCAATCATTTTTAGACAAGAATGAGAGTATGGATGCTTCTACTTTCTGGTCGAGCCTTGATCTTATAGAGCAAGATCGTTTCCGTAAAGCCTTTAGTGTTCTTGATCCGAGAAAAGGAAGGAGAAACCTGGATTCTTTAATTTCTGGTGCTAGTGGTCAGCATATTAAACATCAACATCCATTTATTTTGTATTTGCTTCAGAGATTGGCAAAGATTACCTTCCATATGGACGTTACCCAGGTTCGTTTTTCAGATAATATTCGATAGTATTTATTAATTATACTTTGATAAGACTTGTGTAAACCTGAGCTCATGTGAACACGGTTCCTTCAAATATCACAGTTATGCATATACAATACCTTTTTTAAAAAATCAAAAATTAAAAAGAAAGTTCTCATAAATTCGGATTCACAAGTGACCGACTCTTGCACCTTAATGCTAACAATTGATTTTTTTCCCTTGCAGATGAAAATTGTCTTTAATTGTTACAAATCAATTTCACCAAAACTTCTCAGTTGCTATTCGCCTTCTACTGGCGATGGGCCCCACAGTTATGCATATCAACTGCTGTTGCCTTTGTACAGAGTCTGTGAAGGCTACGCTGGAAAAGTTATAACTGGTAATTATTGCCTTCTCCATTATCATCTATACTTCAAGAAAGAAAGCTCTCCCCCTCAATTTCAATATAAAATTCTCACCCGATGCATCATTTCAAATCTCATGATATTTTATGCACCCATTATGTATCGTTTTCTCTATCGTGCCAGATGATCTGAAGCAATTTGCTCAAGAGGTCTCCGAAAGCATTAGGGACATCATTGGAGTGCAGAATTTTGTTCAGATATACAGCGAGATAAGGAAAAATCTCAAGGCTAAAAGAGATAAGAGGAAACAAGAAGAGAAGATCATGGCAGTCGTCAACCCAGCACGAAATGCCAAGAGGAAGCTTAGGAATGCGGCCAAGCATCGGGATCACAAGAAAAGGAAAATTATGACCATGAGAATGGGGAGATGGATTCACTGACCATGCAAATGGGAAAATTTTGTATTTCTACACCCTAGTTTTGATTTAATTTAGTGTAACTAATGCTTATTACATATTTTTTTGTAGTCAGTTGTAGTTGTAGCAATATTGTAGGCTCCCAAACGTTCGACACAGGTAGAGCAGGGTAACGTTTACGAAGGTACATTGTATTCGTAAAATTATATTAGAGTGAATGAGTCAAAACTCGGTTGAAGCAAATATGATCAGTTCGATTCGATTTAATTTTACTCAAAGTAGTAATTTTGATGTTCGGTTTGTTTTGACTTCTGCAATTACATATATGTATGTAGAAGCCTGTCTTATTGTCTTCATGGGACTATGAATACACCTAATTGCAGGTTTGTGATGCGAATGATGTTTCTGTCTTCCACCCAAAAATGCTGTCATGCATATGATGTTTCTTTCTTACTAGCTAAAATTTAGCCCACTTAATTGAAAAACCTTGGAATTAGCTAAGCATTCTTGCATGAATCAAAACTAACATCAAGCTACTGCAACATATCCATATTGTCTATATAAATTGCAGTTGTATGAAAATAGTTAATCTATTTCTTTAAATCTGATATCTTTCTTCTCTTCTCTACTCTATTCGTATTATTCTTCATGTTGTTTCCTCTATGTTTCGTTCTTACAACATATCTCATCACCTGGATAACTATTATATTGTTTCTATCCAAGAATTCCAAGAGAGGGGGGATTGTGCTACCACCTGGCCCTCCCAAATGGCCTATTTTTGGCAACCTCCTTCAATTGGGCCCGCTTCCGCATAGGGACTTTGCAGCCCTGTGCGAAAAATACGGGCCTCTGGTTTACATCCGATTGGGTCGGGTGGATGCCATTACAACCAACGACCCGACGATCATTCAAGAGATTTTAAGACAACAAGATGATGTATTCGCCTCCCGGCCACGTACCATGGCAGCCGAGCGCCTGGCCTATGGTTGTGGTGATGTGGCATTGGCCCCACTCGGGCCCAAATGGAAGCGGCTGCGAAGAATTTGCATGGAGCATTTGCTAACGACGAAAAGGCTCGAGTCATTCGTGGGTCACCGGGCTGATGAAGCACAGCATTTGGTTAAGAATGTATTGGCAATGGCTCAAAGAGGAGAGCATGTTAACTTGAGGGAAGTGCTAGGTGCATTTTCAATGAACAATGTGACAAGAATGCTGCTAGGGAAGCAATATTTTGGGGTTGAATCTGGTGGCCCACAGGAAGCCATGGAGTTCATGCATATTACACATGAGTTGTTTTGGCTGTTGGGCTTGATTTATTTAGGAGATTACCTGCCCGTTTGGAGATGGGTCGACCCGTTTGGGTGTGAGAAGAGAATGAGGGATGTAGAGAAAAGGGTTGATGATTTTCATTCCAAGATTATTGAAGAGCATAGGAAAAGGAGGGAATATAATGGAGGGAATGATGAGGGTCAAATGGATTTTGTTGATGTCTTATTGTCTTTGCCTGGCGAGGATGGAAAAAAGCACATGGATGATGTTGAGATCAAAGCACTTATTCAGGTTATTTCTCTTCATCTATATAATTGTTTTAGATATAACAAAAAATAAGAAAAAAGTCATTGACTCTTTTAAATAGGTACGCATATAATATACTCTTCATCCCAAAATTATATTTATACTTATTTTATTTGGACATTTCAATTCTATTTTTATATACTTAAAATTAATTTTATTTTTTAATTTTACACTTACACACTCGCTTTTTTTTAGTTTGCTTGTTCAAAACAGCTACGAAAATAGTCCAATGTTCTTATTTTCAAGAATTTTAAGATCTTTGAAGATGCAATCTGGACTAAAATTATCACAATTTGAACTAAATTTTCTCAAGAAAAAAGAAAGAAAATTAAGTCAACAAAATTTTGTTCAAAATTGAAGTTTATGAATTCATGATAGGATATGATAGCTGCGGCCACAGACACATCTGCAGTGACAAATGAGTGGGCAATGACTGAAATAATCAAACATCCAAATGTCCTCAAAAAAGCCCAACAAGAACTTGACTCAGTCGTGGGCACGAATCGGATGGTCCATGAACCCGACTTGGTGCACCTGAATTACCTGCGTTGCATTGTCCGAGAAACTTTCCGGATGCACCCGGCAGGCCCGTTTCTCATCCCCCACGAATCGACCCGACCCACCACAATCAATGGCTATCATATCCCGGAAAAGACACGTGTCTTCATCAACACGCACGGGCTGGGCCGCAACACCAAAATTTGGGATAAGGTCGAAGAGTTCAAGCCAGAGAGGCACTTGCCAGCCGACGGGAGCCGAGTCGAGATAAGCCACGGAGCCGACTTCAAAATCCTACCGTTCAGCTCCGGGAAAAGGAAGTGTCCCGGCGCGCCGCTAGGCTCGGCGCTGGTGCTGATGGCTTTAGCTCGGCTTGTGCACTCGTTTGATTGGAGCCCGATTGAGGGCTTGAGGCCCGAAGATATTGATACGAGTGAAGTTTATGGGATGACTATGCCCAAGGCCCAACCATTAATTGCAATTGCTAGGCCAAGATTACCGGCCCATTTGTATAATTGAGAATGTGTTGTTATTGGGCCGTTGTTGGGCCGATCATGTTAGTTTTCTTTTTCTAATATATCTAAAATAAGGCGGTTCTCCCGGTTTTTGCCGGTTCACAGTTTCGTCATTCATTCACCTCTCTCTCTCTCTCTCTCTCTCTCTCTCGGCTCCTTCGCTCAGCTTTCTCTCTTGTCTATTTCTATTTACAGCGATTGTGGTTTTCCGGAACAACTCCATTGAAACACCTGCTCGCGCATTCGCCCGACGAAGTCCGTTTAAATTAGTGTTATAGAAGAAAGAGTCGCCGTCTTCGTAACCCGGCCATTTCGCCACCAGACGTTGCGGCGCTGCGGCGCCGTTCGTTTTCAATTGCCATTTTCGGTTAGTTCTGTATCAACATCATGATTATTAAAGCTGTCTGTATGATACTACGCGTAATAGTTTCTCGGGCTACACGGAGTACGTTATAGGTCTTGCCACTGTCATTGTTGATCTCACACTATCAAGGTCTCGTTCTCTTAAAATCCGTGCAAAGTGTAGACAATAAGCTCCGGTTGATGCCTTCTAGTTCTATGTTGTTCTTTGTCAATTTTCTCAATGTTGGCAGCTTAATGAACACAGTTCTGTGCAAGGAAATGTGTGTTTTGCTTCAGTAATTTATCTAACTACAAAGGTTACATTTAAGCTGGAAGCGTGGAATATATTAGATAAGAGCATATTTGTAGCTTATATTGAAGTACTGGAGGCATTGTATTTAGCTTAGGGTACGTATAGCAGAAACGAAGAATGTTTACTTAAGTGATGTTTGTTTTGGGTCCTAAGTGGATTTTAAAAGTCAGTTTTGAAATCTTGAGGGCTTTGAAATCCTGATAAATACTAAGTTTGATGTTTGATTTTTTATTTTTGAGCAATGTGAATATGTGATAGTAGGTGTATAGTTTGGTAATGATTATTTTTCAAAATCCCGAACTAGAACAAATTTTAAATTTCAAAATCCAAATCCTGGTTTTTAAAACTCAAAACAAACATTATCATGTGCTCTGATTTTCTACCTAATAGGCGCCATTAATAATGCCCTTAAACTTTCAATTAATTTTTCTTGGTGGAAGTGCTCATTAAGGTGCCTTTCCAGTATCCTGCATTAAGGGATTCTCCTAGCCAAGCTCAATTTCAATGTGCCTTTAGGCACAGTACAATATAATATGTGACCACTACCTACTGTGTAAAAAAAGGTTGGTGGCTCTTTTTTAATTGCAAATCATATTGGAGAAAACGTGTTGCTTGGAGAAGCTTCAATGTAGAAAATCCACATCCTTGCTATTATTAGCGCACCTTGTGTTAATTGAATGAGGCTGTTTATCATTTACACTTCTTTGAGGTTCAGCCTTTATTCCCACGCAATGTGTGCGGTTGTGTATCAGACAGCTTGTCTTCTTGTAGTTGAATTCTCAAGTTTTTGGAGACAAACATTGTTTCTTAGCAATAACATGATGAGCCTCCTCATATTTTCTACCAATTCATGTAAGCTTCATGACACATACGCACATACTAATAAAGTTGAGTCATTGGTTGATCAGGGTATTTGAGTTGGTGGAGTAAATGAAAATACTAGAAGAGCTGAAGTTGATGATAGTAATCAATAAGCCATTTGGTTGTTTTCTCCCCTCAAAAACTATACTCCCTCAGTCCCAATTTTGTTTTCCGATTCAAGTTCAACAAAGTTTTTAGACATCCTTTGGGAGTACTTGATAGTTGCTCATCAATTGTATGATAAATTGTTGCTTACTTGCTTCAAACAATTTTAATTTCTATGTGTTGAATTTCTGAATTGCCTCAGCTCAGTTTGCTTGAGGATGCTAGGTTAATCTTAGCAAATGTTATAATCACCAGAAAAAGGAGCAGATGTTCCATTTTTGCAAATTCTGACGAAACTTAGAAAGGATATACGATCCATTTAAACTTTTTTTGTTTTATCAGTTCTCCATAGGAAATTCAAGCTCAGAAAGTGATGATTCTTCGTCGATTTGCATTGAAGGTCAAGCCGCCACCAAGAAGTAGGCTGTTTAGCAGCGATAGCAGCCATGATATCACTAAAATTATTGCGGAGCTCAATCAGGTGGCATTTTGTACTCTCACAGAATAATGAACTTGCTATTATATTTCTTGTAGTGATAACATATTACTTTGTTAATCAGAGTTATACTGCTTTGCTTGTTGTGTTTGTCATCTGAAAATCTTATGCTATTATTTTATCAAACAAATTGATGAAACAGAGAATAAATAAGGGTTCAAAAATAGAATCAAGACTGCATACCGTGATAATCGACTCTTTGAACTGTATTAGTGATTATAGTTAATGGTAATCTACTCTTTGAGATTGCAATATTTTCTAGCATTACGAATAGGATGTACTATATTAGATCTAAGTTTATTTGTTAATTTTGGCCCTAGGAAATGGAATCTGTTTTTGGTGCACCTCCTGCATCTAGCCTTGCTGGTTCTTTAGATAGTCAAACTATGGCTCAGGAATCACATTCTGTAAGTAATGATGTTAAACCAAAAGAATCGTTTTCTGGTTTGACACATATTAATAGTAAAGGTGAAGCGCAAATGGTTGATATTTCGTCCAAAGATATAACCAAGAGAGTGGCTATTGCTAGTTGCAAAGTTATTTTGGGTCAGAGGGTGTTTGATTTGGTTTCGGCTAACCAGATGGAGAAAGGAGATGTTCTAGGTGTAGCCAAGATTGCTGGAGTTTGTGGCGCGAAGCAAACGAGCAATCTTATCCCACTATGCCACAACATCAATCTGTCTCATGTTCATCTTGATTTAACACCCAATCCTCGTGATCATAGCATTGAGATAAAAGGTCAAGCAACCTCAACTGGGACAACCGGGGTGGAGATGGAAGCATTGACAGCAGTAACAATTGCTGGTCTTACAGTGTATGATATGTGCAAAGCTGCTTCGAAAGATATTGTCATTACAGATGTAAGGCTTGAACACAAAAGTGGAGGGAAAAGTGGTGACTGGTCCAGGAACATATGATCAATTCTGGAAATGTATTATCTGCTCTCGGGATTCCTACAGCATCATGAAGGTTAGTGATTTATAAATTTACTGTGATTGGAGTCTCTTTCCGGTTTTCACTATAATAATTTGGAACTCCTAATATGTGATAAAACATTACATGCTCTTGGACGGTTGGACCCATGAATTTACATTTGACATTCATATCTTGAATTGTGAGTGCGCACTATATACATCAGTTCATATTTTGAATCTTCTTTGTCTTATTGAACTTGCTCTTTGCTAATCGCACTTGCATGATAGTGCTCTTAAGTTTTCTCCATGGTACTTCGAGTCCTAAGCTTGATATCAGCTCCTAAGGAATTCCACATTACATTTGGTTTTAATGAGGCTCTTGTTGGAAGTCCTTTCAGTAGAATAGAAAGAACTGTTAGCAACTACAAAAAAGCAAGATTTGGTACAAGAGTTCAGATTGGTTCTTATAATTTTGACTCATTTTCCAGTTTTAGATGGTCCTGCAAAGACTCTGTAATTCCAGAAGGAGAATCAAAGTTTCCAATGCGTTTATCTTTTCAGGCAATCCTTTGGTTGCATGATGACGCATTAGCTCTAGTTAACAGTAACAAAAATCAAGAAACAAAGAAATGGATGGTAACAAGATACATAAGCTTTTTAAGATTAATCAACTACTATATTCTGGTTAGAAGTCATGTATACTTAAAAATCAACTGTTGGGTAAAATATAAACAGTTATTAATAGAAAAATGTGTATGAACCCAAGAGTTAAAACATGCAATGCATGTGATGGTAGCATGCTTGTTGCTATAACAGGATCCCTTGGCATGAATTTGTGACTCGTTTATTGCATTTAAATTGTTCATTTTCGCACATCTTAGAAGATAGGTGTTCGTCGAATTCACAGAACTTTACTATTTTTCCGGCTTCTTAGTTAGCAAGGAAGGTGATATCCTTATGAATTGCTCCTTTTCTTGAGATAGCTACACACTTGGGATACTTGTTCCTCTTTTTGTTTGATTCTTCAAAGAAGCTTATGGACTAAGATTATTAAGTTCCCAATCTTCCTTTTTTTTTTGGACTATTAATCAAATCATCTTTCCAGCATATCCCCCCACGGCCCACCCCAACCAAACCTCCTTTCTAATGCTCTTTACTTTCACTTTTGTCTACTGTTAGACCCACATGTTTAGCAGAAAAGTACCCTCTTCTTGCATTCTGACATAGGAGATTCTCTATTTTTAATAATGTACTCCCCCGTTCCAAGATTACTTTCATAGTTTTTCTGGGCACGCGAACCAAGGAAAATTGAGTATGTGAGTGTAAAATTAAATAATAAAATAAGAAAAAAATGTATTTTATTAATTTTTGTGAGTATAAAAAGTTTTGTTATTAGGTGTGTGAAAATAAAGTTGGGACGTCCAAATAAGATCAGTGTGAAAATAGTCTTGGAACGGAGGGGGTCATTTATTATCAATGTACTCTAGAGTCTTGTGTGTGACGCTCTCAAACCTAAGACAGATCAGGATCTCAGTATTTGGGTTATCTTTTCCTTTGAAATATGATTTGTTAGGGGCTTCATTTAATCCATGTGTCATAAAAATATAGCCAATGTATGAAAATATGAGATCGTCTCGTGCAAAATTTTGTCACGTATTTTAAGTGTCGGAAATGAAGATGGGCCACTCTCTCCAAAATTTTGTCACTAAGGGTACGTTTGTTTTGGGATTAAGGGGGTCGTGAGAAGTCATGACTTTGAAATCCTGAGATGTGAAAATCTTGATGAATAGTAAAAGTGTGTGTTTGTTTAGGGATTTTAGTAGGGTAGGATGTTACTTTATGTCAAATCGAAGTGTGATAATGATTGATTTTATAGGTATAATAATATGTATAATTTGTATTTTATGAGTGTTGTGTTGGAAAGAGTAATAATAGGTTTAATAGATATTTTTAGGTGTGGATTGAGTTTGTGATGTGAAATCCGGATGTTACATTCCAAACTCGTATAGAGACGTGATCGCAAAGTCCTACGTCTATCCGTGCTAGTTCCAAAACAAACATACCTAAAGCATTTAACTTAGACCCCAAAGCATATTACTTTTACTCTCCATGAACGTTGTTTAGACCAAAAAAAGCAAGTGAAGCTACACTTTATGAATAAGGTTTGGTTGGTTAATGCGACATAAGAGCTATATGGTTTCATGATATAAGGCCTATATCTATCTCAGGCCCCTCATCATAAGAACACTGGCCAGCGGTTGTAATTTATTATTCTGAAATTCTGGGCTAATTAATTTTTCTTAGATGTTAGGTGAACTATAATTGTAGTTGAAGAAGTGAGGCATAAATGATGATGTGCCTAATAATAATTGCCTATAACTATGGCAATTATTATTATTATTATTATTATTATTATTATTATTATTATTATTAT
>JAPKLY010000022.1:1894716-1944817 GCA_026898435.1 Prunella vulgaris | reverse complement strand
ATTATTATTATTATTATTATTATTATTATTATTATTATTATTATTATAATATAATACTAATCTTATGAGCACATGTTAAAATAAAGTAGACAAAATGAGGTATTGTACTGCGAGTAAGGCTCATGTGCACCAGTTACACCGTGCTACACAATTTATTACTGAAAAGTTACACTATGAAAGATATACTTTTCAGTAATAACATATGTAACTTTTCAGTAATATTTTGTGTAACTTTTAAAAATGAACTTGAATTGCACCGTGTAACTGGTGCATACAAGACTAATCCTTGTACTTCAATTATGATTATGAATATAGTGATTGTTTACAAGTAAAGTTCCATAACACTTTGAATAAATGAGTTAAAAGATATTTGTAAGTATAAAATTTTTATATTTTATGTAATTATTTTAATCTATTTATAAATAGTCTTTTAAAAAAAAAACTTATTTATAAATGCTCAAAATTAAATGAAAATGCAACCTAAATTGTTAGTGGGGCCTGTATAGAAACCTAGGGTAATAATGCTTGGGCCAGCCCAAACATAGAATAAAGCAAGTAAATAACATGGGAAAGAGAAAAGAGGTGGGACCGATGATCCACTGGTCCATTTTTTGATTGTGTATAAACATAGTAGTACTGATCCTACAGCAAAAGTGCTTTACAGGTAATAATCCACAACTTTTTTGGAGCATGCGAAAACGATGCCTCTGTCCAATCAAGTATAACAACAACATTAGTTTCTTTCAGGAGAAAATTTTCAGTTGGAGTATTAATTAGTAGGGATTTAAGTAATCATGCTAATATTTTAGTGTAGACATTAGGGCTAATTTCTATTTTATAACCTGCTCTCTTGGTTAAATTTTACTCCTTTTTTTTCCCGAATTTTAAGAAAGTATGCATGATGTATATTGTGTGTAAAAAATAAAGTGTATGAGATCAATGCTATTTGATTCAAGTTTATTAATTAATAATTATTACTTTTAAAAAGTGATGAAGTTTTAATAAAAAGTTATAATAATTATGTTAAAAATAATTTATCACTTTCATTAAAAATATTACTCCCTTTGTCCTATAGGAATTTGCACACTTTTTTTTATTTGGACGTCTCACATAAATTTGCTTATTACCAAAAAAGAAATATTAATTTACGTGCAGTTTCACAAATTTATACATATATTTATCTATATGGTACTATTTTATATATAAAATATATTTTTAAGTTTATCACTTTTTTAATTTGATATTTTTATATTATGAAACTATTTCACATAAAATTTTATCATGTAAAATATTATTCTTTTAGAAAATTGGACTAATTTTATTGGGGACATAGTAAAATGGAAATAGATCTAATAAAATTAGACTAGGAGTATATTATTTCGATGTTTCCATTTATACCCTTTTGTTAGATTTGTTTTCCATGTTCAACAAAAAATATCAATGTCAGAGTATTTGGTCACAATGAAAAATAATGGAGCCTTGATGCTAAGTTGATTAAAATATGTCATCTTTAAAATTAGATCTGTCCTCAATCAATTATTATGTCACAACTTTCTATATATGATTGTTATATCATGTTTATTTTGAATGCATTTTTGAGCTGAGCTGTGTTGTCGACAAAAACAGACTGAGGTGTCGAATTCAAAAAAATGTTGGAGTAATGAAACTTTCAAACTCGCGCTCTTTTATGATACCTCATCTAATCGATAAAAAGAGTAAGTCTCTTGTACACCGGTTACATGGTGCAACTCAAGTGTATTTTTTAAAAGTTATAAAATTTACTAATGAAAAATTGCATAAATTATTACTGAAAAGTTACACTATGAAAGATATACTTTTCAGTAATAACATGTGTAACTTTTCAATAGTATTTTGTGTAACTTTTAAAAAATGAATTTGAGTTGCACCGTGTAACTGGTGCATACAATACTAATCCTGGTTTTAAATTACATTCAATAATAATAATACAACACTATTTATCATATTCAGTATGAAATTATATTTAGAATCTACTCATATCTCAAAATATTTCATTACAACTTATTAAAATTTTAAAATTTACATTTCAGATTCCACATAATACCAAAAACTGAGAAAATAAATTTATGTTTCAGATCATAGGGTACCATGATACATCATTTTCCCACGCTAAAATACAAATTAATACTTTCAACACTCACATTTTTGCTCTTCTTTTACTCATGCCGCTGGTTGAACATAATCCTCCCTTCATCTCAAGAAAATTTTGATGAAATCTCACTTTTAATTTTTTATATCAAAAAAATATCATTCAATTTAGTTCTTCTCTTTAAAATAAAAAATAAAAAATTGTTCTTGCGTGGTCTTGCGCAATCCTTTCGTGACCTCTATACAGCCATTGTATGATATTTTTAATGACATTATTAACAAAAATAAAATAAAAAAATTTATAATTCTACAACAACTATTATAATGACATTATTAACAAAAATAAAATAAAAAATTTATAATTCCCAAATATAGACACTTTTTTTATTGGTGTTTTAATGCAATATGTTAGAGAATATTTTGGAGTATTTTGAGATTCATTAATGAATAAAATGAATATTTTTTTAAAATATATATGACGTACTTTTCAAAAATATCAATTTTATTCATAAATGAATTTCACAATATCCCAAAATATCATTCGATATATTGTATTAAATCACGTGCAAAGAAATATGCATATATTTGATGGATATTTGGTAGACAGAGGAAGTATATTAATTTTATTTAGATATTCAGCAAGTACTTTTAACACTTCTCGAAAAAGAAATAATCAAACCTTACAAAAATCAATAATAACACTTTCTAGACGTGCTTTCTGTTTCTTGTTTAATTATAAATGAGAGAAAATAAAAAACCTCGAATCAGAGATGGTGCTGGAGAATCCAAGATAAGCTGATGAGTGTGCAAGTGGTGAGTAGAAGCTCACAAACTTGTTCAACCTCCCCTATTTATATTTTGAACTCCCATCACTAATCTTCAGGTAACAATGGAAGGACGCCGGAAAACCCCTTTTCTCTGCATCTTCATTTCCCTTTCGTTTTCCCTCTCTTTCTCCTCACCTCTTCAATGCCAGAGCTTCGTCCCCACCTCTCTCCCCCGCCCTCAAACCCTCTCATGGGCCTCTGACCAGAAATCCCATGAATATGATACTCTGCCAGTGTCCGATTCCGATTTCTCGATTGATTTGCATCATGTGGACAATCTTTTTCCTGCTTTAGATTCAACGCCGGAGTCACTCTTCAAACGCCGTCTCCAACGGGACGCCGTGAGAGTGAACGCACTGTCTGCCATCGCCGCCGTGGCTGGGACTAATGTCTCCAGCAAGAGACGCGGTCCGCGTGATTTCAGCAGCTCGATCATTTCTGGACTCGCGCAGGGGAGCGGCGAGTATTTCACGCGCCTGGGTGTTGGTACTCCGACGAGGTATGTGTACATGATCCTCGACACCGGGAGCGACGTCGTGTGGGTCCAGTGCTCGCCGTGCCGGAAATGTTACACCCAGTCAGATCCGGTTTTCAACCCTAAGAAATCGACGACGTTTTCGGGAGTCTCGTGTGCTTCTCCCCTCTGTCGCCGGCTAGACTCTTCTGGTTGTAATAGCCGGAAAAAATGCCTTTACCAAGTTTCCTACGGCGACGGTTCTTTCACTCTCGGAGAATTTTCGACCGAAACGCTGACGTTTCGGAAGACGAGAGTGAAGAATGTTGCCTTGGGGTGTGGGCATGATAATGAGGGGTTGTTCGTCGGCGCCGCCGGTTTAATAGGCCTCGGCCGTGGGAAATTGTCGTTTCCCACTCAAGCCGGCCGCCGTTTCGGTAGAAAATTCTCCTACTGTTTGGTGGACAGAACGACGTCGTCCAGACCATCTTCCATTTTGTTCGGCGAATCGGCGGTGTCGCGAACCGCCGTTTTCACTCCTCTGCTAACAAATCCGAAACTCGATACATTCTACTACGTCGGATTAAACGGCATTTCCGTAGGCGGCGTCCGCGTCCGAGGCATTACGGCGTCGCTTTTCAAGCTCGACAAGGCCGGCAATGGCGGTGTGATTGTTGATTCGGGTACTTCCGTCACACGGCTCACCCGACCCGCTTACATCGCCCTGAGGAACGCTTTCCGGGCAGGAGCTTCGAACTTGAAGAAATCGCCGGCTTTCTCGCTGTTCGACACGTGTTTCGATCTGACCGGGAAGACGGAGGTGAAGGTTCCGACGGTGGTGCTGCATTTCACCGGCGCTGACGTGTCGTTGCCGGCATCCAACTACTTGATTCCCGTTACGGAGGGGAAATTTTGCTTTGCATTTGCGGGTACAACGAGCGGGTTGTCTATAATTGGTAACATTCAGCAGCAGGGTTTCCGGGTCGTATTCGATTCATCTGCCAAACGGGTCGGGTTTTCTCCTAGGGGTTGTTCCTAATTTTCGAGAGGAGTTTTCATTATTTTACTCCTTATTTTTAATTAGTTTGCCAACTAATTTAATTATTTCGTACTGTTAGAGAACGCAAATCTTGTAATTTATTTTTTAATACATGCCCGTTTATAGTGTAGGTCGTGATAAAATTTAAAAAGTGGTAGAATTGTTGAATGTGATAATGTTTAAAGAAAAGTGGTAAATTAATTTTTAATAAAATTATTACTCCCTCTGTCCCACAGGAATTTGCACACTTTCCTTATTGGGACGTCCCACACAAATTTGCACACTACCAAAAAAGGAAACATTGATTTACGTGCACACTCACAAACCTTTACACATATTTACCCATATACCACTACTTTATATATAAAATTATTTTTCTTAAAAAATGTGCCGTCCCATAGGGTGCAAATTCCTACGGGACGGAGGGAGTATTAATTTTTATTAAATTCTTTTTTAAAAAAAGTAAAAATGATAATTTTATAATTATTAAGTGGAATATATTAAATTAAATGTGAATTAAATAGTATTAACGGTATATTATGAGATGGTTTTACGTAAAATTTACTCTAGTCTATTCTATATAATGGTAATTACTCTTCAATAATGTGTTTTAATACAAATATGAATATTAAGACAATTTATAACACGAACAAATGCATTAGCTCACCTGAACACGAATTAAGAAAAATATAAGGTTGGCTTTGAGATAATTTTTGGAGACTTTGTGACTAATCTTTTAACTACATTTAGTAAAATTTTGTTACTAGAAACTCCATTTAACAACATTTATAATTTAAGAATTTTTTAAATTAGAAAATAGTTTAAAAACTTATGAAATAAAAGTTGGTAATTTGGACAACTATTGCTACATTATAAATTATACCTAAATTTAAATAGGTGATTTGATAGTGTCACATATATGCTAACATTCAAGTGATTTAGGAGCAGCAACATTTCACATGATGCCTAGCAGCATCTTTTTGACCCACAGCTCTCGGAACTATGATTTTTTTGGTCGAAATTTTCAATATGAATAGAATAGTGATAAGAATCATTTAACTGAGAAAACACCGAGTAACAGAATTTTACTAATGATGTACTGTCACCGTCCACTAAAAATATGTTCATTTTTTTGTATATTGTTTAATGCAATATGTCGAAAGGTGTGATGTCCGTTGTGAATAAAAAAAATATCTTTGAAAAGTATATCATATGTATTTTCTAAAGATATTCTTTTTATTTATAACGGACATTACAATATCTCATAATATCTTCCGACATATTGCATTAAACCACGTGAAAAAATGTAAGCATATTTTTCGTGGACAGAAGGAGTATAAGTTAATGGATGTTTGGTCGAAATTTTCACTATAAATAGTGATCAGAATTATTTTATTTTCAATTATAGTCTCTTCCCCGCATTTATATAACTATAACTTTCTTATTATACTTTTCTTCATTAAAAGAGAAGTGACATAGTATCTAGACGTCTGGATTTTGATTTTTGTATGGAAATTAATGATTCAATATTTTCGTTTAATTATAAAATAAGTTATCTAGGTATTAAATTATTAATAGATTTAATGATTGCAACATAAAACACTAATATGAACGAACTAAGTCCCCCATGTGGTGTGGCATGCCCCATTCCCATCTCATGTGCAAATTTTAATTAGCTCTAGATTCTTGGAACCACACATGTTCCCTTTGCATAATTCTGATTAACCTAGGTTCCTCTTCCCCCCAAATTAGTGTATAACTTATTCATTATTTATTTATTTAAGGGTTCATGTCGTGTGAAAGTTTGATTCTGAGTATGAGTGCAATATAGTTAGTAGATTTATGTGTATCATCAATTAGGTGAACATTTGCAAGTCTTTTCTCCTCGTTATAATTTATTTTTATACTCCATTCGACCTAAAGCTACTTTCATACTTTCCTTATTTGGACGTCCCAACTCTTCTTTCATACATCTAAAAAGGAAATTTTTTACACTCACAAAAGTCAATAAAATGCATCTTTTCTTATTTTATTATTTAGCTTTATACTCACATACATATTTTTTCTTAATTCGCGTGCCCGGATCTACTATGAAAATAATTTCAGGAGGGAGGGAGTATATGTTTACTCTGTCAATAGGTATTTTCTAAAATATGAAAGATTATTTACATTTTGTTATTTCTACGATAGATAATACGAATCATGAATGAGAAGTTATATTGCATAGTGTCAATCCTAACCCTATTCACATGTCTTTTTTCACATGTCTTTTGGCTCTTGGTCATGCGCCTCTCTCATTGTTCAATTTCAAATCGTAATACCCCTCAATTCTTGGCTCTTGGTCATGCGCTTCTCTCATTGTTCAATTTCAAATCGTAATACCCCTCAATTCCGTATAAATTTGCACATGTCATATATACTTTTTTTAAAATGTGCTTTATATATACAATATTGATATATAATTTAATATGTATATATATATATATTTGTGAGTGTACATGCAAATTGATATTTTCTTTTTTAGTAGTGTGCAAATTTTTATGGGACATACAAATGAAAAAAGTGTGCAAATTCCTGTGGAACAAATGAAGTATTAAAAATACATTCCAAATCATAAAACACAGTCTTTGTGATTCTGCATTCTTCGCCTGATGCTAACGATATCGCTACGACTAGTAATTTACTCGTTCTGCTAATCATATTTCTCTTCTCTTCAATCTCCACTTGATGCTAATATATCATCACTATTGATAATTTACCCGTTCTCACCAACCATATTCATTTTCTCTAGACAATCTTAGTATTTTATTACTTAATAAATATAGTTCTCTTGTTCACCAAATTATCTAGCCTAATGTTGCTATTGTCTGTCCCTCTTCATCTCTCCCTACAACTCTCCATCTTATTAACACTAACCATCACCATACATCTTGACCTTACCATAATCAATGGTGCCTTACTTATTTTTCTTGTCGTCAATCCTTATCCTACTTATAAATCATCATTTACCATGCATTTTCAGACTCCAACTCATATCTAACAATCAATTTCTGGTTAATGTTTTAATCAAAGAATGTGAATTTTTTTAAAAGAAGACCTACAAAAATTTTGACAATTATTATCCATGCGGTTTAAACTAGTCCTACTATTAGGAGGAATTGTTATGATGAGACTACCATGCCATATAATTTCGTTAAGGGTACGTTTCTTTTGGGATTAAGGGGTCGTGGAAAGTCATGACTTTGAAATCTTGAGATGTGAAAATTTTGATGAATAGTAAAAGTGTGTTTATTTTGGGATTTTAATAAGGTAGGATGTTACTTTATGTCAAATCAAAGTGTGATAGTGATTGATTTTATAAGTATAATAATAGGTATAATAAGTATTTTATGAGTATTGTGTTGAAAGAGTAATAATAGGTTTAATAGGTATTTTTAGGTGTGGATTGAGTTTGGGATGTGAAATCCGGATGTTACATCCCAAACTCGTGTAGAGACGTGATCGCAAAGTCCTACGTCCATCCGTACTAGTCCCAAAACAAACATACCCTAAGAGACTAAGTGTATGTTTTCAATCAATATTAAATAGTGAAAAACACTTCATTTTTGAAAAAGTTGTGTCTTGCCAACTTTAAAAAAAAATGCTTCTACACTTTTAATAGAGGTTAAAAACATGCACTAAAAATGATTTATGGTGTTGTGGTTTGCACCTAGTCATTTTCAAGAAATAAAGTTTAACTGGAAGACACGTGTCCTTTAAATGGAAATCGTGATTTTCTTTCATGGTAAATAAGCACATTTGGTCCCATGAAATTTTTTACTTTACAGATCAGGTTCCACATTCTTTTTCGATCCTTTTTTAGCATATTTAATCTCATTTGTTAAAAAAAATTGCATATATGATTCCATAAGAATTTGTATTAAACAGCTTTGGTCCCACATTAATCCATTATTTTAAATAAAAAAATCTTTTGGGACCATTTGTACAATTTACCATTTTCTTTCACAATTTTACTTTAAGGAGACGTTTGATATAATTATAAGGAATGCAAATGATATAGGAATGGAAAAGATATGGAATAAAAATTATAGTTCTCAAATAGCTGAACTATGATAGATTCTTTAGTTTTTTTGAATCAAAGTCATAGTAGAATCATTCCAAACACACACTATGACTTTGATTACCAATACTTATCCTCCAAAGGTGCCAACCAAACACCCCCTAAAAAATAACTTTCAAAATAATCCTATTTTCATAAATAAAAATGAAAAAAATAATATTTTTTTAAAACCCCCTAAACATTGGCATAGATAATAAGATTATTAAATTATAAAAAAATTTGCTTGGGGCTTACTCCATAGTAAAATACTCATCAAATTGTTGACCTTGACCACGTTTGCGTTATGCTCAGCCACATAATATCTTTATTATAATTACACTAATCGCCTTCCACCCGTAGCAATAGGTCCCAAGTATTGAGGGATATTATCGTCAAAGTGCCGCTAAGCCAAAAAAATACTAATACCGCCGGCAAAATCAACGATAACATAACTAAAACTCAAATTACGATACGACGATGGAGGAACAAAGGGCGAGGGTGGCGGCGTTGATAGACAGCGCCGTCAACTCCACGGAGGCGGAGGTGAATCCGTCCCTTCTCAAGGCGATCAAATTGACGGTTCGTTATTCTGATTCGGAGCTACGGTGCGCTGCACAAACCCTAATGTCTCTCATGAAGCGCGAACATTCTCAGGTGTGATTACTGTGTGGGAATTGTCGATTTCTTTTAGTTGTTTCTTTTGAAAATTTGGTCTGTAAGACGAGGATAGTTGAGTTTGTGTTGTAAATCATGAGAATTCAGATTGTAGAATTGGTTCACGATGTCTTGTAGTCGTATTTCGATGGACTTTGGAGTTTTCGCCTTTGTTAAGTGTGTGATTGATGTATTGGTTTAGTCTTGTAAAAAATCAAATTAGCATGCTTCTTTGCTGATGTTTGGAATCCAGAGTTATTCAGTTTCTGGGCTGGTTAAAGCTAAACAAATTGGCAATACTGTCAGCTTTTGAAGCATAGGAATTTCTGATTGATTATTTGGGAGATCATTTAAGTGCATCATTAAGGAATTAATCTAACATATATATTCTGAAAAGGAACATTTGGATTGCCCCATTCAATTTTATGCTAGAACGTATTGTTGGCTTATGACATGCTAGAATGGTTTCTGTTATAATCACGGGTTTTTGTTATACTAGCACTACCATATTTGTTATATTTATGCTATAGTTGGCTGCAGAAACTTTATGTAGAATATCACTTAATTAATTTTAATTAACATTAGCCTGAGTTTCAAATAATCTTCTCAATTTTGTCTCTGTGGGTCTTTTAGCTTCTTGATTCGAGTTCCATTATGGTAAGTGTTGTTATGTAACTTTAATTTGCTGAACTAATCTTTTGTAGGTAAGATATCGGGCACTTCTCATTATAGATGAACTTTTCATGCGCTCAAAGCTTTTCAGAAGTGTTCTCATTGAGAACCTGGATCAGTTGCTTAGCTTAAGTATTGGGTTCAGAAGAAATAATCCGCTACCTGCTCCTGCTTCTGTTGCAACTGCACTTCGTTCAAGGGCAATTGAGTTCTTAGAGAAGTGGAATGAATCATTTGGTATTCATTACCGTCAGATCAGGTTAGGATATGACTATCTCAAGAATACCCTCTGTCTCCAATTTCCAAACCTGCAAGTCCATGCAGCCCGCAGAGAACAAGAAAGAAGGGCAAGGGAAATGAAAACAAGAGAGATCTTATTGGGAAAATATGAGTCCTTGAAGGCAAATTTTTCGTCAATGAAAGAGGAAATACAGATCAATATTGATGAAATTAATGAATGCTTAGAAATTCTTGCGACAGAGGATGATGACATCCCATTAGATATGTTAGATGATGAAGAAATGGAAGAGTTTCGTAACTCGGAACTACGGCAGCTCCGTCTTGAAGCATTGAGAGAGGGGGAGAAACTCCATGAGAACAATGAAAACACAGTTGTTTTTGATGCTCTGAGGGAGTTTTACAAGGTTTTAGTCACTAAGCATCTAGCTGCAATACAGGGATGTATTTCTGTTCTTATAAGGGTGGAAACACCAGATGCCAGCTTCAGGGACCTGGCTTTGAAAAATCTCATAGATATGAGAAATCTCATTCAATCAACAAAAATAAAATGTGAAAATTCTGGTTGTGAGCTTTCAAAAACTGCAAATACTGCAGACGAAGAAGATATTTGGGAAGATGGTACTTTGGAAACATTTGACAAAGGAAAATCAGGTCCAAGTTGTTCCAGTATCACAGAAGCACGCATTGGATCAACTTCCAAAATTACAAGACATGCAGAAGTGACTAAAAATTCGTCAAGTGGAATTGAGAAAAAGAAGAAAAAGAATAATAGGAGTAGTGGAAGTAAATTAAATCCCTCGCGAAGTAAGCTTATGGGTGAAGCTCCAGTTCTTAATTGGGGTTCTTATTTGGATAACTGGGGATCGAACAGGGATGTTTTGGCTAACCAGAGGGGATTAGAGCTTGACGGTCACTGGGGTAGAGTTGACCAAGATGCAGTTATACCAGCTGCAAAAATTGCAGAACTGAATGTGCATGCATCTGTTTATAAACCAGAGCCTGTTGAAACTCGACCATGTAAAGCGCCTTTAAAGAAAGGTGGGCTTTGTCCAAGAAAGGATTTGAGAGTATGTCCATTTCATGGACCCATCATTCCACGGGATGGCGAAGGCAACCCAGTTATCGAGAGCTCCACAAAAGAAAAGAGCCCTGCTGAAAACCTGACAAAAGAATCATCTCCAGGCATGGACGATAAAGTGGTGAATCAGCTACTTAGACAAGCTGCAACTCCAGGCGTGGATGATGAAGTAGTGAATCAACTACTTAGACAAGCTGCGAAAAATATTAGAGAAAGAGACAAAGAAGAAGCAAAACAGAGAGAATTGAACAAGAAGACCTTAAAGAAAGCAAAGCTTGCAAAAATCCGGGAGCACAACGAATCTGTACTGCGAGATGCAGCAATTGCTTCAACTTCAAAATCCTATTACATAGGAGAAGAGCCGGGGACGAGCAGTAGGTCTACTAAAAGCAAGAAACAAACACTTGCATCAATGCTGAAAAAGAAAGAAAGTTCTAAACAGAGATTAGCTCAAAGGCTGATGAACGCTCGTGTGAGGGATGCTACGATCAGACAGATGGCTGGGGCAGAGGATGCGAACTACAGGGAGGCATTTCCAAATCAATGGTAGCTTGAACTCGTCTACTTCGTCTTTTCTCTTGGATAGTGAATAATAATAACCCAAGGAAGTCTCATAAGATCTTGAAATTTTCTGTCCATACTTTTCTTTTTTCTTTATATCATAGATATCATAGAGTTTGGTTTATTAGATGACTTGTAATTAGTATGGAATTTGGCCCAACATTTGAATGCAGTTCATATGTTCATTACATAGGTTTTCTATGAGGTTTTAGAAGTGAGAGTTCTTGCAACATTTTTTCTCTACAAATTTAAGAAAATTGTTGAACGGTTTTCGTAGATAGATTGTCTTTCCCTCAGGTTAGTATTTGTCAATATCACTGATTGGAAACTTATCTAAATGTTTTCAAATCCATTTAAAAGTATAAATTCACTTTTATTTTGAATAAGTTGGGTCTTATAAATAAAAAAAAAAAAAGCGATTACACTTTCAAACGGGTTTGAAAACACACTATTAATATATGTAATATTTTTATTTCTTAATTTGTAAATGGATGAAATTCAACTGTTTTGTGACAGGAAATCTGGCGACCATTGTGGGGGATGTTAGAAATTGTCAAGATGCATTGGTTCAAATCATTGAAGATTATATATATATATATATATCACTACTCAACAACTAATACACACTGTCAATAATTTGTGAAAGATCCCAAATTCGATAATATGCGTTGTACCTGCAGAGAGTGTGTGAGATAGATATATCCACTCGCAAAGGTAAATTTTGTTTCTTCATGCACCTTTTACTTCATCAATTATTTAATCTAGAAATCAGTATGTAAATGAGCTCGAAAAATATATTATCGAGTTCGTTCTTAAATTTTATGGGTTGAGCTCGAGCCCAAATTCGAATTTGATTATTTTATCTAGTCTAGCTTGAGCTTGTAATATTTGGTTCAAGAGCTCGTGTGAACATATTCGGAAATCAAATGTATTTATACTTTATATTCAAGCTGATCTGAGTTCAAGGAGTGTAAAAAGATTTTAATAAACTTAGCTCAAACCTAATAATATTTAATTATCCTCCATTCGATTTGTTTACATTCCTATGTTAAAGTGCAAACAGAATAATAGAAATCTTAATGAGAGGGGTAAGGAATTCTTGGCAAACCAGTCTCTCTCTCTCTAACTAGTTGACTAGTAGAGTAGTAGTTATAACTTTTAACTTAAGTCATGTTTTTTCTTGCCACTATACCTCCAAAAATAATTCTTTCAACAATCATTACTTATAATTATTGTAACACCTCAATCTGTTGGCAAAAATCCAAGCAACTTTTCCAGTCACAAATCCTCTTGTAAATTGCCGCTTTTCAATTCCCTATTAGGTCTATATAAAAACAACTATCTTTCTTTTCACAACAATCTTTTAGCATCTCATATCAAACTTGTTTATTGAATAGCATGAACATTATTTCATTCATTTAATGATACTATTATTTTTATAAACTGATACTCATAATATATTACTCCCTCCGTCTTTCTATAAGTTGCTCATGTTGTCATTTTCGTCCGTCTTTCTATAAGTTGCTCATTGCTTTTTTACCTTTTTTGGAAACTACTATTCACTTCTTTATTATTATTTTCAATAATTTTTACACTATTTTCATTACTTTTTCACTTTTCTCCATCACATCACTCATACTTTTTCACTTTTTCTATCACATCACTTATACTTTTTCATTTTTTTCATCACATCACTTATACTTTTTCACTTTTACCTTAATTCGTGTGCCCAAAAGCAACGAGCAACTTATAGAAATACGGAGGGAGTATATTATATTTTTAATTTACAAATATATCAGTCTAATAAATTATTGTTATGACATCACCTAATGAATATTTCCTCTATCTCAGAAACAATTTTTATAGTTATAAATAGCACACAAATTTAAAAAAATTGAATATAAAATTAAATAAAAAATAAAAAATTATTTTATTAATTTTTGTGAATATAAAATAATTTTTTTAGGAGTGTAAAAATAGAGCTAAAATGGTGCTCCCTCCGTCCCAAAAGACATTGCATACTTTCTATTTTGGTCTGTCTCACAAAAAAGTTTGCATATCCAAAAGTGGAAACTATTTAATAAACTCCACTCTCACAACACACATATAATATTCATAAAAATGTACTTTTTATACCTTTTCTTAAACCACGTACCCAAAAGACACTGCAATGTCTTCTGGGATGGAGGGAGTAGTTTTATAGCAATGCCAACTCCATAACAAATTTAATACAAAAATTTGTGATAATTTTTATTATTAGTACAATTATAAAAAAAATATTCACTCTGTCCCACAAGAATTTGCACACTTTCCTTATTCGGACGTCCCACACAAATTTGCACACTACCTAAAAAAGAAATATTGATTTACGTGCATACTCACAAATCTATACACATATTTACTTATATCTCATTACTTTATATATAAAATATATTTTTCTTAAAAAAATGTATTGTCTCGTAAGGTGCAAATTATTAACGGGAGTAATGAAAAAAAGGATGATGTAGACGACATAATTTATTGTCGCCAATACGGAAGAGAAATAAATCTCCATATTCTGACATACTTATTTAGTAGGAGCAGAGCAGATAGGTAGGAAAATTGTTTATCTACCAATTCAAAATTCAAAACAGTGAGGCTGTATTTATGATATGAGCTTCCCCAATTTCAATCAGTGCCCATTTTTGCCCCTGCTGAGGGCCAAAACAAATGCCTTATCTATGGAATCCTTTTTTAGTCTTTATCTAGAAGAACCTCATCTCTTGACCATATCTAAGATGCACAACTACCAATTTCTTGTTATTAAAAAAAGGAATCAATTTAATTTTTTCCAGAAGATGTTGTTGGGATTTTTATAATTTCTAGGGGCAAATTTTATTTATATTAGTTATACTGTTTTTTTAAAATAATTTCACTTGTTTTGTTTAATGATTTTATTTAACAGTTAGTACTCCCTCCATTTCAAAAATTATGTTATTTTAGCTATTTATACTTTTGTCATAGTATATGTCATTTATCTTTTTTTTTTCCAAAACACCCAATCAACTTCAATTAATCATTTCTCAATGCATTGCTATTGGTTAAAATAACATTCCTTAATATGTGTGCTAGATGCTAAAATGACATATATTTTGAGATGGAGGGAGTATTATTTATATAAATGATTTTATATGATTCATTTGTTTAAATGGCGTTATTTGAAAGTTAATTGCATCGTACAATAGATTCACACAAGTGTTACACTTGTTTTAAAAGTCTCAAGATTTTAATTATTTTATCATAATAATAGTTGTTAATGGTTCTAATATTCTAGCAATATGGATGATTGATGTGGCTTGAAAAACTAATACATTTATAAATAAAGATGATTAGAAGATTTAAAGCTATTGGGTTGGGTGTATTAAAGCTAAAAAATATAAATATTAAAGTAATAAATAACTTAGAGATTCGTCAAGTGTGCACACAGACTTGACTTGAAGGTTGTGATCACCTTAAGAGCTGTATTTATATAACGATTGTTCTTTGTGTTATTTTAGTATCTTGGTTGAATTCATGCATTAAATGCACGTGTTGTGACTTGTGGCAAGAATTATCTCATAATATATCTAAATGTTGCCACTAGATTGGTGCATACCAAATTTAAAATTAGCGTCAAAATGATCAGATTTCTCTTCGATATACGCACCTGGTATGATCAAAGGACGACATTAGAGAAAATGTCAAAGTACTATTTACTTTATAAGGCAAGACATGTATACTAATTATAAAAGTAGATATAGATCAATGATTGTAATAAAAATTCCTAGAGTGAGTTGCTTAAATAAGATCACAGGCTTTTTATGGCCATTATTTTGGCCCTCTGTAAATATAAGATCAAATTCTCGTTAGAGTCTCAAACGCTCATACTCTCAGTCATATATTCTACTCTCTAGGCTAGGGATCTCTTAAAATTCAAAAGCCATCTTCAAGGGAAGAATAATTCTTCCCCATTTTTTGTGTTATTTGTCTTCTTAATCTTATTATTGTTTGTAGCCAATTTAATAGTTATAAATTTCACCCTTAAGGAACTGGTAGAAATAGTTTCCAACAACATGAACTTGAGCTCTTACAATATCTCGTCAAATTCTTTGTATAAGATGGATTCGATCTTATAAATTTATACACATGTATGTCCATACCAGATCCTCGAAAAAGAGGATAACTATTTTCTACTATTGGCAGCTGACTCTATATTTGATACTCTGTGATATCTTTAATGAGATGAGATTTTATCTATCAATGGGGGACATATTACATACTGTGCTTTCCAAGTTACGTAGTTCATGAAGTTTAATATAGGGGTCGAGGTCTTGCAAGATAGGTGGGATCATGTTTGATCTTGTCAAGGTCATTGAACTCCTAATATAGGATCTCAAGATGGGGCTGACTCTATTGTAATGTTTAGTGCTACAACTGATATTATCTAAACATAAAAAGGTAGTATAGAAATACTTACTCGCCCAACAATAAATGAGGGCCAATTACAAACTATACCAAATTAAATTATGTAGAAGTTGTTGGTTCTTAGTTAAAATGCAGATATACTTTAAAAAAAAAAGAATAATATAGTATCAGATATTTTGTGGATACTTGGTAACTCAAATATGGATGAAATACACACCCGAATCCCATGAGTCATGTGGTGTATCCCAGTAAAAATAAAAAATTAATACTCCCTCCGTCCCAGAGCAATTTGCAAGGGAGGAGGGGCACACAAATTAAGAAGAAAGTAGAATAAAATAAAAAAAGTAGTGTTTTGAGGGTTAATTTGGTAAAATTTTATGTAAAAAGTGAAAAAGTTAGTTAAATTGAGTGTAATGTGAGCCCAAAAAGTAAAAAAGTAATGACATTTTGTGTAAATATGTAGATATTGTGAGTGTGAAGTTTATAAAAAGGTTTCCTTTTTTGGGTCTGCAAGTTCTTTTGGGACGTCCCAAAAAGAAAAACTTGCAAGTTTCTCTGGGACGGAGGGAGTATTAGGTATCATAGCGAATACAGTCAGCGTGTCGAACACAAATGAGATACATGTGGAATTATATTTACAAGTTTAATAACCTTTTGGTCCTGAAATAAATATATCTTATATTAAATTAACTTACGACTTTGTGATAGACGACTTGTCTGAATATTTCCTTGTGATGTTCCTCTTGTTTTGTTTTTATGTTTCTTTAGGTGTTAAAATTATATGTATAATTATATATATAGTTATATGAAAAATATAAAATTATAATCGTAATTTCACGTACTGTACATTTTTAAAAAATATTTATTTCTGTATTGTATTATACTTGTATCTATACAAACTAAGGTTATAAGGAACAATAAAAACAAATTTGTGTGATTAAGTTATCCTTAAAAAAATTATAAATAAAAAAAGCCTCTAATTCATTAATAAGTGTGAAAATGTTGGTAATATTATTCATGTACACATATGCAATTAATTATTTTCTTTGCACTAAAAAGTCAAATGAATACAAACAATTTTTTTTAATGGCTAGAAAATAGTAGAAGAAAGTCACTGTCCAACCACCCATATAGAATCCCCTCTCTCAAATTATAAGAAAAAAAAAAAAAAACATAAAAGAAAAGCTCCATCAAGAAAAGCACCTCCATTTAGAACCCTTGGTTCCTCCCTTTCCACTGTTTCCCCTTCCACAATCATAAAAATCTCAGAAATTTTCCTGAAAAAATTCATCATCCATTAAAGGGAAGGGAAATTCCTCGTACTATCACCTTCAACCTCCAGAGATGAGCAGATTTTGATTCAGAAGTAAAGAAGAAAGATTTTCAGGAATGGAATCTAGCATTGAATGCGTGTCATCAACTGATGGGATGATGGATGAAGACGAGATCTCTCACCCAAATCCATTTTCCCAGTTTTCATCTTCGAAACCACCGCATAACAATATTAACGCCAATAATCTCAATGGTATGGTGATTAATCCTGCTACAAGTGTTCATGAGCTTCTAGAATGCCCTGTTTGCACGAATTCGATGTACCCTCCCATCCATCAGGTTTGTTTTTCTTGTCCTTATCTCTTTCTGATTTTCCTGTGACGCAATTTTTGTTTAATTATTGGTAATCCGTAGATTCGATTATATCTTGGTGATTTGGGGAAATGAGTTTCTGAATTTTATCATTAGCCTTTTGTGGCTGTTCTACGATTTCTTCTGTAGCATTTGTTGGCTGCTTAGGTTGAAATTCGAGGAAGCCTATTCGTTTGTTTAGAAATTAATGGAATGGGATCTCTGATTTTGCTCCTGGTCGACCTAATTGGCATTTGGGATGTTTTTGGAAGGATTTTTTCAACAATAGCTCCTCTGGTTTGTAGTGTTGACCCTAATTATCCTCTTCTTTTCCTTGGTGTTTGAATTGCTGCAATTATAGGAGAATGTTTGAATTGGCCTTTGTTTCACATGGATTTTGTTTGGGAAAAAATACGAAAATAGTCGAGAAACTTGGGTTTATACGCTTGCAAAACGAGATGATTTAGAATCCAGGAGGAGCAGAACAGATTATTCTGTCTCCTACTGAACAGATCTTATTATCATACGAAATGAATGCTCATCTGAATGTCGATTATATGCAGCTTTTCTTATGTTAAACTGATTATCGCAGTGTCACAATGGTCATACCCTATGTTCTACGTGTAAAGTGAGGGTTCACAACAAATGTCCAACTTGTAGACAGGAGCTCGGAGATATAAGATGTTTGGCACTTGAAAAGGTTGCAGAATCACTTGAACTTCCGTGCAAGTATATCTCTCTTGGGTGCCCTGAGATCTTCCCATATTATAGTAAATTGAAACACGAGGCTGCTTGCAATTTTAGGCCTTACACCTGCCCATATGCGGGATCAGAGTGCTCGGTAGTTGGAGATATTCCATATCTTGTTACCCACTTGCGAGATGATCACAAAGTGGACATGCATTCTGGATGCACGTTTAATCATCGCTATGTTAAATCAAATCCTCGAGATGTAGAGAATGCCACGTGGATGCTAACTGTGAGTATTCTTGCTCAACATCTGCTTCGTCAAGCTAATCTTGTTTCTTGAAATGATAATCTTGCGTTGGATCGAGTAATTGGAGACTACAATCAAGATTCTTGTTGTTATAGCTTCTTTACTCTTCACCCTCTTAGGTGAACTTGTACTACATCATTGTTGAACTTGGTATCCATTTTTAATTCTGTGATACCAATATATAATCCCCAAGGACTTAAAAAGGCTGAAAAGGTGAATCGTTGTTTTCCTTTGTGCAGGTTTTCCATTGTTTTGGCCAGTATTTTTGTCTACATTTCGAAGCATTCCAACTAGGCATGGCTCCTGTTTATATGGCTTTTCTTCGGTTCATGGGTGACGAGATGGATGCTCGTAACTATAGCTACAGTTTGGAGGTTGGAGGAAATGGTCGGAAACTTATATGGGAGGGCACCCCTCGAAGCATTAGAGATAGTCACAGAAAAGTGAGAGACAGCCACGATGGGCTCATTATACAGCGCAATATGGCTCTCTTTTTCTCTGGAGGAGACAGGAAAGAGCTTAAGCTACGTGTAACGGGTCGAATATGGAAGGAACAACAAAATCCTGATGGTGGAGCATGCATACCCAATTTCTGTAGCTAATGTTGCTTGGTTTGGTTTTGGGTTTTTGTCTTTTTCTTTTTTTCCCCTTTTAAAAACTGTAACTTTGATTCCCAAATGTGTGATTAGTAACATTATGTTTGACATTCTTGAAGTGTATGTTTTACCTCCTGAAGGTTTCAGTCAAAAATACTACTATAATCTTCTCCCTCATAGTGCTTGTGTGTAAAAGCATTTGCATCTCAGAGAGCTAATGTGTAATGTAAGATTTTACTCTTGAGAGGTTCAGTTTGAGCATGAACTATGAGCAGATTAATTACTACCTTCTAGTTTCTTGCAATATTGGGTATAATAGTCTTTGCTCTTCTTGCTTAGTTATAGTGTGAACAAGATGTGATTGCATTTGAAATTATCACAGAATTTAAGCTTGAGTCATTTGAAATCCAAAAAGTTTGAGAGTGAATGGGTTTAAAAATTCATGAATTTAAAATGATATGATTTTACTAAATTTTTGAACTTTTCTAATTTAAACTAAAGTCAAAGTTAAGATTTAAATTCCATTAACTTGTTTAATTTATCCAAATAAATGAAGTGAACTATATGATTTTTAATTTAAAATATATATCCTCAAATTTCTTCATTTAAAAACAATTTTTTTTTTTGAGAAATTACTGAATTATATTGAAAAACACAAGCTCATAATTGGAATAGTTTTATTGTTTATCCCGTGAGATTATGAATTCGAATCATTATTTGACTAATAAAATAACAAAAGCGCACACCGATAGGAATGTAAAATATTTAATCAATTTGAGTTACATCTTCTATTTTAAACTGTATTATCTCTTATTTGTCTACTACTCATATTCGTCACCATATTACTTGTACACTTATTTTATCAAAACGTCTCAACATTATTCACACCTTTTAAAAATAGAAAACAATAATTTGTATGAATATTTACAAAACTATAAATATATTTATCTATATATCATTACTTTACTCGAATAATGTATCTCTTAATTTGTATACATACTTATGTGCAAGAATTTCAGGAAGAAAAGAGAAATATAATAAGCTTATATATTTAAAATAATACTATTGCTTATAACATAAATATACTGTATACCATCTGTTAACAAGGAAACTCAATTTTTACTTCCTTCGTCCCAATTAATGTTTGCACCACGAAAAAAATGTAAAACGAGTTTAAAAAAATATAAAGTATGAATAATTAATTAGATTAGGTATAATGTGGACTCAAAAGTAAAAATAATAATAATTCTAGTAAATAAATATATTAATACTATAAAATATTTTTTTAATATACAAATAATTATGAGACGAAAATAATTATACAATCAGGAAAAGTATTTTATTATTGAATTTATTGTGAAAATAATCAACTAGCACTTGGCAGAGTGCAGAATTACATTTAAATCGAAAATAGAAAGTTTTCAGAAGATAAAAAAAAATAAAAAAATAGCAATGCATAGTTATCAGTTGGTTGTATTTGTGCCGCCTCTTTACCAGGGGTTTAGGCTCCTCTTCAATGTGGAGGTCGCGGTAAATTGATTATCATGGAGTTTTCACATTCTACAATCTCCATTAATCCTCAAATTTCTCCTGCAATTCCATTTCTTTCATGGAAATGTAGGATAAAGCCTTCAAGCTTAGTTATACCCAACTCCCGAAAAATCCCTTTTCGCTCCTCATTTTCGCTCTGTTTGTTCCGCTCTGTTCCGTTGAGAAATTTCCAGGTTTCAGCTCATTTTGGCAGACGCTCTAATCGTCAAAATTATCTGAGGAAAAAGCTCACTCAACAACCACGACGGAAGCAGGTGAGTGAAAATCCTGTTCATGAATTTGATACGGTTGATGGTTACGAGTCAAATTTTACTACTATTGGTGAAACAAGGGATAATCTGGATAAAGAGAGTAGTTTAAATAATGAATTAGCGTTTGAGAATTATAGTGAAGATGGGAAGAATGCCGAGAGGAGCACTCCTGATGAGGGTGCAAAACAATTAGGATTAGAGTTAACGGAAAAGAAAATTGGTGAATCTATTATGTGGAACAAGTTGGAGAGTTGGGTTGAGCAATATAAGAGAGAGTCGGAATTTTGGGGCATGGGAACTGGTCCTATATTTACAATTTTTCAGGATGTTGAAGGTAAGGTGGAAAGGGTAGTTGTGAATGAGGATGAAATAATGAGACGAAGTCGAGTTGGTCCTCGGTTGGATGATGAAACTGAGGACTTGGCTGAAGTTAATTATAAGATATCTTTTGCAAAAGACTTGGCAAGAGAAATGGAGAATGGTAGTAATGTGATTCCGAAGAATAGTTCTGTGGCTAAATTTTTGCTGTCAGGTGGGGAATCACATCTTAATATAATGGAAAAGGTTAGGGGTGTGTCGTTGAAACCTGGTACGTTTTCAAGAATGTCTAGAGTTGGAGTCTTGGTGTTATGTGGTTTATCTGTAGTGTGGGCAATTAGAGGGCTTTTCACAGTTGGGAACAACAGTGAGGAATTAACAAGGTTGGAGAAGGAGATGCTGCGGAGGAAATTAAAAGCTAGAAAGGAGGAAAATAAGATTGTGAAAGGTATTGTGGAAGTGATACAGGATCCTGTAGAGCCTAAAAGCATGCCTTTCAGGAGGCCTCAGCTTGATAAAGAAGAGCTTGTTAATAGAATTACTGAGGTGAAGGGATCAAAGAGTCTTATGGAGTTCCAGAATATGGAATTTAAAGAAAAAATTGAAGAAATTAGAGCAATGGCAAGGCATGCACGAGAAACTGAGAGAGAAGACTCTTCGATGAGAAATGTTGAGGAAGAGGATCATCAAGGCTCAGAAGAGCTTCCTCGCCATAGTGCAACCCCAGAAAATGACTCTCCTACTCAGGAGGAGGTATGCGATAGAGATTCTGATGAAACTGGAGAATATATGTCACTCACTGACCCTGACAATGACAGTGGACAGTCTAGTGATGAAGCTTCAGATGCGAAATGTGAGACACCAATTCTTAATGCCCCTAATGGTACTGAAAGCATGATATTGGACGTGAATAATCAGAAAATGGTACCGGAATCCTTGGGTTTAAATGGAACAAACCTGCATTCGGATGGTAGAGGCTGTCAATCAGGCCAACATGAAAATTCTCTAAGAAAGAAGTTTAGAATCATAAAATCAGCCAAGGAAGCGAGGGAGTACCTTTCAAGGAAGCATCACTCTGAGGAGGTGAACCAAAATCAAGAAGTTAGAAACTCTGAGCAATCTAATATAGCTAGTCCAGTGACCAGTGCAACTGTAGCATCTGGTAACACAAACCATATATTGGATTTGACTGACAAGGTATATGAGTCTTCCACATTAAGTCGAATAGATGACTTTTCATATCCTTCTGAAGATATTAGCAAGGGTAGTGATGCAGAAGAAAATGTGGGTGGCCTTAATGACTTGGAAAATTCCAGAATATCTTCAGGTCATGAAGCTAGTAACAGTAATAAAAATGCTGGAATATCTGTTTACAATATCCCTGGGGAAAAAGAATCGGATGTCAGGACTGGGCAGACTTGTGATAGAGAAGATGAAATAGATGGCATGTCAGATTCTAAATCATTTGGGGTTGATCGTGGAGTCTCTTTTCCGAAAGAAGTCTCTACTCCACTCAAAAGTCATATATCAAAAGATACTGGAGAAAAAGAAAATTTGGTAGCTCCCGAGGAGCCTGCAACTGCTAGAACCAATGAAGTTAAGGATAGAACTGCAGAGTCAGCACCATTAGTAAATAACAAAAGCTGGATAGAAAAGAATTTTCACGAATTTGAGCCCATTGTAATGAAGATTGGGGATGGCTATAGAGACAGCTACTATCTTGCAAGGGAGAAAGCAAGTAACGGTTCAGAAATGGATTTGGAGCAACTTAAGTCTGATGATGCTGAAAATGAACTTGAATGGATGAAAGATGAAAAGCTCAGGGAGATTGTATTGAAAGTGAGAGACAATGAGCTGTCCGGAAAAGATCCATTTCATCTTATGGAAGAAGAAGATAAGCGTGCATTCTTTGGTGGCCTTGAGAAGAAAGTTGAACAAGAAAATGAAAAGCTGCGGCAGTTGCATGAATATTTTCATGCGAACATAGAAAATCTTGATTATGGAGCAGGTAATAGATATCTTCTGTATTACTTCTTTCTATAAAGATACAAACCAATTCCTTATTTTGGCTAACTATATGGATACAATGTTAAAAATCTATTTGCATGGCTTAATTTCTTTCAAGATTTTCTCTATCTATTTATGTTATCTGGAATTTGTGAAGTACCTTTTCCAGTGAAGTTGAAATTAGTTATGCTAATGTGTCTCCCTACTGTTACTGCAGATGGCATTAGCTTGTATGATCCTCCGGAGAAAATCGTACCTCGGTGGAAGGTCCCGCCTGCAGAAAAGAACCCTGAATTCCTGAACAATTTTGTGGAACAAAGAAAATCACTTGTTTCTGAAGACCTTAAGAATTCACTTATCTCAAAGAAAACTGCAAAAGACAGTGTTCATAAATCACACAAAACTTCATCTGTCTCTGATCAAAGGCCGAAACTTCAAAATAATAATCCATCATCTTCAAAGACCATTATAAAAGGTAGTGATGGTTCTATTAGGGCAGGCAAAAAATCAGGAAAAGAGTATTGGCAGCACACGAAGAAATGGTCCCAAGGATTCCTGGAGTCTTATAATGCAGAAACAGATCCAGAAGTTAAAGCTACAATGCGGGACTTTGGGAAAGATTTGGACAGATGGATCACGGAAAAGGAAATACAGGAAGCAGCTGATTTGATGAAGAAAATTCCTGAAAAGGGACAAAATTTCATCAACCAAAAACTCGAGAAGGTGAAAAGAGAAATGGAACTTTTTGGGCCCCAAGCTGTAATGAGCAAGTACGGGGAATTTGCAGAAGGGAAGGAAGAAGATTACTTGTGGTGGCTAGATCTTCCCTTTATACTGGTAGGCATTTTATTCTTTCTTTTGTTGATCCAAAAGTTTTCATATGAATATAGCCAGTTGACATGTGTTCTGTTCTGTTGCAAATGATGAAATCCCCTGCAGAGATAGCTTTTTCCCGTAGTATGTCTTAATTTATTGCCTAGTAACTTCCGTCATTGAAATTATACCTTTTTCAGTGTATAGAATTGTACACTGTCGAAAATGGAGAGCAGAGAGTGGGATTCTATTCATTGGAGATGGCTGCTGATCTAGAATTGGATCCCAAGCAATATCATGTGATTGCTTTTGAGGATGCTGGTGACTGCAAGAATCTTTGCTACATAATACAAGCTAAGCTGGAAGTTCTTGGAAACGGAAATGCATTTGTTGTCGCTCGACCACCCAAGGTAATTGATTGTATTCACGAATGTAGTATGATACTTTATTGTAGATTTATGCATACTCTTGAAGGGATGAGGTCGCTCTATACACATAAACATGTAAGAATACTAGAATAGTTAATAGTAGTAGTCAATCATTTGGTGATGTGATAAAAATTTATGTCTAGTGTTTTGTGTCATCAAATTTTGTCTTTGTGAGCCTAATATAGTGTTCTTGAATTCAAGGATTTGATGCTATCTTATTATGCCCAGGAGATGATTAGATTTCATTTTTCGTCTTATTAATTTGTCTTGATAGGATGCTTTCCGCGAAGCAAAAGCAAATGGGTTTAGTGTAACTGTCGTCAGGAAAGGTCAACTCCAGCTCAATGTGGATCAAACAATAGAAGAAGTGGAAGAATCGATTGTAGAAATAGGAAGTAAGATATACCATGATAAGATCACAAAGGAGCGTTCTGTGGATATAAATGCATTGATGAAAGGGGTGTTTGGCTTCAGCAAACCAGCCAAGACCAAGAGGTAAGCTCGAAAATTTATAAACCTATTGTGAGCAAGTTAATTTGGTGATACTCAAAATATACCACCCCCATCAACTTTACGGTGGTCCTTTTATTTGTTGCAGGAATAGGTCAAAAAGGAAGTCGAAAAGCACAAAACCATGAAACTACTGATGGCTGATCTGGAACAAGCTATTTTACCCTTCTTACGTTAATCACTCCTAAGAACAAATGAAAGAGTGAGTGCCCATCATCTTGTTTTAGAAGCTGCAAGATTTTTTTCGTTCTCTGAAAGAAATAATCATCATTTGTCACATCATTTTTGCAAAGGTTCTCTTCTAGCCATCATAATCTAGTACATGTTGCAGTTTGAGACAACAACAGAGGGAATTGATTTATTTAGCTATTCTACTCTCTCCATCCTAACAATAGAATGATAGAATATGCTTGGAGGTCTCTTGAGCTCAACTAGTCTCATGTCTCCTGCCATCCTTGAAGAGTCGACAATGCCTCGCGTAGGCGGCGCCTAAACCACTGAGGTGAGTTCACTGGTGACAAGTGTTCCTCCGTGAAATAACATAAAAATCAATATTATTTATAAATTAGTTTAAAATACTTGAACATATATATTTTTTTTTATTGCACAAAATTAATTTGTAATTAATATATTATTTTTTAAAAATTGTTTTGTTATTTTTCCATGTTTCTCTAGGTTTAAGATTAATGGGATTCAAATTAAAAGACCTTCTTGAAGTCTAATTTAACATATGACCTTAATCTAATTTTCATCTATATCTAACTGTACACAAAAATTTGTTACAAATAAAGTATCCATCAATTCTTAGGTACAAATTGATCATTACTACTCTCTCCGTCCCATAATTGTTTCCACACTTTCCTTTTTCGTATATCTCACAATTGTTTTCACACCCTATAAATGAAAACTATTACTTTAACTTTATCCTCACAATATTCACATATTTACACAAAATGTCATTACTTTTACATTCATTCTAACCAATTTTATTATTTTAATAATATAATTTTACACATCACTTCACTTTTTTTAAAACCTGAGTTATCCCAAAGGTGAAAACTCCTCTGAACGGATGGAGTAGTAATATACTAAAGTAAATAAATTATACACCTTCTTGCAAGGCCCAAGGCTGCTAATCTCAATAGACCAATGGATGACAAGAAAGAGGATGCTTTCCTCAATGACGTATCTACCCGAACCTTTTAAAAGAAACAATAATTCAATTCTAAGATAACTTTAATTATATGTTTTTATATTAATATAAAAACTTAATATATATTAGCTCAATAGTCCACCAATGAATGAAATAATGGAGAGGCACCAAATCCAAACATAGTTTACATTGAACACCATAATACTTTACCTTATTTCAATAGTCTTAACTCTTAAGGAACTTTATTAAATGAACTGAAACTAGACTTTGAGCTCTAAATAAATCAAGATATATTCAGGGACTGTTAAGTTTTACCATTGGGAGGAGAATAAAAATTTGTTTTTTCTCTTTATCTTTAAATATGTTGAAAGAATATTTAGTTGTATGGTGATTATTGTTATTATACTTCAATTTTGAAAAAGAATTGACAAAAATTTGAGTTGGATGTGATATGAGAGATTGATTGAGAAAATGATTCAAAGATGAGAAAATTGTAATCAAATAGGTAATAACTATCTTATTTAGAAAGAAAAATAATATACTCCCTCTGTCCCTCTTTAAGTTTCCTGTTTCTTTTTGTTGTTTTGTTTAAAAAAGTGTATTTATTTATTATTATATATGGTGGACTACATATTGACTTTTGTATAAAATAATGGGAAGTTGTGAAAAAGTAATAATTTGTTACTTTTTATGGATTATCGTGGTACATCCAAAAAAGAAAAGTGAAAAACTTATATTGAGATGAGGGGAGTATGTTTTATTCTTATCAACCATTATTAGAGATGTTAAATGGATTAGTTATCCTCTAGATCAGTCCTAAGGGACTTTAGACTAAGTAAGTTAGAGTAGTATTCAATTGCTCTTAACGACTCTCTACTATTTGAGACTTAACACTGATCATATGTGTTACATAAAATAATATTAAAAAACTAAAGAATTCAACACAAAGTCTAAGCAGTGCTCATAAAATTTAAATATTTAAACTAAAATTTAAACATTGTTCATAAATTTATTAAACTTATATAAAATATTAATTACCATAATTATAAAAATTCAAATGTCAACCTAAATATTTAAAAGTTCAAATATAACTCTAACTTTGCATTTTTCAAGGTTGAACATTGTCATGACCCCACAGGCTATTACAACACGGGGATATATGAACGGACCGATTCATTTAGCCTGGTTCGAATTAACATCTCTAACTATATTTATATTCTCACTTCTATTGAAAATTTTCCAAACAAAATTTTCTTTTAATTAATCGTAATCAAGCCAAGTCCAAAGAACCTGCTCACTTCATCAAATTGAGTTGAAGAAATGGATTTAGATGTCACAAACTCACTAATACTTGCATTTAATTGAAGTTGAAGCAAACATTACAGATTGAAATGGCACATTAACTTTTTCGTGCGCTTAACAATCTCATCCACTTGTATCAACATTCTATCTTTTCTAGCTAATCAGAGCTTCCACACTCTTGATTTTCCTTCCACATAGGAATACAACAAACACGGCACAGTGCTTACGTCAGCAGCGGACGCCCAGAACCGTCCCGCGCGTAACCTCAACCGCCACCCCGCACTTCACTTTACTCTCCACCCGGTGCATGAAAACCTTCAGCACCCTAACCCGCCCCACCAGCTTCATCCGCGTCTCAATCTCCATTGTCCCCTCAGGCGCCACACCGCCGATGGCATCTACGCCGCCGATCGCCGCCTTTGCCGGTGGTGGCAGCGGGTACTTCTGCAAGTCGAATTTCGCCGACATTTTCTGTCGGCCGCCGCCGCCGATTGTCCCGGCGGGAATGAAAACAACTCCCACCGGATCGCCGGAGTAGACCAGTTGCAGGGAGCTGTCGTAGTGAGAGAACTCGTCGCGGTTAGGGTTGCTCACGGTGACGTATTGGAAGAATTCGAAGTCGACGGTGCCGTTGGACACGGAGAATGTTGGGAACTGAACTGCGTTCACAGCGATTACGGGAGGTTTCGGCTTGAAGAGAAATAAGTATACGGCGACGGCCGCCGCCGCTATAGCTAGAAGAAAGACGGTGGCGACGGCGCATGACGCCAAATTAGTGCGACCACTCCTGGATTTCCTATTGTTAGGATAAGGATGGTGGCTATTAGATCTGTGAGGAAATTGAGGCTCACTCATCTCTCAACAGGCGCTGCAGCACAGCTAGAGAGAGAGAGAAGGAGGAGGAGAGAGAAAGAAGTGGAAAGGAAATGACTGTTAGTGGGTTTTGGAATCAAGTATACTTTGCTTATTGCAACTGCTTTTATGAAAGAAAGAAGGCAATGATAGGATTTTGCCACGTCACTGGAATTCTATGTGAATTTCTGGTCAAGGATTTCCCGATGGGCGCCCAAACACGGCGGCGACAGCGGCAGAGATGGCGTTTTCCGGTAAAAGATAAAGCCTTTGAGTAGGTGAGAAGTTAGGTATAATTGTGTTAAATGTGAATTTGGCGTGAAGTCATTTTCTTAAGAATGTTTTCCTTAACGACTAACCTACAATTTTTCAATCCATTTCAAAATTAGAAAAAGCAAGGTACTTATAGAAAAACTTTCACATATATCGCATTTGAGTGAATATTTGCAAATTTCTGTGAATATCCTCCATAAACATATATATATATATATATATATATATATAATTATGCAAACGTAAGAGGCTTTATTCTCCTAAAAGAAACTAAAGATCCTACAACAACCACATGATGATATATCATGATGTGAGGACACTTTTTCCACTAAAACGTATCAAAAGACAATGAGAATCTGAACTTATCCAAAGCTCTAAATGCTAAAAAGACATTATCCAGTTAATGCTGAAGGAAAAGGAAATGAACAATCTGTCTGAAGAATTCAACGAATGGACATTCACAACCAAACACATGTGCATATGTACGAAGATCACCTATGTACATGCACACACCAATATGCAAAGGATTAAACCAGGCTCTCGAGGTGACGATCCATGATGCTGGAAATGGACTCAAGGAATGCAGCTTCACTTGAACTGGGGAGAATAGAATCAAGAGCTTCTTGCACCATCTCCTCCACAACAGAGACTTTCCTCACTGTTTCACGGCAAATCATGTTGCCGATAGCAAATGGGGTGAGCCCTTTCTCAGCTCCTTTCTTCAGAAGCATAGTGGAAATGCGTAGAACACGGGCACATTCGAGTGGAAGCTCCCATCCATAGAACTTGAGCAGGGCGATGTCTTCTTCAGTATCCAGTGACCTTATATATTCACGGGTCTCATTGCTGAAAGGCTGTCGAGCTTGAGGCCAGTAGAGCCAGTCAAACGTGCAATCTTCAAACTGAAGGATAAAGAACAGAGTAGTTGAAGAATTAGTAAAATCGGAATAAACCAGTTGTGTAGCATACATTTGAGGAAATCAAAGCCAACCCTGGTCCAGATCAATAAGGGTATGTTTGTTTTGGGATTAAGAGGGTCGTGGGAAGTCATGACTTTGAAATCTTGAGATGTGAAAACCTTGATGAATAGTAAAAGTGTGTGTTTGTTTTGGGATTTTAGTAGGGTAGGATGTTACTTTATGTCAAATCAAATTGTGATAATGATTGATTTTATAGGTATAATAGGTATTTTATGAGTGTTGTGTTGGAAAGAGTAATAATAGGTTTAATAGGTATTTTTAGGTGTGGATTGAGTTTGGGATGTGAAATCCGGATGTTACATCCCAAACTCGTGTAGAGACGTGATCGCAAAGTCCTACGTCCATCCGTGCGAGTCCCAAAACAAACATACCCTAAATGCCTTTCTTTTTCTCCAATTTCAGAAACCACAAGGAATCAAATTCAGGAAAATGTGAAATACAATTTAGAGGTAATTAAGGTGCCACAGAACACAACCACCAAAAAAAGTACCACTTAAAGCCAAACCAAGCAAATATACAACAGATGGAAACAAGTCAAACCAGCAAATAAGAAGCAATAATATAAAACAGATAAAAGACTTACGCTATATGGCAAGCAGTAGCCGTGATCAATGGGGATAAGCACAGTTTGGCCATCTTCACCTTTACTCACTAATATATTTCCAGCATGCCTATCAGCATTGGCCATCCTCATATCCAACACCGCAATCTTGTGCACCTCCTCCACTGGAAAAGCGCTGGGCCCCATGTCTTCACAGCTTCCATTGTTCTCCATGAACTTTTGTAATGATCCAGACTTGACACATACTTCCCCTGGATGATTAAAGCCTCCATGAAGACACTTAACATAAACAGTCGGAGGAACACCAGCAAAGCCCATAGCTTCACCAGAGAGAGAGCGTCGACCACCCTTTGGATGGTCCAGTATATAGACAGCACACTCTCTTAATGCACCCTCTCCAACTCTTGTCCCCTTCTTCAATCCTTCTCCATCCTCAGACATTGGCAGCCCTCGTGGGTTATTGACAGCCATAGGCTCCTCATCTACTGGCTTAAAAACAGATACATATTTAGTCCCTGAGGTGTCCTGCATAAAATACGCACCCCCAGTTCCCTCCGATGACCTAACTGGATAATAATCATGATCCAAGCCTTTCCTTGTAGAGTTAATCAGATCTCTAATCTCTGGAGGTATTTCAATTTTTGGGTTAACAATTACAGGCTCCAGTAATGTGTCTCTTTCAGAAGGCTTCCTCGGCACATTAAGATTCTGCTCACTCTCCGGATCAACCCCATACCCAGTTTCTTCTTCCCTTCCAACATCAAACTCTCTTTTCCTTTTCTGCGGCGGTGCAACAATAGACAACTCGAAGTTCTTTCCTGCTGGTGTAGCCCTAATTTTGGCGGACTTGCGCACAAACAGATGAATCACGGCATCATTGTTGTTCTTAGAGATATCATTTATCAGTCTCTGGTCCTCAATTGGCTCATCATTCAGCAACACCTCATGATCTTCCTCAATGAGCTTCAATCTATTCTTCGTAACATGTTTGACATAACCAACATCCCGGCTCTTCTCCACGTGAAAAGTGAATTCCTTTCCACAAGACGTGGTCACCGTGATAACCTGAAGGTCCGAGAGACGAAGGACCAAATGCAGAACATTTCCATCGCTCAAGCCATAGTCCCGCACAAGGGAATTGCTTCTTGCCAATTCCCTACCACCACAAACCAATTTCTGGTTCCTGGTGAAAATCCCCTTACATGTTTGAATTCTAAACTTCACCGATTCAATTGAATCGGATTCCAAAACCCGTAATGGGACCACAGAGCCAGACATTGCCACATATAAAGATATGTAATCTTGACTATGTTCAGGAGACAGATGAGGAAAAAATGTCAAAGTATCCTCACGAAGAGGGGCAATTGAAACCAAACCAGCCGAAGACATTGCTACAGACTTTTACCCTTAACTCAGATCCCAACTCCTAAAGAAGACTATATCTTCAAAACCCCTAACGAACAAATATTTACCTTGTTTTCATATACATCGTGCTAATAGACAGACAAAAAATCTGTACCAAAATCGCAAAAACCTAAACTACACCAAATCGACAGAAAACAACCCCACAAACCCTAAAAGGATTCGTGATTGGTCATCCAATCAATAAAACATGATAAAAAATAAAAATTTAAAACCAAAACTTCTCACAATTGAAGCTTCGAGGGAATAAATTAAAACGGAGCTCTGATATTACCGATCAAAATGCTGGTCAGCAAAGAGGGTTTCTTACCGGAGAGCAAGAACCAAGGATAATCCGTGCCCTCGGAAGAACAGAAAATGAGAAGGGACTATAAACAACGACGAATTTGATTGGCAATAACGCGATCCTCGGTGATCGAGTGGAAATAAATTGCAGCGGGTTGTAGAGAGAGAAATTTTGAGCTTGGTTGGAGAAGAAGAAATTGAACGCGGTTTTAGCCTTTGATTTTTGTATGCAACGTTGAATCTGACGATACAATTTAGTCTATATCCCACAGAAAGAATGTTTTATTCTATACGACGCCGTTACTATTTTTACTGCTACTTTTCCTACAAGTACTTACTCAATAACTAGATTTATTTATAATGAGAAGTATAAAATAATTATATACAAAAATATAGATTATTATATTAAAATATTTATACTACAATTTGATAATATTGTAAATTTTTCAGTGCAATTAATTCATAATTTTTTTTAATTATTCAATATTTTTTAGTGCTATCAATTTTAATTGTTGAGTGAGTATATCGTCCATCAAATGCACAAGAAACTCATTTATAAGCTAAGTTTTTTAATTAAATATTATTTGCTAAATTTACTTTTTTTCTTACTCAGAGTTTACTTTTTGCATGATATGCAAATTATTACTGCAAAATAATTAAAGGCTTAGTCTTTGCATAGTATTTATTTTTATAATGACTGCAATTTTGTTTATGAAAAATATATTATTCAAATTCGTTGAATAATACTATTGACCAATACTATAGTCCTTTGATTTTTTCATTTCAATGCGCTGAATATTTTTTATATACATGAATAGAAAATTGTGTTTAATTATGTGTGGAATGTCCATTCAATTTGATGATGTGTGATTATTGAATATATTCAATTATACATGTATCATCTTGTTGATAAAATAATCGACGTGCATGCTTAAGAGAGTAATTAATAAGTCCGGATTGACGTGTCCAGAAGAATTGATCGAGCACGAAGAAAGAACCAGATAGAAAACGAGTCGCCAGTTATTGAGCTGGTGACGAGTCAGCAGCTTATAGTGAAGCAGATAGTTGTTCAGCAGCTTCTAGTGAAGCAGACTGATGACCAGCAGCTTATGATGAAGCAGACTGGTAACGATCTAGCAACTTGTATTTCCTATATAATGTAACCGAATTCATTCGAATAAGATATACAAAATTTTACCGCCAAAGACGTGCTTATATAAACGACATATCTACTTACATATAAAACTTCACATACACTTCTATTTCAGCATATTATTGATGTAATCGATGTTATTATAGCCACATTATCGTGCTTATGAAAATTGCATCAACACATCTTTTTAAAAAAATTAACTAATAAACTTTATTACACATTAGCTTTTTTCTAAAATAAAAAAATCTTATCTGATTAAATTTCATGTACTAATTTATGAACAATTTCAAATGATTGAGTCTTTTTATTATTCTATCTTAATTATAATTGAGATAAATGTTAAATTTAAACCAATTACAAAAATAAGTGAATATGAAGTTTTGATATTGATACACATACTTAAAAATAAAAATATAATTTTTAGTGATTTTGAATATGGAGATTTATTAAGAAGAATATTTTCTCTACCAGAATTTATTGGTATGACAATTAATCATTTTTTAAACACAAAATATCATTTTTTAATACAAAAATAAGCGTAAGTCTCTTATACACCAGTTATACAGTGCAACTCAAGTTCATTTTTTAAAAATTACATAATTTATTATTGTAAAATTGCACAAATTATTACTGAAAAAGTTAAAATGTGAAAGATACACTTTTCAATAATAATATATGTAACTTTTTTAAAATGATCTTGAGTTGCACCGTGTAACTGGTGCATACAAGAGCAATCCAAAAAAATAAACACATAAATAAATAATAAAAGTCACCGTTTTCTTTCCGTTATGAAGTACTCCCTCCGTCCCAGAGGTGTTTTCACCCCTGGGATGGCACAACTTTTAAGAAAAGTAGAGTGTTGTGTAAAGTTATATTATTATAATAATAAGATTAGTTGGATTGTGAGGATAAAGTTAAAGTAATAGTTTCCATTTATAGGATGTGAAAACAATTGTGGGACGGACGAAAAAGAAAAGTGTGAAAACAATTATGGGACAGAGGGAGTAGTACATTTATGACAGCCTGTTCGAAAGCAATTGAAGGACTATTTAAATTGACCAATTTAATTGCCTATGCAAATTGGCACGAAGCTTCTCCCTTGTTGCCCCATCCACCCCACCAAAATCATTGACCAAAGGTATCAATTTTTTATGTATTTTATATTGTATTTTATTGAGGGTGCAATTCTCGTATTCTTGGAAAATTCAATTCATTCGTGTCATTTTCGACAATTATCAAATACACGATTCAATAGTTAAATTATTTAAATAAAAATATAATCTGATAATATTGAAAAAAATGTATAATATTATCGATTTTAATCAATTTACATTTTTTATCATAATGAGTTCGTGCTTTTTAATATGAATAATTTTAACTATTGAATAAGTTCATTGTGTACTTTATGCAAATGAGATTTATTTTTCATTTTCTATGTTCCAATGTGGTACCTCTTAAATTCTTTTGATACAAGAATTCATGATTATGATGATATATTTGATAAAAATTTTGTTGATATTATCTAGTATTTGATATATGGAGGCGGAGTCTATCAGTCTAATGAGGGAGCCTCTTATGCATTAAGCAAATGTCTTAAAAATGTGATTGAGATGAGGCTTTATAAACCCACATTTTATGTTATTATTACATTTTAATTTAATACATCGCCTATTTAAGTTTAGCAATTCAAATAATTGAATAACATGAGATAAGCAATTTATAGTTTTTGAGACCGTTTAAATGTATTTGATCCAAAACATGATAATATGTCATTGTCATCTACATCTATATATATATATAAACAAAATATTCTGTTAAATATAAAAATAATAATTTTTTTTTTGCTCATTTCACTTTTCATATTTGGTGTATATATATTTAGTTGTATTTTCAAGGTAAAGAATTATTTTTTTGTTTAGAACCACTATATAAGTCTCACTTGTAAAGTAATGTAAAACCGCTTTTTAAGATATATTTTTATTCTTCGCATTATATATATTCACTCCATCTTCCCAATTCAAAACGCAGCAGCCCAGCTATCTCCCCCATCTCGGCCAGAAGTTCTACCACTGCCAAACGCTTCTTTGTCGCCACCGTCTTTCCATTCGTCACTGCCACCATTTGTTGCGGCGATTGTTGTCGTCTGTCTTATGTTCTCTCAACCTCTCTCTCACATGATCTATTCAATAATCAAAATCATATATATATTCGTTTATGCTCGGATGGGACGTTCTGAAAATCGATGTCATGAAGATTCATTCCTGAGAACATTATGCACATTGAAGATAAAGTTCAAGTAAATTGTCCTGAAGCCGAGTTAACCTGAGAAGATAGTACCTAAGAAGATCGATGCCGAGAGAAACAATCATGAGGAAGACCACTGATGGAGTTCTACTAGCTATACTAAGCATAGTCAGGACAGAGCACATTCAGTGAAGGCGAAAGTAACCTGAGTAATCAGGCTGAGCGTTCTTCTTACTGACACTTTTAAGTCATGACAGAAAAGATTACTGACGATTGGAACTTAGCATTTATGCTAAAAGACTGAAGACAAATAGAATGTCAGACTCCAATAAAGACAAACATTTATATCTGAGTTAAAACACAACTTACTCTGAGTAATTAATGTACGATGAAGTATAAATTTTTATCAACAACTAGCCATTTGAAAAACAGCAAGTGAGATGAAGACACGTGTGTAAGCTGACTTCTGCATTTAATGATCCATAGTATGCAAACGGCACCAGAAGACTTTCACTTAAACGAGTATGGTGAAAAGTAAATATCTATTCCTAGTGTTCTATCAACAAATGGGGTGTACCAACCTGGATAAGGCCATAGGCCCATTTTATTTGGGCCAATTCGGGCAGCGTGCTAGCCCACTCAGCATTATTTACAACGACGGCACCGTTTAAAGTAAAGCGTCTTTCAAATTCGAATCGCAAAAGAACAAAGTAAAGGCGAGTCTTCCCGACAAGAGGCCAACGTTCCTGGCGACGACGTCGTTTCATTTATATGTTCACGAACCGTTCAAATTTCAATTCAATTTCTACAATCTCTCTCTCTCTCTCTCCCCACAAGTTTGAGATCGAACAGTAGTCAGTTGTATAATCTCCTTTCTTGCTGCAAGATTAAGCAAATATTGTTCGTGGTGGAGTGGAATCTTTGCGGAGTGAAGTCAGCAGATCATTGACTCGTAGTTGAGTTGAGGTTATGGAGAATCTGATATCACTGGTGAACCGATTGCAGAGAGCTTGCACTGCCCTCGGAGATCACGGTGATGAAAGCGCGTTGCCCACTCTTTGGGACGCCTTGCCGTCTATTGCCGTCGTCGGTGGTCAGGTCTGAGTCTGATTATTATATTTTACTTTTGGTATTTGAAAACTCGTTTATATTGTCTCGATCTATGCCGAATTGTGAGCTCTGGATTTGATTGTTCATACTTGTCGATTCTGTAGATCATAGCCAATCTTTGTTTAGTCGGTAAGTTAACACTCCTTTATGTCGATTTGAGTGTAGATCTGCTTCGAAGTTGTTGTTTATTTGAATTTGCTTTTAGTTGTTTCGTATTTTTTTTCTAACTTATTTGTTTTACCACTTATTTTTTTTCGATATGCTATTCTCGCTTACTGTATATTAGACGTTTCAATGTATTGACGGAACGCTTTTGCCTAAATTAAAACTTTTTGAAAGAGTTCTGATTAACAGATTAGATGTAGATGTCTGGGGTTTGGACTTTTGGTAGTAAAAGTTTACATGACTCTTTGCTAGAGATGTCTCTGGAGTTATTGTTTTGCACATATCCCTGGATTCCAACTTTTAAGATTCTGAAACTGCACATGCCATAACGCTTCTTCATGTGTTCATCTTTTTTTCTTTATGTACGTGCTACTACAGTTGCACATTTTAAAACTAAGTATATTGACTCGATTTTCTTGAATACCCGCTGATTAGCAAGTTCTGGTTGATTAATCCTAATGTTTTGCTGTGTAGAGTTCTGGAAAGTCTTCAGTACTTGAAAGTATAGTAGGGAAGGATTTTTTACCCCGTGGATCTGGTAATTGCTCAGTTTTCATAATAATCATGTAGAGTATTTGTTTTCCATTTTGGCTTTGAGATTGTCATAATCACAAGGACTTTAATGTTTTTTCATTTCATGATACTGTACATAGGTATTGTTACTCGGCGTCCACTTGTCTTGCAGCTTCATCGGCTTGATGAAGGCAGAGAGTATGCAGAATTTGGACATCTTCCTAGGAGGAGATTCACTGATTTTGGTAAGTTACTTTAAATTATTAATATTTCTGGAAGCCTAATTTCTAAGTGGCTATGATATGACAATCTCTGATGTTATTTTTCTTTGGTCATTGAACTAGTTTTGTAACCCTTAAAGTTGCTCACTGCACTCGTTGTACACATATGTGGATGCTAAATCGTTGTTATATTTTTTCACAGCTGCTGTCAGGAAGGAGATTGCAGATGAAACTGATAGGGAGACTGGGCGTTCTAAACAAATTTCTACTGTCCCAATATATCTTAGCATTTATTCACCTAATGGTGAGTGCATCTCGTTTGCTTGCCACAGGTCTTAAACAATGCTTGATGTTTGCTGGTATCATATTATCAAGTTTTGGTTGCAAGAATCTTTGGATTTTCTGAAGTTGAATGAGAATGATTGTTTTCTTTTATCGTGCAATTAAAGCTCCTATATACCTTCTTAACCAGTTATTTTTGATAGTGAAGTAGAACAGAAAATAGTCTTTTTAAGGAATGTAGAATTTGTTGCATGTGAAATAGAAGAGATTTGGAGAAGTTAATAAGGGTGAAATTGAAGCATTTGAAAGAATGTTTTTGTTTCAGAGCCAGTTTTTATGGTCTTTATTGTCTCTTGATGGCCTTATCATTTAGAGCTTTATTTCTACAAGCCATTTATTTGAGGCCTTTCTGGTTTTTGTTTTTTTGTTTTTTTTGATTGTTTGTTTGTTTTTTTTTTTTTGTGGTGGCGATATGTCAATTCTGCTTACAACCCCTTTTTTTTGGCTTATGAAGTAATGTGTTCAGATAAATTGTATTTAAGCTTTGTGTTAGCTTTGTTCTACTTCCCTCTTACATTTTTCTACGTTTAAATACAATTTACTTTGAATATGATGAACTTCATATACTCTTCTGATGTTTGGAATTTAGATACCAGCAACTAAGTTGCTCACATGTTGTGATTGCAGTTGTGAATTTAACTTTGATCGATCTTCCTGGACTAACGAAAGTGGCAGTCGGTGAGTTTTCATTTTTTCTTTAATTTTATTAGCTAATATTAGTTTATTTATAATGCCCTTTGAAAAGTAAACCTAAGTGATTGACCTGCTGCTTCATCCTAGAGGGTCAGCCAGAGAGCATTGTGATGGACATTGAGAACATGGTTCGGTCTTATATTGAAAAGGTATTGTATGATCTTGGTCATTTGTTGGCTGTTTAATTTTATCGATTGAAGAGTGTATTGATCACGAACTCTAATTTTTTGTCAAATTCATATGTATGTATATCTACCCATGATGGGTCATAGTATAGTAGTATTGAATTCAGCGCTCACTTGTTAATTAAGAGAATATTATGATTACTATTAGTTCCATTCAGTTTTACCTCGAGGCGAATGTGATTACAGATTTGTGCTTGTATGATTGTTTCAGCCTAACTGTATTATTTTGGCGATTTCTCCTGCCAACCAAGATCTTGCAACATCTGATGCAATTAAGATTTCTCGAGAAGTGGACCCAAAAGGTATAACGTGTTGATACTGTTGTTGCTAGGGGATTGTATTTCATATCCTTGCATGTGGTTGTTTTTAATTTATCTGCACCACTAGTTTGCTTATCACACCATAACTATGTTTATGGATCTTCGTTTGACATGCTGATGATTTTTTTTTCTACATTCTTACTGCTTTAACATTCAACTAATCATATTTCAGGAGAGAGAACATTTGGAGTTTTAACCAAGATTGATCTTATGGACAAGGGTACTGATGCAGTAGATGTAAGTTTGCAAGTGCATTGATCTCCTTATTCTTAATATAAAACAAGTTAAAGTTGGATTAGTTTTAAGTTTGAGTTGTGCCTATAAAAGACATTCTGGTCATTGTATTTTTATTTATTTATTTATTTTTTGTGGATTTGTAGATCTTGGAAGGAAAAGCATATAAGCTACAGTTCCCATGGATAGGTGTTGTTAATCGTTCTCAACAAGATATTAACAAAAACGTCGACATGATTGCTGCTAGGCGTAGAGAGCGCGAGTATTTTTCTCAAACACCCGAGTACAAACATCTTGCTCACAGAATGGGTTCTGAGCATCTAGGGAAAGTCATGTCTAAAGTAAGAATCTCTTGCTGTTCATATACCCATAGTATTTGTATAAACAGTTAAGCTGAATCAAATCTTGTTAGTTTCCAGTTAATGTAGTTCTTGGTGAACCGTGTTTTTTATATATTATCTTGGAGAAAATTTCAAATTGGTTCTTTCTAATGCTTGTCTTCTAGTTCTGGTCAAAGAATGCTGACACTTGAATTGGTGTATTATGTTACTTTCTGATGTTCTAATTTGCACTGCTTCATTTTCTAGCATTTAGAAGCTGTCATCAAATCACGAATTCCAGGCCTTCAGTCATTAATCAACAAAACTATCAATGAGATGGAATCTGAGTTGAGCCGCCTGGGAAAGCCTATAGCTACTGATGCTGGAGTAAGCTTTTTTTGGTCTTGGCTTTTCAATATCTATAGTATGCCATATCAATAATGAATGTTTATGTGCAACAATAACTAATGCCTCATGCTGATTTCCTATGCAGGGAAAGTTGTACATGATTATGGAAATTTGCCGTACCTTCGATTCAATATTCAAAGAACATCTTGATGGAATGTATGTTTCTATCTATGTGTTCATTTTTGTTTTACATGTATATTGTACTATAATGTTGTCGTGTTTCCTTTTAGTCTCATTTCTTGTTGTATCATGATTTGGCAGTCGACCAGGTGGTGATAAAATATATAACGTCTTTGATAACCAACTGCCAGCTGCTTTGAAGCGCTTGCAGTTTGACAAGCATCTTGCTATGGAGAATGTACGGAAATTAATTACTGAAGCTGATGGATATCAGCCTCATCTTATAGCACCCGAACAGGGTTATCGTCGTCTCATTGAAACTGCCTTGATTACAATTAAAGGTCCTGCTGAAGCAGCTGTTGATGCGGTATATACGCTGATCTTTTTTTTCCTGAATTTTGATGTTATGTTTTTCTTATGGCATTTTTAAATGCTTCTACTCTTGATATTTTGGCCATCTCCCTAATATTATGTTTATCAGGTTCATGCAGTACTAAAGGATCTGATTCATAAGTCCATAAACGAGACTGTGGTAATTCTCTCTCTATATTCTCTTCTATGTTAATTATTGGTGTCCGTGACACTTCCATGGAATTGTTTTTTTTTTTTAAATGTTGAGAGTGTGTGTGGGGGATGATGTCATCTATATATTATTTGCGTTGCATCAGGTTGCATCAGTTTCCCTCTTCTGTGTCTGTTAGAGTTAGAGTCAGAAAAGTGACAACGAATGAAAGTAAGAACACACCGAAACTCTGTTTCATTTTAGCCGTAGCTGCCCAGATCCAATAATAAAATCTGCGTGTTCTAATCTCCAAAATTACTCTAAAAATAATAATATCAAAAAGGAAATAAGCCCATAAACATGGTGGGTCAAAGCTGATCATAATTAAATAATTAAGATAAAAATAGAACTTACTTCATCACTTATCTCTACCACGGCGCTTGTAAACTTGATGTATAACAAGTTCCGCTTATAACTTGATGTATAACAAGTTCCGCTTATAACTTGATGTATAACAACTTCTTTCCCCTTAAAATTTGCCTTGTCAATAATGCTCTACTCCAGGAATTGAGCACGAAAAACCACCTAATCCAAGTACCCAAGTTACATCATCGTCCAACATCCCAACCCATGTAACGAACTGCTGCCTTACTCACTCATCACCTTGCCAAACCTCTCGCCGACGCAACACCTCCGATGGCATGAATTCAGGAGCCTCATCACAAATGTCTGGTGGTAAACCCGAATCCATTACAAGATCCCCCACTAGGCCACTACTGCCTTAAGTTGCAAAACATGAAACACCGGATGCAAGCGTGCCCTATCCGGTAGCCTCAACCGATATGCAGCAGGCCCAATGCGTTCCAATATTTCAAACGAACCAAAATAACGAGGAGCTAACTTCACATTCAATCAGCGAAATAAGTATGCCTAGCGATAGGGCCTGAACTTTAAGAACACACGATCCCCCACTGAAAATTGAACATCTCGCCAATGTTTATTGACTGCTTGTCGCATTCGATCTTGTGCTTTTTAAGTTGGAACCTCAGGTTCAGCAAAATTGTGTTACTGTCATTCAACTCATTGGCTACAGCCTTTACGCGGATCTCTCCTGAAGAAATTGAGTTAAGTTGGAACCTCAGGTTCAGCAAAATTGTGTCACGGTGTGACCCTGTAACCGTGTTGAAAATTGTATTAAAGCAATACTCTGCCCAAGACTGCAATTGTGCCCAGCGTCGTGGATGTTCTGACGCGAAGCAATTTAGATATGCTTCGAGGCAACGATTCATCACTTCTGATGACCCATTAGTCGGGATGATAGGTAGAGCTCATGCGCAATTTAGTGCCCAGCACCTTGAACTAATTTTGCCAAAACTAACTTAAGAATATGGGATCCCTATCTTATACAATTGTTCGAAGGATGCCGTGCAAGCATACCACTTCTTTGGCCACAGCGGCTGCCACTCCTTTAGCCGTGTGGGGGTGAGTTAGCCCAATGAAATGGATGGCCTCGGATAGCCTATCGACCACCACTAGTACAGTGTCTAGTTGAGGGAACGAGGCAACCCATATACGAAATTCATGCTAATATCTTCCCACACTCTCGACGGAATCAGTAGTGGCTGGTGTGCACCAACTGAGGAATGGGTATCTGCCTTACTTCGTTGGCACATGAGACAGTCGACCACCATTTTTGTAATTTCTCTCATTTTGGGTTGATAACAAACAATGCAGATGCTCACAACTCTAACACCACGTGTAAGTGCTCCAAATGTTCATGCTTTGTTCAACTATAAATAAGAATATCTTCAAAAAATCCCAAAACAAACCTGCAAAGTAAGGGCTGAAAGATTCATGGAAGATTGGAAGACTGATGGAGCATTTCTCAATCCGAAAGGCATGACTAGCCATTCATAGTGCCTTGAATGAGTTCGGAAGCCAGTTTTTTCTTTTATCCTCGGGGACCATTCTGATTTGATTATACCTTGTTCGCAAGACAAGGCGGGTGAAACTAGCTGCCCTATGGAGTTCATCTAGCACTTTGTGAATGATAGGTATGGGATACTTTTCAGGAATTGTTCTTTTATTCAATCCACACAAAATTGCCAGCTACCATATTTCTTGTGCACTAATAGAACAAGGCTGGAGTAAGGACCCTTGCCAGGATGAATTAATCCAGCTGTGAGCATCTTGTCCACCAGCCTTTCTATCTATGTATTTCAATTTACAGTATGTATGGAAGGGCAAACAGACACAATCGATGACCCTTGCTGTAGTGGTATGCGATGATCACACTCTCTTCGTGGAGGTAGCCCGGAGGAAGGATGCATCGCCTGCGGAAACTCGTTATGGAGGGCCAGCGGTGGTCACACATGTGATCTTCGTTAGTTCCAAAGGCCACTTAAACCTGTTCTTATCAACTCTTGTTAATTTCAACGTAGAGGCAGCTGAATTTTTTTGTCGAGTGAGCCTGAATTCTCTTTTCGAAGTCACCAATTTTTCCCGATACTTGAATTTCATTGACAGTGTAGCCCAATTGGCTAGGAGGTCCCCTAGTATAGACAGCCAACTAATTACCATGAAAAAATCAACACCGCCAATTGGGAATATGCATATGCCTTAATCTGAAAAGGTGTAGTACCCAACCGTATTTGAATAACTGACCCGTCTTTATTTCTTTTCCGTCCCCTAAAATCACAGTAGGGAAGTCTTATCACCAAAGGACAACCCCAACTTGGAGGCCATAGAATTGGAATTGAAGCAGTGGGAGGTGCCACTATCGATTCACATTACCCTTGAAGACCCATTTACCTCGCCCAATAGTTTCATCGTTTGTGGACCATCAAACTCACAGGCGGTGACAACCGACACCTCCAAATGCTGGAGATCAAGTTCCTTCGTAACAATGTCCAGTACTCCCTCATCTGAAGACTCCCATTCCCCTTCGGTTTCTCCATCGCCCATCACCATGTAGCAGAGTGATTTGCTCGAGCAAACATGCAAGGGTGTGTAGTGGTCCTTGCAGTTGAAGCAAAGACCTTTATTGTGAAGGTCTATAAACTCATTGTGCAACATATGTTTTCTGATCTTGCTAACACTCTTGATTAACCGAACCAGAGAACTCGGAAGGCTGCTTGTTGGTGGAATTCACAGAAAATATTCCTTTAGGCTGAAGTTCCCCTATTGGCTTGAAAATAAGCGTTTTGGCGAGAGATGGGTGCTGACTGGAAAGTACGGGTTGGGGCTGGTGGGGCCCGTTTTAAGTAACTCGCGTATCAAGGTGTCTGCGATGCTTTAATTTCCTGCTCAATCTCTCGAGTCAGGTGCATAGTTTGGTAGATATCTTCAGCATCCTCAATACGGATGCGAAGATGGATGATGTCCTGAAGACCATGTAGGAATAGGCCCAAGGCATGGGATTGGGTCAAATTCTTCGCAATAGTCATCCGAGCAATAACTTGATCCACATATTCATCAATTGTGTCGGTTTGTTGAGACAGGGCGAGTGACTCTAACGAATCAGCCTGTGGGTCCTCATCATATCAGCGTAATAGTTCAACTGTAAATTTCTGCCAATTGAGCCCCGAGTACTGATCTTGCAGCCATTGCAACCACTGCAGTGTGTTGCCCTCCATCGCAATCTGCGCCATCTCCAAACATATCTTATCATGTGTATTTTCAAGCTGGAAAATTAGTTCAGCATGCGATATCCATGCACATGGATTTTCACCTGAAAAATTGGATAATACCTACTTAGTGATCACTGTTGTAGGGGCAGGTCGCTCCGGTAGAACAAGTTCTATGTGAGGACGGATTTTTGTTGCGGTAGCAGAGAAAGCGCCGTTGTCGATTCCCTACTCTTTCATCATTTTGAGCATCATATCTATTATTCCGGTCATGCCAGATTGCAGAGCGTCAACTCGTGCGCCAAGGGCTTCCTGGATTGCCCTAGCAATCAGCAACTTTGCTGTAACAGTGATAATCTCACGAAAAAATTCTTTTCATTACTCAAAAATGAAGTTTCACAAGTATTTAAATCAAAACCTAAAGCCCATGGACCTGAATTACTAAGGAAACTAAAATCATTGAAAATCAAAACCAAATCCAATCCAATATGCAACTAATAAAGAAATACACAAATATGGTTCACTTCTCCTTGTTAATGCCTATCTTCGTTCTTCCTCCTCACATAGACTTTGATAGGCGTAGTCTCATCATCACCCCCATCGGCAAAACGAACCTCGTCATTGAGGTTGAGTTCTGGAAATTGGGAATGCATATCCCTCAGATTCTCTCACGCCGCATCGTCGATATGGAAACCCTTCCAGTTTACTAGCACCTCTCGCGTGGTCTGCGGTCCTTGGCCAACACCGTTGAGGTTATTGGACCCACCTGGCGCCTTAGTGTATGGGGGAAGAGTCGGTTGGGTGCTGTCTATTGGACCCACCTGGCGCCTTAGTAAAGAAACATGTAAATCGGGATGAATCCTGTACCCTTCTGGCAACCTAAGTTAGTACGCCACTGCCCCTATCTTGGCCTTGACCTGAAATGGCCCGTAGTACTTGCTAGACAACTTATGATTAAACCTCTTGGATACCGATTGCTGGCCGTAAGGTTGCAATTTCAAGGAAACCCAATCGTCTACCTCAAATTCTTCGGGGCGACGTTTGGCATCTGCATATTGTTGCATGCGGTACTGCGCCGCCTCAAGGTTAAGAGTAACTCTCAAAGTAAAGCATCACTTTTCTACCTCATGGATTGATGTCGACCTTGGTTCATGCAGTGGAATATGGGTGGTCGCCCATACACTACTCCGAATGGTGTCATGTCAATTAAACGTTTGTACGTAGTGTTTTACCATTATTGAATCCATGCCAAATGCTTTCCCACTCCTTAGGCTTATTAAATGGAAAACAGCGTAGGTATTGCTCAAGGCAGCGGTTAACCACCCCTGTTTGCATGTCGGTTAACCAACCCTGTAAGAGCTCATCTGAAGTTGAGTACCTTGCAACTTAAAAAGCTCCCCGCCAAAAAAAGCTAAGAAAACCAGATCCGTATTTGACACAATAGCTGTTGGGATACCGTGCAGCCTAACGATGTTACACATAAACACATCCATAATCTCTTTTGCAGTGAAGGGGTGATTGATCGCCATAAAATGAGCGTATTTCGACATACGATCAGCCACTAACATAATAGCGTCCTTCCCCTTTGATCTCGGAAGTCCTGTAATGAAATCCATGGAAATTTCACTCCAAACTTGCTTCTGGGAAGAGGCTAGAGTAGCCCCACTGGTCGTTGTCTCGTTGACTATCAGATTTTTTTCTTTGGAACACATCGCATGATCGTTTTAGACTAGACATCCATTCCGAACGCTTAAGCCAGTGGCACCAGTTTATCCCTTAAGTAGTCCTTGTAGAATCTGCCCATATTTTTGGTCATTGAGTTTTTCTTGTGCAATTTGTAGCCAAATTCCCGAAGTCACAACAGTGATTGCAAGCGCTGTCAAAGAGACATTGCCTCAATAGCAGATACAAAACAGCCCAAGTCCTCTCTACGTGACAATGCAGCAGCCGCGTTGTTCTCCTCTCCTTGTTGATACTATCTCGCAGTCGAACCCCCCCAATTTCGCTGTTCACCTCTGTTGTTTCGGTGTAGTTTTACGCTGTTCCAGCAGTTAGCGTAAGCTTCGTTGGTTAGTGATTATTTAAATCTTCTTCCCACATGATACGGTCGCCAACAACGAATGGGTTCTAGAATAGCCAACATCTTTTTCTCATAAATGGACCATGATTGTTTCGATGACACAATCCCTTTGCTAAGGAATGTAATTGGTCGTCCCTACTAAGACAACACAACCCCAATTCCAAACCTATGAGCATCCGTCTCGATGATGAAATCGTCATTAAAGTTTGGTAAGACCAATACCGGAGTGGTGCTCATAGCGTGTTTTAAATTCTCGAAAGCTATTTGTGCTTCATTCGACCATTGAAATTTGTTCTTTCTCGTGAGGTTGTGTTAAGATCTGGCAATCTCACCAAACTTCGGGCAAAACTTACGGTTGTAGCTGGAAAGTCTGAGGAATCCCTTTAAAGTTGTAACTGTGGTGGGTATCGGCCATCTCACTACAACTTCTATTTCACGAGGGTCGACTAGTACACCCTCCCCATATATAAAGTGACCCAGGCACTCCACTTCTGTAACTCCAATGAAATATTTTGAGGTTTTGACAACAAAGACATTTTCACACAACACAAGTACGACCCTTAAATGCCCAACATGAGTTTTCCATGACTTGCTATGTACGAAAATATCATCAAAGAAGACAAGGACACACCTTCAAAGTTATGGGTGAAATATATGGTTCATGACGGCCTGGAAGGTGGCAGGTGCATTTCTTAGCACGAACGGCATGATGAGGTACTCATAGTGGCCACTATGTGTACGCAATGCGGTCTTATGGATGTCGTCTGGGTGCATCCAAATCTGGTGGTAGCCAGCCCTTAGGTCCAATTTGGAGAAAAATTTGGCCTCATATAACTCATCTAGCATACTGTCTACAGTTGGGATAGAGAATCTATCCTTTATCGTTGCTGCATTGAGCGCTCGGTGATCCATACAGAAGCACCAGGTCTCGTCTTCTTTACTAACAACACCAGCAATGAGAAAGGGCTTGTACTATGACGAATTAACCCTGTATTCAACATCTCTTTCCCTTCTCTCTCAATTTCATTCTACTTGAAATGGGCATAGTGATAAGGTGCTACATTCACCGGTTAACTCTTATCTGTAAGCCGTATGCGATGATCGAAAACCTAAAGCCCATGGAATCAGTAAAAATCAAAACCAAATCCACAACATATCCAGTCAAATCTGCAACTAATAAAGAAATACAGATTTTTATCACTTCTCCTTCTTATGATGATCGAAATTGTTAAGAGTCATAGAAATGACAACGAATGATAGTAAGAACACACGGAAACTCAGTTCCAATTTAGCCGTTGCTGTCCAAATCCAATAATAAAATCTGTGTGCCCTAATCTCCAAAATTACTCTAATAAATAGTAATACCAAAAACGAAATATGCCCATAAACGTAGTGGGCCAAAACTGAACATAATTAAAATGAAAACAGAACTTAAAAGAACTAAAAACAGCAGAATAACTTCAAGAACTACTTCACACCCTTCTCTCTCCCACGACGCTTGTAAACAGTGTCTTCAGATTTATTTTCCCTCTCCTCTCCAAGTACATAAAAGGGAAGTGAAATAACTTGAAAGAAATAGTGCAACAATGTAACTGCCCACTTTTATATAATGGTATTCATAGACTACTTGTCTCTCTACAGGAACATAATTAAAATGAAAACAGAACTTAAAAGAACTAAAAACAGCAGAATAACTTCAAGAACTACTTCACCCCCTTCTCTCTCCCACGACGCCTGTAAACTTGATCCATAACAGTGTCTTCAGATTTATTTTCCCTCACCTCTCCAAGTACATAAAAGGGGGAAGTGAAATAACTTGAAAGAAATAGTGCAACAATGTAACTTCCCACTTCTATATAATGGTATTCATAGACTACTTGTCTCTTTACAGGAACTGAAGCAGTACCCCTCTCTAAGAGTGGAGGTTGGGAATGCTGCTGTTGAATCGTTAGATAGGATGAAAGAAGAGAGCAGGAAAGCAACTCTGCAGTTGGTGGAAATGGAAAATAGTTACTTAACTGTAGATTTCTTCAGGAAACTTCCTCAAGATGTCGAGAAGGGAGGCAATCCAACCCACTCGATCTTTGATAGATATAATGACTCATATCTACGGAGAATTGGTGAGTACAATAGTTGTGCCTGATTTTGGTACGTTTTTAATGTGCTCCCAAATAACCATTGAATTTGTCTATGACTACATCACACAGGATCAACTGTCTTGTCATATGTCAATATGGTATGTGGAAGTTTGAGGAACTCCATTCCAAAGTCCATCGTCTATTGTCAAGTCCGTGAAGCGAAGCGCAGTCTGCTCGATCATTTTTTTGCTGAATTAGGCAAAAAAGAGGTAACATTTCATTTTCTTTCTTTTTCAGAAAATTTTATGCATCAGTCTTTGTACTCACAAGTTTTTCTAGTTATCTGTCTCTGTACTTCAAATTTTTTAGTTAGGTCCCTATTTTTTTTAAATGTAGATCTTACATTTTCATTCTTTTTTGACTAGGGATATTAATGTTTTCAATTTTATTAAGCAAGTTAACTGTGTTTTTGTTTGTAAGAGTGGAGTCTTTGTACATCCATTTGGATTAAAATTTGGTCCTTCTGCAAGTCAGATGTGGTGGAAGTATATGGACACAAACTCGAAATTATGATACTCCCATGCCCAAAAAAAAGAAAAGAAAAGGCAAAGTGACCATACGCACTTCTTTTGTATTCTCGAAATCCCTATATGTGTATGAGACTCCCACCCCAAAAAAAAAAAGAAAAAAAGAAAAAGCAAAGTGACCATACCAACCACTTCTTTTGTATTCTTGAAATCCCTATATGTGTGTGTGTAAGTAACAAAACAACTCTAGGAAAGGACGGGTTTTAAGAAAAAATAGAATGACAGTGTTGCCTTAAAATATGTTTTGTGTTGCAGGGGAGACAGTTGGGTGCATTGCTGGATGAGGATCCTGCGATTATGCAACGACGCCTGTCTCTTGGCAAGAGACTGGAACTGTACAGAGCTGCTCAGTCAGAGATCGATTCAGTAGCTTGGTCCAAATAGAAAGAGCTGATCTCAATCTCTCTCTACTTTTTGCCCCATTCCCCACCCCACCCCACCCCCGGCCCTGCTCCCGCTCCCTTTTGTTTACATATAGCGACAAACATTCAGTGATAGGAGATGTTCGATTCTTGGTGTGGTTCCTTATTCTTTCGACACTAGTAGTACGGAATTTTATGCCTGCATTCTAGATTTTTTGTTATGTAATTAATCAATAACTGACTTTTCTACGTTGGAAGAATTAGTGCTGCTTTCCTTTGTATTGTATGTTTGGTTGCGGTAGCCCCATCTCAAAAGTCGAGTGAGGTTGAGATTTTCATATATGGTTGATCGTCTCTGCATGTTCTAATATTTTATTGGCAGTATAAGATTAAGAAATCCCTAAGCTGTGTGCATAAATATTAGCTTCAAAATTGACGTCAAGTTGTCTAATGATCATGATTTTCAGTTTTTTGATGATGTTAATCAAATGAACCAATATATTGAAGTAAAAATTTATCGATAGATATTAATTCTAAAAAACATGAGCGAAAGAAATGGAGTTTCTTTACAGAGCTCGTAATATTCGAGTCTCTCAAAATAAAAATAAAAATGCAACGTTCTTATTTTGATATTTTCATAATCAATGATCTCGTTACACAAAATATCCCTACGTCAAAATATATTAATTAAAACTTCTTTTCTTTTGCTGAAAAGAATATA
>JAPKLY010000022.1:1795643-1894706 GCA_026898435.1 Prunella vulgaris | reverse complement strand
TTTTTTATGTAAAAATTTAAATCGACTAAATTACAAAAAACTCCGACCTACCGGATTCGAACCAGTGACCTAAGGATTTCAGCGCAAACTACAGTCCTCCGCTCTACCAACTGAGCTAAGGTCGGTTTGCGTTCAAAAGTTTACGTGATGGTATATCAAATATATTAAACATTGGAGCTAAAAATTAAAATGATGCTAATGGAGGTGCGGGGAATCGAACCCCGTGCCTCTCGCATGCGAAGCGAGCGCTCTACCATATGAGCTACACCCCCGTTTGATGTTGATGTAATTTAGTTTTTTATAAATTTAGTATTAATTTTCACTCCTATGGTATATTCAATATGGCTTTCTGAACAATGTCAATAATAAATCAACAATTAAAAGAAATCAGGTACTCAAAAAAAATAAAAAATTGCTTATGGTATGGCTGGCAGAGGCAAGAGAATAGCTGGTGATGGGAGCTCCACCAAAGTTTAGCATGTGTGTAAGGCCTGAAGTTAAATGTGAGGAGACACCTCAAGCTTGGCCAATGTGCAGTTCCAGTTGCATACTTTTACATGCCTATGACCTTGGAATTCATTTATCTCTCCGGCGGAGGAAGGCTTGTCGGGAACAAGAGTGGGATTCTAGCTCTAATAGAGACGGACCTGGTTTTTAATCGGATGGAGGTTGCTACGGAAGCTACAGGAATTCCATGGTCTCGGTCCTTTAAAAGTTAGCATTTCTTTTTAGTTTATTTCATAAACATTTGCATAATTCAAAATAAAGACATTCCATTGAATCTCCATTCTACTCATTACAAAATTGTACTCTCAAAAGTACCACAATTTGCAGGATGAGGGTGGTATAAATGAAGTAGTTTCACATTTGCTTATATGATATACAATTCCTTGAGTCTCATATGCAGCCATTAATCTATTGTTGGAGAGGAAGGGTGAAAAATTATCACTCCCATGTCTTCTCTCATCGATTTTTAGAGCAACACCTCACATATATATGAATACACGATAAAAATAAAATATCTTTTATTAGTATCTAAATAGAGAAAGAAAATCAGCAGAAATTTCAATGCCAAGAAAGATATAGCAAGGCTAATGTAAACTTCAATTACTTCATCATCAATGGGCTCGCAAAGAAGTTCAAAATTCTTCAGAATTCAGATAAGTTACAGACAGGAGCAGGAGTAAACATGGATGCAAAGCATCTTTGCCAGATGAATCGAAAGAATAGTCACAGATTATTAGATCCACAAAACATTAAATACAAATTATCAAACTCACCTTCTGTAAAAGAATCGACAGAAGAGGAGGACTTCACAATATCTATTATGAAATGTCAAAAAATTTCCAAGTAAAGGAAAGAATGCACCAAAAAGATCAAAACTCCTCTACTGACTCGTTATACCAAGACTGAGCCTCCACGTAGACCAAAATGAATTTCCAAAGAGAACCCTGCAAGCATATCCGAACATCAAAATGATCAGGACAAGATGAACCATTTGGAGCATCCTCAGAAGTTAGGCATGGTGATGATGGTAAATCAAATACAAGGTAAGTATATAATATGTTGATCTTAACTCTAGTACTAAACCAACTGCAACAACTGATGCATGCAAAAAATCTGAAAATGGTGTTAAGACCAACAAAGTCCTACTTTATTTAAGCAGTTCAACTAAAATTAAACAACTCAAGTGACGAAATTGTTAATGTGTAGCACCTTGGAGTCTCAGACCCATCGATTTGACATTAATATACGAAATATCAGACAGATTACTGAAGCCAGTGGATTGAGGTATTTGCTATAAATGTTTCAGGGTTGATTTGGCAATTATATACAGAATATCAATGGATTGAAGTATCAGCTATAAAAGTTTCAGGGTGAAGTATGAAGACACGGATCAGTTAGAGAATAATAGATAAAAGAAAATATTGAAGGAACTAACCTCCATGCATTGGGCGACCTACGTGGGCATTTAATTAACTTCACAAACCAAAGCTTGTATTGATGTCACTTTTGCAGGTTCTATAAATCACTTGTCTTCTTAATCATCTTGTTGTAATAATTGAACACCTTATGTGGCATCAGGTGTGCTGGTTTCTTTGGAATCAAAGGTCATGGATCTAGGAAGTTCGGTTTCCCTGACAACTCTACTATATACAACTTTGAACGACTGTGAACTATATGGTTTTTTGAGCAAACTTATTGGCATTCGCAACATCTGCTTTCTGTTTCTTCTCCCTTTAAATAATATGTTGAATGTCTTTTCATTGTCACCCTTGGGCTGCTGTCGTTGAACATGATATTCCTTGCATCTGTGGGCTTCCTCATTTGGACCATTACTGCCGTTTAGAAGGTTATCTGGGAAGGGGACGCCATGAAGATTAGAATCACTAATTTCATCCCTGTTCCCTGATTGAACCACAGTTATATCAGTCAAGTCCTCCAATGCCTCTGATGCTGGAAGATCAATTTCTTTCTTAGACTCGTTCCCAGTGTCGAGATACACAGGTAAATCTGGCGCCAAACTTAGGTGCTCTGAGCCAATAGTGTTTTCCTTTGCCTCTGAAACATGGCTAGGAATTGATTCCACCACTGTTGGTGAGGGAAAATCCATTGGGTGGCAACCAGGCCAAACTGTGCCAGGGTACTCGGGCGTATTGACACGTATGTTACATTGCCAAGCAAACTGACTGGGATGAAATGGGTTGTTAGCTATCTGAAAGTTGCTAGGTGGTATTGACTGGGCCTGTGAATATGGGGGGTACATAAATGGCAAGGGGTGGATGATGTTGGGTGTTGCTGGTGGGGATGGATATAGGCGGTGAGGAGAGGAGATTGGACTGGGTAACATCGTAGCATGACCTGGGTGAAGACCCATATTCATTGACCAAGGGCCATTTGGTGGAACTGCTCCGGGACCAGGAGGGTGAGAAATGCTCATAGGCAATGGTGCCATGCGAGGGCTAACTACTGATGGATTGTAAGGAGCTGCTGATGCAGACAGCTTCTTGATGGAAACTTCCCTAGAGTCATTAGGACCTGTCGTTGAAGGTTTACCTTTTTTCTCTTCTACCCCTTGCAATATTGATTTTTCATCGTCGTCGGATTCTTTAGGGCCAAATTTTTCTTGCACACTAGTAGTCATTTCTGAAGAATGAGCATATATTGGCATATTATCAGCATTAATATCTAGCTCTTCAATTTGATTTGTCTCGTTGTGACTGGACTGCACCGGCCCCATATCCTCAGATACAACCACCAAGTTCTCATCAATTTTTGGATTATCCAAGTGTATCCCTTCTTTCTTGTCAAGAGCTTCATTTTCATCTTTCAGTTGGGATGTGGGTTCCACGATTATATCCTCGATGCTTGCTTTCTGATCGTTTTCTGCATTTACGACAGTAGATACTGAATTTTCCTTAGCTTCTTTGTGCTGCTCTTCAGGTACATCATCCTGGGGAACTCTTGCTTGCAACATAGATATGGTACCTGGTGGTGCCAGAGCTACTTCCTTATATGAAGGAGATTTGCCCAAACTTACTATTGAGCTTCTCTTTGCTGTAGCTCCGACCTCTTTTTGTGCAGAAACCGGCCCTGGGTCTGATGGAGAGGACAGTGGCTCACCTTCTTTTTTAGAGTTTCCAACAGCAGCATCCGTGGAGGTTGAAGACACAGACTTCACTCTATATGCTACAGTTTTGACTACTTTTCGTCCAAATTTGGGCCCTGATGATGGACTCTTTGCCACATAAATTTCTGCAATGCTTCCTTCAGCCACTGCTCGTTTCTTTAACACATAATATCGACTGCTTTGATGGTTATTCTTCAGCCTGGCATGATCCAATTCAGCAATGAGATCTTTTTTCTGATGATTAAATATCCTACTTCCATGGTGACGTCTTTGCCTTGGTCTTTTCCCAACTAAGCCAGCTGATCTTGGTCTTTGAACTGGTTGCCATCCATCGTCTCCCTCAGCATGTGCATCAAGTGACACATCATTAGAAACTGGAGGAGGTTTAGATACAGATTCCTTTGGCAATGGTGGTTCAGGTTGGATAGGTATTTCCTCAACAGATACTTCTACATTGGCTTCAGACTGAACTGGCAGAGAGGAAGATGTATTGTTCATAGAGGACTCTACATCAGAGTCGGGGATTTGTTTCTCTTTCTCTGCCTCCTCAGTCAGGCAACCCTTTGGGAGTGCCTCAGAATCTGAGGTGGCAACATTGTTCTGAAGGGATCTTCCCTTTGCCTAAACATGAAACCATAAAAAGGTAGATAAGTAGATGACTAGATAAGAAGCTGATAGCTTTATAAAAAAGTATGTCATATTGCAAAGAAGCAAAGAGACGCTCCTTCCTCTGGTCGAGATGGTATCATTTACTTGCATATTGACAATCTAACCTATATTTTGCATGAAAAAATAGATTAAAGAAAAAAAAAAAGAAAAACCTTCGCAATAAAATTTCTTCTCCTTGATCCAACAGTGTCTTTCCCTTTAGCATCCTGACTGGGATTGATGTAGTCAAGCAAATCCGATACACTGGCAATAGCATTTAGAAGTAAGAAGCAGACCAATGTTTCAGATAGTGATCACTTTCCAATATACTAGACCTTATACAATTAGTAGAAGGGAGGAAAATCTACGCATAGCACACTTTTGCAATTAGTAAACTAGAGAGTCAAACTACATAAAAATGCTTAGAAACAAAAGAAAATGCACTGTATTCAAAATATGAAGAATGTTTAAGAACTTCAATTGGCTCTCCAAGTAAAGGCAAGTTACTTTTTCTCAAGCACCCGAGACATGGGACTTATTTGATAAAGAGGAAAAAACAAAGAGGGACACACTTTCCCTTTTAATTGCAAAGAGGGGCAAGTGTGCAAAAATTATAAAAATTGCACACTTGCCCCTCTTTGTAACTACCCCTTTGATAAATTGGAAATTTAGGCCTTCTGCTTGGCTTGATTTTGGTACCATGGAGAATGATCATGTCTCGAAAAGTTTAGACTATCAGAGATAGAACTAGTCAATTTTGAAAAACTCTAATACAAATGATTTGTGACAAAGCTATACCAAAATGCCTGAAATAATACTCAAAAAGGGGGATTAGAACATATCTGCGGTAAAAGATTCCAACACAAACTGTATTATACTGTATGATCAGCAAGATGAAAAGGGTTGCCATATAAAATAGCAAGAGGAATAGTACTAAGAACAAATGCATTCAGAAGAATGCTGGATTACCTTAGGTGTCCCTTGCTGGCTATAGAAGCATCCGGCTTCCGAGTCCCATTTCGAGCAGCTTCTTGTTGCTCAAAAGCCTTGGATTCAAAGTATTCAAGCCATGCAGCGGCATCCTGTAGAGTATACACATAAAATCCAAGAATTGGTTAACAAAAACTTTTTCGAACTTGAAATTTCTTGGAGGTTTGAAGCCAGAATAAAAGGAAAATCACAGAAAACAGGTTCAGTTACACCTCAAATTGTCTAAGCAGCATGCAATATAATTAGCAGAAAGATATGACATTATTTCTCTTGCATTTTCAGGAGTCAGAAAATTCTAATACCTGTGTCCGAAGGTCATCCGGTCCCAGCTTCGCCCTAAGTATTTGCAAGGTTGTTTGCTCGTGTTGAACACTTAAAGGATATGCTTCCATTAATGAGAGGGCAATTGCGATGGCATGATAACTTGCAGCTGTCTGAAAGGGTTAAATGAATAAGCACACATTTTAGCAGGAACATGCAAGTCCAAGCTTACAATTAAATTACTGAAACATGGTAAAATGAGGTTTTTACTCTTGATAAAGAGACAGAGCACCAAAAACTCATAAGTGAATAACCATACAGCTCAAAGGTAGCACTACTGGAACAATTTATCCTATTATCTTTGTTTACGAGGAAGGGGGAAAAACAAGATTTATTATAGGATGTCTCATTTCAGTATGCATTACACCACATAACTCTAAGAAAACTAACGTAATAATAAGAATATTAAAATAATAAGCTAGGAACCTGAATATGATCCGGGCCAAGAAGTCTTTGGTTGCATTTTAGAGCTTTATGGAGATATCTTAGAGCAACGTGCACATTACCCAGTCCTTCCTCCATCATAGCTACATTTATGTATGTAGCAGCAGTGTTTGGATGTGATGGGCCACATGTCAGATGTAACAGATAGAGTGCTCGCTTTACGTATCTAGATGAAGGAAGAAGAAAATAATTTTGTCATTTTTATTAAGCACTAAACATAAATGTATGCATGCGAAGAAGAGACAAGAACTCAATATACTGTAATTATATTCAGGCTCAAACTCCTAAGCCTCAAATCCTTAGCTCATCTTTAAATCACAAAAAAGCTAAACCTTGAAGTGGATTAATGATTACTGTGAATATTTACAATTATACAGATATTTAGTGATATTTACTTGGTTATGCATATTACATTTTCAGTAGACAAATTTGGGGAATAGTTTCATACTGCTAGCAAGAGACAGCAGAAAAACATACTTGAGGGCCAATTCTGTGTGTTGCAGCCTGTAATAGAAGACAGCAAGATCCCCATAACTTTTCATGGTGTCAGGATGATCGAGTCCCAGCTCTCGTTCATTAATATCCAAGGCTTTCTGCTGATATATAGTGGCCTGTTCACAATGATCTTAGGAACTCAGTGAATAAGACATTGGTACAGCAATAGACACTTAAATATATGCAAATGTTTAGTAGAATATGATGTACAAGTACTACTAGATTTTGGATATGGTTGAGCTTTAACGTTTTCTCCAGACATAATAAAACAGAAGAAACTAAGATCGAGCAAGGACCTGATTGAAATCTCCCGTGTGATATAAAACGACTGCAAGAAGGCTGTAAGCACCAGCTGTCATTCGATGATAGGGACCACATACTGCTACTAACTTTGCAAGGGCCTGCAGTTGTGAAACAACTAAATCATTGATCACAAGATGACCAGGCACGTTGTTACCTATTTATATCTATTGTTTTATCTTAATTTGTTTCTGGAGCTAATTGGTAAAGGGGAGAAAATTGGCATAATGCAGTGCCTAGACAGACTGCTGATCTGATCACCCAGAAAACATTCATAAACTAGCCAACCATATTTAATATCTCATAAAGGATTTATTGTCTTGTAATTTATGAATCACCTTTGTTCCATAGCTCACAGCTTCTTCAAGTTTTCCCTTATCCAAAGCTGTTTTAGAAGATTCCAAGAGTTGTCGTCCATCAGCAGAAGAGCATGCCGCTTGCTACAATAAACATTTATTGCATTTGAAATTTTAAAAATGGAAAGACGAGGTTACAAAATGCACTTTATTAATAGGGAGAAGAATTCAAGCTCACCTTATGCACTGGTACAAGGCTGACAATGTCTTCTTTTCGGAAAGGTTGTATTGATTGCATATCAAAGTCTCTTGGTACAAGCTCAATACCCACCTAGAAACAGTTAAAAGACATATCTTTAAAGCATTCTTATAACGTAAATTCTAGCCTGCTAGAAGGGGCTGAGGTGTTAATTTTACTTTTAATGTTTATCCAACCAACAACCTAGATGTAAATCCGAGAGCACCTATGACCTCGAATAGCTAGGAGTCAACATTTTTTACTGATAATCAGCTTCCGAATTGATAATTTTTTTTAAGTATACAGTAGTACAAAAGAGAGGTTTGTACTTTCTGTCTTTGATTGGACTTTAAAATGCATCGCAGAGTACATATATTTGTACGTCTTATACACATGTCAACAAGTATATACCTTATGGCATAAACCACGAAGAATTGCAAATTTTCTGACATCTTCATAGTTTGAATTCTTTATATTCCATTCATAACGCTTCATAAGAAACACTTCAAGCCATCTCCAAACAAGGGAATTGACACCACAAGGCTGACCGGACTGTCCATTTTCAGAAACTCCAAGCATCAAATTCAATGCCGCTGCAATTGCTGCTGCAATTTTCTCAGGCTTCTGAACTGCAGATATCACAGCCTGTAGAATATGCTTAAAGGCTCGTACTATCATCTCATGGATGCAAAGAGATTGGACATGTGATAACTTCTCTGAAAGCTTAACCTGCAAAAAGAAAAATATCAAAAGCAATAATAATTAGGTTGTACTTGAGCAAGAGAATATGTATAGCTCTATTTTCTCTCAGTTGAAAGTTAAATGTCAAGAATATCCACAGAACACACTTATGTATCAGTGCCAACTCTCTGGCATGAAGCTATAAGTCAATCAAATTAAATCTCAAATCCAACACTATGTAGATCATCTGAACTTATTCTATTGATTCAATGCGTGGATGAATATACATTATAGTTGAAGCATTAGCAGTATTTATTGCACACGAGTCTCTTTAGTATCAAGTCGATTATAATATCCTGATTCACTATATATGACATAATGCTAATAAAATCACTATTACAAGCAAGCTTTCAAGCTCATTAGGAGCACGAGTCCCCAAGTTCCCTCTAATATCTTTCTATCATTGGGGGGGTGTTTGTCTCATCATTTGAATCCAAGGCAATTAGGAGTTAATCAAGCTTAATTACCACATTAATATATTTGAAACATGTTCAATACAAAATTATGCTAGGATTCATGTAAATATGTTATGTAAACAGAAAAGTCCATATAAGAAACATACAACTTGTCCAAGAGAACGCATCCGAAGACCTCTAGTATGCATGAAATCTGTCAATGTCCGACCATCTACTGGTGAGAGTTCCAAAGAACCAAAATCTGCAACCTGTGTTACATGATGGATGTTATATGGGCTAGAGATACTACTCCTAGTCACATTTATATGAAGAGAAGTTTTCTAATTACCAGTTTTGGCAGGGCGACTTCACTGTAATACTTTTGGGATAACTCAGTCAATTCCTTCAGTGACTGTTAAGATTTAAGAAAAATCAGCAACCTGATTCAACACTGGAGAGTACATATATGCTGACATAAATATCAAACACTACCTTGGTGTGAAGCCCAGTATCTGATTCTTCCAATCGAGTAAAAGCAGCATCAGACAACAATGTCTTTATCATAAGCTCATCTTCACTTGCACCTCTATCAAGCTGAGATTCCATCATATTTATGGATTCTTCAGCTTCATTCTTCACTTCATCAACAGCAGATCTAACATTTTCAGTTTGTAGGTCTGTAGTACTTCCGTCCAAGGTCTTCTTTCTATTTTTAAGAGATTTAAGAGGTATTCCTAGACCCTCAACCTTCATTTCATTTTTGGGCTTCTCATTAGACTGTTTCTTCTCTTTTTCTGTTTTTTTCTGATCCTGTAAGTGTTGTATCCAACAGGCTCCAAGTTCCCATCTGACAAAAGCATCTTTATCATTTTCTTCTTCCCTAAGCTTTGTGAGGCTGTCTTCCAACAGTCTCTCAACAAAAGCTTGGGAAGAATCAAGGTCTTCAGACTCTAACATTCGAGACTGAGTTACTTTATTTTGCTCATGTGTAGCATTTTCATGGAGTAGCAACCTCAAACTGTAAAAGGTAAGATCAAAGTAAGAACCACTCAATTTGAAGACTAAAAACCTAGCAATTTCAAACAAATATACTATAAGATAATAGCTAAACTATAATCAAGGCAAGTATACATAATTCCATGAAGTCTACGGAGTGGACATTATTGAAAAAGATATTTGGAGAAAGAAGTACTTAAACTATTTATAACAATTACTGTGTTAGTAATCATAATACAAGAGAGACTTCGGTATATAGACCTGTTAATATTGAGGGAATTAGCACCTCCATCGGACTGATCAAGAAGCTCTTGGCTTTGAGCTGGAGGTTTCACATTTTTATTGTCAATCCCTTGAACTTTCACGCATGCAATATAACCACAATACCTCACGTTCACAACACCTAGGGTGGCAATATCCTTTGCAAACATGTAAAAATTCATTATTAAAAAACTGTCAAGGGCCATAAGCAAGAAAATATTGGATAATTGCAATTTTTTCATCATGTCCTCAAGGGTGTATTTGTTTTTAAAGGATAAAGCAATGTATAGCCCCCCCCCCAAACACATGCATATTTAGGAGGAATATATAACTTTATTCATTAAAGCAAACACACCCTGAGTTTCTTACATGAGCAGCAGTGTTTTCATCGGCCGTGATCCCCTTTAGCAGGTTTCTTTCACCCAGCTTTTTTGTATCTAGTCCTATAGCTTGTTGTCCATCAATTTTTGTATCCATTTTGCAGCTAGCAATAGATGTGTCTTTGATGACAATTATGCTCAAGTCCCCAACTTTTTCTGAATATATAATTTCACCGGTTGAAGCAGCATGAGCTGATTTTGGAGTTCCCATGACATGTTTCACAGCCGCAATGGCCCTGAAAATGGCAACATCTACAAATAGACTGTGAAGTAGAAAAGCTTTTCTATCTCGGATTTGCCTCTCCTCAGTGGTTTTGCATGGCATTGATGCAAGAAACAAAAGTTCATTTGCATAAGGTAGCAGATCACTTTGGCCATCTCTGCCGAGACCACCTCCATGCCCTCCCCAATTCTCATCTTCTGTGGGCAGGGGAGGGAATGTGGATGGTGACTGTGCAGATATAGGTGGTATAAGCCATGTGTTAGCTCTGAAGCCGAAAGGGAGATTCCCAAACTGCAGTAAGAAAATTTAACTTAATTATAAATCAGGTTAGGAACCTATAGTAAGATAGGACATGGAGGAACATTGTTTTAGACAAGAATGTATCTCATTAGTGAAGCTGAAGAGAAAAAACAAACTGAGGAAGTATGTTGTTACCTTATTTCTCTCTGAGAATGCTTTCATGAGTTCATCATAAGCCTGAAATGCAGAGATTGATGTTAATCAGATCTCCAAATATTTTCGATCTTGGAAAGTGGATCATATCACATGTTTTTTTGGCACACAAAAGAAAAGAAAAATCAACAGAGTTATCAGTAATATATACGTTGAGTCAACTCCAGATGCCAATCTTGATAAAAACGCACAAGCCAGTCAAGACCATTCTTCCGGCACAAAATTTTGGCATCCCCAAAACTTCAGTACTAAATATTTAATATTTACGTAAATATTAACATCCCTTTTCACATTGAAATTTAAATATAATGGGAGATAGGACACTGAAATACTTCTACGCATATGGACAAACAACTGCAATATCAATACAAAGCACATTTCAGTAAATCAAGATTTACAGTCCTAACATTATCAAAGGCTCTACTCAGTTGTCTCAGCAGGTCAACCAGATTGTGACAAAGAATGTGCTGCTTTCCAGTGCCATAAAAACCTTTTCTGGAAGCTTCAATGAGGACCAGTTTACCATTGCACAATTTTACCTGTAGAGAACATTGTGCAAATTAGCTTATTATAATTGTCACCTCAATTAAGTTAACTCTTGATATGCTTATTTCAAATGAGAAAAGTGTCTTACTTCAAGGGAGAAAAGATGATCAGCACCAAAAACTCCATCATCAGCTTTCTTCGTCGCCTTCCTTATAACTACATAACACCAATCCATATTTCTTGAGCATACACATCACAGTTACAAGTAAAAGTCACGCACAAAAATAACGAAAAACATAAACAGAAAAATGTTAAACCGAAGGACAAAATTTAACAACAGGAACAAGTTATCAGTTCAAATTAATGCTTGGTTTAACTCATAAAATTCCATAATGCATAACATATTGCGGGCTTGCGGCTAGAAAGTGAGGTCAGTTGAGCTGCTTTCTAAAGCTTGCTCGTCCTCGAGTATGCTCTCCAAGAAAACAAGCTTCAAATTCTTTAATGGCAGCGGGAGTGGAATTTTTATTTTATTTTTATATACGTTGAATGAATATTTACATTATTGTGTATATTTTTTATTTTCACTCATTACTATAATTATTTATATATTTATCTTCATTTTTGTTCGAATTTTTTTAATAACAAGCGCAATAACAACATTTTCTGTTTAGCTGGATATGCGGTGCCTGCTCTCAGAAAATGCAGATGGATTGAGAGAGGAACAGAAGGAATTACACTGAAGAGGAGGCGTCAGATGAGAGAGGGAAAAGAACTCGTAGAAGCTCCCCAACTTCGGAGAAGTGTTATTCATCTCTCCTTCTCCGTCAACCACCGCCGGTAAACCGTCCTTCACCTCCGAGTCCGCCGCCGGAGGAGCCGGTGGCGGAGAATTGTCCTTCTTACTTTTTGCGCGGGGAGACTTGCTCCCTTTCTTCGAAGTTTTGATATCCTGCGCCCCGCGCACATCTTTACCCGCATCGACGCCTTTAGAAGCGGCGGACACTGCCGACGAAGAAACGTCCTTGTTCGCCGACGGCCCGAAGGACGTTGTGCAGGCGACGACGTCCAGCAGCCTCCTAACGTGCGCCGTGGCGCTCTCTTCGTCGTAGTCCTCTGCATTGTAATTAAATTAAACTTCTGAGGGCAAACAGAGAAACCGAACGTTTTACCGAAACGACGCCGTACGAGTTCATTTATTTATTTTCCTTTTTTTTTTTTTTACCTTCAACTAGTGTTAGGGTGAAGGGTTTCAGTGCGGAAACGTCCACCGTATCTCTTAATCGTGGGCCCCTAACCTGCACATAAGACATTAGAATAAAAATGATTCAAACTCCAAATTGCTTTGAAATGTGGAAAGAAAATCTTACTGGATTTTCATAAATAATTAAATATTAATACTATTTCTCTAAATAATAAATATTAAAAAAAAACTGATGGATAGGAGGATGCCACTTACCTCATGCGATAAGGAGAAATTTGTAATATTACACGTTAAAGTATTAACCGATAATAATCGACGAACATCGATAATTCTATCCGTAGATATTCCCTGTATCATACAAAAAAAGTAATTAGTTCTAATTAAATTTATTCTAATTTTAAATAGAATTTAGGGATTGAAATCAAATTTGTTTGAGTTAATGTCACTGTCATATTATCACTAGATTATGAATTATTGAAATATATAATGAGCATTTACATCATTTTTAAATACTAAAAAAAAAATATGAGTCAACGTTTACGGTATAGTCAGCAAATTATTTGTTCCAATTGGCCATTCATGCATACTTCCATTCCAATGGAGAAACCAAGAGTGAATTATTTCTCATTGGCCATTCATGCATTTATGCAATGTAGTCCATTAATTTAAAAAAAGTATTAATTCTTCATTAGAGTAATAACTGAAAAGTATTAATTATTCATTAGAGTAGTATTATTTGTTTTATTTAATTGTTTGAGCAACTCTTATAATTTAATTTAGCAAAACCTTTAGAATGACATGGGTCTCGTCCGGGAGGTCCACTTTTATATCCACAACTACCGGAAGAACTGCATACACAAAGAAGTTTAATTAAATTACCAACAATTATCATCCTTAATATCATTATAAATTATAATTTATTACATATAAATACATACCTTTCTCTTCTTTCCTCTTCTTGTCGCCCTTGCTCCTCCCACGACCATTCTTTGGTGCCATTTTCGAACTCGAGCTCGACTCGTCTAGTTCGAAGAATTCGAAAAGTTCGAATGTATACCTAAATTGCAAAAAATACGTATGCACTTCAGGTAAGAGCTTGCATGAATGATAAACTTCAATACCCAATTCATTTTTTGGATATTTGTTTATACAAAAAATTTGAAAATTTATCTAATTATCAGCGTGACAAATGGATTAAATTACAATAATCTTCGTATACTGAATATCAATCCAGATAAGAAAAAAATAAATTCTTAATTTTATTATATAATTCTGAAAATTATTGAAATTTATTGCAAAACAGAGAGTGGCCCGGGATAAAAGGATAAGATTCTTAAATGTAAAGAAATGATGGAAGAATGGTCTGAAAATGCAGCATTTAATATCCATGAAAGCAGGAAAATGATTACTAACCAGTATTACGAGGTTGTACCCTGCGAAGTGGATGCTTGTACTTTGTGAGGCTTATGGGAGGTAATTTTAAAGTGTGGATAGTATTGAAAAGAAGTGCACCATTACAGAGTTTTAATTGAAGTTTTCAAAGTATTGGCTCAGAGAGAGAGAGAGAGAGGGGGGAAGAGAGAGAAGGGAAGAAGGAGAAAGAGATATAGAGGGAGGTGGGGTGTGATAAGGAAGGAAGGGTTGAGATTTAACAGTCAGAATTATAATGGCATTTTATGGCAGCATCTGGCCATAGGTAGTGATTATCATTTCTTGATATTTTACCTAAATTTCCATATAAATTACAAAATTTGCATTCACATTTTCAGAAATAATAATAATAATATAATTTCGTGTCGCACGACACCCACACACATAAATTTATTTAAAAATTTAATTATCATGAACACTACGTGTTTATGTCTTAAGTCATCTATTTTTGCAATTATATATTTCTTTGAACTAATAAATCTTATTTTCTTTATCAAAATAAAGACGTGGATTTATAATAAAAATATTAATATTTTACAACTCATATTTAATTGAATAACAATATTTTAGAACTATATAGTTAAATAGCAACTTAGATTACAAACTATAGAAATAATCTAGATAATATCCAATATTATAAAAATGTTAATTTTATTAAAAATGAAATCGTCAAATTTAGGGGCTATTTGGTTGGATACTTTTGGGGGTGAGTAATGGTAATCAAAGTCATCGTGTGTGTTTGAAATGACTCTACTATGACTTTGATTCCCAAAAACTAAGGAATAAACCATAGTTAGCTATATGAGAACTATGACTTTCATTCCATACCCTTCCCATTCCTATATTTTTTCCATTCCTATATCTTTTCCATTCTTTACAATTATATCAAACAGTCCCTTAGTTATATATAATAATTTCAAATTGCTATTGCAATCTCGTCCGGATAAATGTTGCACATAAAATATTATTCTGCTGGGTATTTATAATATTTTTAGAATTTAATCAAATAAAATTTAACCAGGAAATGATCTTGAATTGGTTATTTTAGTTTTTTTTTTATTAAAATTTCTGCTCTGATTTTACAGTTATACCGTAGAGAGAGCAGATAACCTAGCAGATTGCAGGACCAGCTAAAGAGGACCACATTTTTGTTCATCAACCTCGCAAATGGGATAGCTCCACTTGTTGAATTAATTCCTCTTTTTTCTCCTTAAATTGTGTTATCTTTATATTACAAATTAAATTAATTAATAATCTAGAAGGAAAATGTGAGGGGAGGATAATTGGTCGAAATATTTGGTGATATATAGTATGCATATATTATATATATGAGTAAGTCTCTTGTGCAACAGTTACATCGTCCAACTCAAGTTCATTTTTAAAAAGTTACACAAAATACTACTGAAAAATTACACAAATTATTACTAAAAAGTTACACCACTAAAGATACATTTTTCAGTAATAACTTGTGTAACTTTTCAGTAGTATTTTGTACAACTTTTCAAAAATACACTTGAGTTGTATGGTGTAACTAGTGCATATATAATCAAGTACATACAGGATGTATGTTTTTAAGAGAAAATGTAAGGTGGCATCTTCTTTCGGCTTGGCTAAGATTTGATAAATTTGAGAAATAAAATGAATAATAATTCTATGTTATGGTTTGGGATGACAGAAAGATATAGTTATAAATTTATGTTAGGTTAATGCTTTTGAGAGATGATAAAATATTATTTTAGTATTGTTAATTAGTAAAATGATGTTTAGAGTTTAAGAAATAATGTGAGCAATTGTATGACAAATTTGAATAGAAAAATAAAATGAATTATTATTCTATATTATAGTTATAAATTTATTTTAGGTTAATGCTTTTGAGATGAAATATCATTTTTATTATTGTTAATTAGTAAAATAATATTTAAAATTTAAGAAATAAAATGGGCAAGAAAAATAGGAAAGAAAATTATTAATGAGTAAAAATAATAATATGTTGTTTTAGACATGCAAATGTATGATAGAGATGAGATGGATTATCATATATTGAAACGGAGAATTTGCTAACCCCAAAATGGACGGAATGGAGAAAATCAAATCTCAAATTCCAACTTCAGAGGCCGAAAGAAACATTGCTTGAAATTTTTTGTTTAAGCGATGGATTATCATATTTTAGAACGGAGAATTTGCTAACCCAAAAGTGGATGGAATGGAGAAAATCAAATCAGAAATTTCATTTTTGAGGCCGAAAGAAACATTGCCAGAAAAATTTGTTTAAGGCAAAGTATGGAATGAAAAATAAACAATTTTCAAAGGAATACATTATTTTACTAAATAAGAGTATTAATTATGGAGAATATAAATTATTTTCACTAAAAATATGAGATAAAAGATACCAAGAGTAAAAATATTAATTGTTATCGTTAAAGTATATGAATTTTTCTATTAAAAATATTACAAAATTATTTATGTATAAATTATTCTCATACTATACATTCTCTTTGTTCAAATATTCAATTCAATTTATTTTTTTTATAAGATGATCTCACGTGAATCTTTTTCTTCGGTTAAATATCAAAACTTAGAGGCACTTTTATGTGCAGTGGACTCATAAATAAGACAATGCTCCATTCAAGTATTTTGGTCATACTTTTAAAATGCAAGTCTCATCACATTATTGTAGGTCTTATCATTTAATTTATTGAGATTTGTCCCATAACAAAATTTGTTCAAATTTATGTTGGACATGCTCTCCAAATAAATTTATTAATATTAAAAAATATTGACAAAGAAGATAACTATCATTAAAATCACGTCAATTAATTACAGCAAATAATGGCAACTCCAAATAAAAAATATGTAAATCAAACTCAAACCAAACAAGTGGTTGAGATTGAGAAAATGAAAAATAAGTTTATTAGTTCATGTAGATTGTGGTCATTATTGTTGATAGAATTTATTAATCGTGTTTGTTATGTGGCTAGTTATAACATGTGTTCTTGGATATAATATGAGGAGGGAGAGTAGAGAGTTTAGAGAGAGAAATATTGCAATGGGCACTGTATTGATTTTCAGAAAATTGTGTGAATAGTACAAAATATGTCTTATTTATAGGTGTATGAGTGTGAGATGGCACCTTACGAGCCTATGTGGCTTCCGGTGTTGACGAGGGTTCCTTACCCCCGTCTTGGTCTCTCACACTGCTTCCTTTATCATGCCTCGTCCTACTACTATGTCTTAGACTGGATGGGCCTCATTAAAAACCTCGCCGTAAACCACCCTTGTGGATAAACCGGACGGAGGGAAAAAGAGCGCACCATTGGGGTCCTATTTGACTAATAGGCGAGCTCGTCGGCGAGCTCGGAGATGGGCTTCAGTGGTTTGGGCGAGCTCTGGGGCGAGCTCTAGTGCCTTGCGTGGCTTACGGACGTTACGCAATGATGGAGCTCGGCGAGGCCTTCCTGGGGATACAAGGCGAGCTCTGGGCGAGCTCTAGGATGACAGAGATGAGCCCTTTTGGGCGAGCTACGCAGGTAAATCATCCCCATGTAGGCGAACTCCGTGCCTTTAAGGATCTGGGTGGGTCCTGACGACCTGCCAAACCTCGGTGATTATTCGTATACTAATTATGTTAGTTCGTCAGTCCAACATTTGCCCCCCAGCTCGCATGTGTCATGACTCCGTCAAATGTGCAGGCGAGCTGGAGAACTTGAAATTCGGCGAACTATCTCTGGGCGATTGCCGAGCTAGCAGGCGAGCTCGGTCAAGGCGGTTATTCCTAGACGTCGTGGTGCGGGAATCCAGGGGTCATGCACGCCTTTTGAGACCTTGGTTCTCGCCCACAATCATATCAACTTTCAAAATTCTTGCAAACATGTCCCTGTACTTTGTGAATATCGCACCTCGCCCCGACGTCTATAAATAGGGGGAAATGGATTCATTCCCTCACTTTCTGCATTTCGAATTCTCAGAGCTTTCCCGACGACCGATTTTTCTTGTGCTCGATGGATTTTCGAAGGCTCTCCGAGGTAGGATTCGATCTTTCTTCCCCTTCTCTTCTATCTTTTATTTGATTTTTCTGTCGTTTCTTCGGGATTACGGGATTTTGGACCGTGGATTGCACCGAGAAACTTTGCATTTCCCTGACTCTTGGATTATTGGATTTTGGACTTTGGGACCTTTGAATTTCTCTGAGGCCATGTCGACACGCTCTTCGAGCAGAACTCTTTCGGACCGGAATCCTGGTAAACAGCCAATGATTGAGGATGAGCCACTTCAGGTTTCGTATGTGGAGATCGGCTCCAGCTCCGAGGCGATCTCGGCAGCTCGCCAGGTCTCCGGCGAGCTACGTCCCGATCCGGAGGAAGGAGCCTCCAGTTCCGTATACCGCGAAGTGTGGGAGGAAGGTGACGAGGTCGCCCAAGAAGAAAGAGTTGCCAGTGGCAACGAAGGGCCCGAGGAGGTTGAGGAGGGCGTTGCCTAGGTCGGTGAGGAGGGTGGCGAGCTGGAGGAGGTCACGCTCGAATGGTTCCGCAGCATTGGTTTCCCGGAACCTCAGCTGGTTGAGTACTAGGTCCCTACCCAGGTGGTTCATCCATTTGATTGGAACGAGTATGTCGCCGAGTACGCGGCGAGGTTCCCTTGCCCGAATCGGGTACCTCGCGCTGACCCCACCGACCTGGAAGAAGTTGCCCCTTCTGAGTACAAGGCTGGCGAGGTGGTGAGCCTTATTGATGAATGCGACCTGCCTATTATACGCAGGGAGTATCGCATCCCACTGGATATCTTTATGTATGCCCCGATGAAGGATGAGCGGGCCGACGCACCTCCTGAGGGGATGACCGCTTTGAACGTAGATGTCCTGAGGGCCGGGCTTACGTTGCCGCTGCATCCGATCATTGGCCAATATCTTGCTGACAATAATCTGGCCATCACCCAGCTCACGCCGAATGCATGGAGCAACCTCCTCGCCGCCCTGTCTGTTTTTGGGTTGGAAGGTTATGAGAACGCGATGACCTCGGCGGATCTGGGCGAGCTTTTTGCCGTGACCAAGCGGACGCAGGACGGCGCGGGGTATTATTACCTGAAAGCTCGCCCAGGGGAGAAATTTCTTGGGGACCTGCCCAATAAAGTCCGTGACTGGAAGAAATAGTTTTTCTTCGTAGGCGGCGACTGGTGAGCCTCCAGCACGTATCATGGACGGGGTGATCGTATTCCCACTCCAGAGGGATATGGGGAAGCCAGCAGTAGGTCGCCTATTTCGGTGTGCGTGGGTTGAATTAGATATACTAATTATAATTTTCTTTCCTTTTGCAGTTCCGAAGCGACACAAATCTAGTCGGGGCAGGCCTAAAGTGTCGAAGCAGTTCGACGTGGTGCGCGCCATCTGCTGTTTGAGAAGCGAGAAGGACAGACAGGTCGCCCATCTGTGTGCGCACCATTGCCTGCGACTTGCCGGGCTCCTTACACTACTGCACCACCTTGACATCCAAGGTCCCGAGCTCCCAGGTTCAACTCTTTGCAGCTCGCCTATGGGGGGTGTAGCTCGCCCATCATGCTGACATTTGTAATTTTTGTGCAGGTGGTAGCTTCGTTGCCATCCCGATCGCCGAGGTCCCCGAGGCCTATCAACTCATGAAAGAGCGATTCGAGATGGGCCCACCTCACCCCAACAGACTTGCCCCACCATCCGTGCTCGCGCTGGAGGCGAGCAAGGAGGCAGAGCTCGCCTCCAAAAAGGGCGAGGCAGGTGGATCGGGAGCTCAAAAGGAGAAAGCCAAGGCTCCTGAGAAGTCCAAGGCATCGGAGGTCGCCCGGGCCGGCCGAGGTGGAGGACGAGCTGTTGCCCCCTCCGAGCGAGGTCGAGGAAAGAGGGGCGCCCAAGGGGGTGGTGGATCCCGAGCTGGCGAGGAGGATCCCCCAGCTCGCAAGAGAACGAGATACACCGGCCTAGTCGACGAGGAGTCTGACCGGGCCGAGAGGACCTCGGTGAGGTCGGGGCAGGGGGGCTCTGCTCAATCCACCGCTCCGCTGGCGGCTACGCCCATTCGGAGTTCGCCCCCTTCACCTTCCCCATTCGGGGTGCAAACCACCGACGATACGCTACTGGGTTGGGATCCTGACCGAGCTCAGTAAGTAGCTCGCCCAATTGACTTTCATTGCTTATCAATCCTTTATTTTTCTAACATTTTCCATCTATTTCGATCTCGCAGTTATGCTCCAATCGCCTTCCTGAACCGCCACGAGGTTCTGCACGCCTTTGAGCGATCTTGCTCTCTCACTTCGATGCGGAATCTCCCTCCGGGCATAGCCTGGGATGCTGTGAGCGAGATGCCGAGGCATTGGACGACCCCGTTGGTGGCGGGTATCAACAGTCAGGACCTGAGGGAGAACCTCCTTCTCTCGGGCCACTATGCGAGTAGATTGATGCTCGCCAACCAAAAGGCCCTCGAGCAAGTTGCCGAGTTGGAGGCAGGTCGCTCCGACAGGAACAAGCGGATGCTGGCGTTGGCGGACTCTACTGACAAAGCGAAAAAATAGGCGCGGCTCACCGAGGAACGGGCCGAGGCATCGCTGGCCGCCGAGCAAAGTGCCCTCCAGCAGCTTGAGACAGTCCAACGTCGGCTCGCCCGGCTCGAGCAGGAGACGGAGGCGAGGATAAAAGCTAAGGAAGAGGAGTTCGCCGCCCAGCTCGCCCAGGAGGTCGGCAACCACGGGATCACGAAGAAAGACCTCGCACTGCAGCGGGGTCTGGTGAAGAGCTCCAACGCCGACTGCAAGAGGCTAAGGGGCGAGCTAGAGGCGAAGACGAATGAGATCGCCGAGCTGCAGAGTGTTGCCTCCTCCTCGCCGGACCTGGCGGCCGTGAAGGCCGAGGCCTCTGACATAGGATGCGTCCAATGTTATGCTGAGGTTTTGCGGACTCTCTGGTGGGCTCGAGCTCATAGGGACGACGAGGTGGAGGCAGTCGTGGGCGACTTCAAGGCATGCCTGGACCGGGTTCCCTTTTCCGATGGCGCCGAGCTGGATATCGGTGACCTACCTGAAATTAGCATTCCTCTCGACTTTGTACCGGACCGCTTTCGAATTATCAAGACAGTCGAGGTGCCGGAGCTGAATCTTGGTGACGCAGAGGAGGTCGCCCGCGAGGGAGATCGCGTTCCCCTCACTGTCGAGCAACTGCAGGAGACCTGTGGGGATGCTATGCTAAACTTGGGCGAGTTTGATGCCAGCGGGCTGACTGGTAATATCACTTCCGAGGCTGAGCTCGCCATTCCCGCTTCCCAGGTCGCCGCTGATGTGCCTTTCGATGCCCCCGCTGCTCCGGGGATTTAGGATTTTTCTTTGCTTTCGTAGATTAGCTTTTTTAATTTCCAACTTGTAGTAGGTCGACGGGTTGCGGAGCTCGCCCAGAAGGAGCTCCATTTTTGTAGCTTTACTTTTCGTTCAAGTAGATTCAGCTTGCCGGGCACATGCAGCTCGCCCAGAAGGAGCTTTTTGTAGTTCAAAGACGGCCAGCTGGTCGGCCTTTGTGGCCAGCACTACTACTCATACTTAGGATTTTTTCAAGTATATTTTTTACTTGAAAATTTTTTAAGTGCCTTTTGAATATAAGTCGAGCATTTTTTGTCCAACTCTTTTCCTTTATGTATTTGCGCTTTTACGTTATAATTTTTTGAAATAGCTCGTTCTTGTTTATTTTCCTGGTACATAATTGTTCGTCTTATTCTACTTTGAGAAGCGAATCGTTCGTTTTACGTCACTTTCGACTACGAATTGTACCTCTATTTTTAGAGTGCGTATTCTTCGTCTTACGCTACTTAGGGCCGCGAACCGTTCGTCTTAGGCCACTTGGGGCAGCGAACTGCACTTCGATTGATTCGCGTTGGGCCATTGGGTTTCATGAACCTTGCCTTAGACGTTTTTGTCTTTTTCGCGAATTTTTCTAACTTGTGGCAGTAGGTGCTTAGCAACCCTTTAAGAAGGGTACCTTCGCGACCTTGGGCACTTTGGCCTTTGCCTTCGAGCTATCTAATTACAACGCTTGGGACCTTGGTCCTCGCGCATTGCGGATTTTAGAGCATGTGGGCGAGCTAGGTTTGGCGAGCTACCAGGAGCAGTGGGTGACCTGGTGCAGCTCGCCTGGTTGGAGAGCTGCACAGGTCCAAACACTTGGGAATTTTTCTGAATTTTTACAGCAACGTAATTTACATCGGTTGCCATCTACATTTCTGATGCAAACCTTTGACTAGTCTATTACAGGATTCTAGTCTATTGGTAGAACTTTTTTAGATGTGCCGAGCTCCAGGTGTATGACGAAGCCTTGCCTTCTGCGTCTTCCAAATCATAAGTACCGTTTGGCTAGGCTGCGGTGACCCAGAATGGTCCTTCCCAGTTTGAACCGAATACACCTGGTGGGGCCATCAATTTCTTTTTTAACACCAGGTCTCCAACCTTGAATTTTCGGTCTCGAACCTGAGAGTTGTAATATTTTTCCGCTCTACGCTTGTAGGTGGCGTTCTTCATTTCTGACGAAGCTCTGGTCTCTTCGATCAGATCTTTTTCTACTGCCAAGGCTTCATCATTCCTTTCTTCATCATACCCCACTACCTTCCAAGTCTTGTTCTGGACTTCAACCGGGACTACGGCTTCAGTCCCAAAGGCTAGGGCGAACGGGGTCTCCCCGGTGCTGGTCCTATAGAAAGTTCTATAAGACCATAGGACCTCCGGGAGTTCGTCTGCCCAGCTCCCCTTCTTTTCTTCGAAGCGGAGCTTCAATATGTGTTTCAGGATCTTGTTCACCGCCTCGACCTGGCCGTTCGACTGGGGGTGATATGGGGTTGAGTAGTGCTTCTTGATGTTCCATGAACTGCAGAAGTCCCTCAACTTCTGCCCGTCGAACTGCCTTCCATTATCAGTGATGACCGACTGCGGGAGTCCAAACCTGCAGATCAGGTTTTTCCAAATGAAGCCGATCATCTTTTCTTGGGTTATGGTTGTGAGAGCTTCGGCCTCAGCCCACTTAATGTAGTAGTCTACTGCTACGACAGCGAACTTTACACCGCCTCTACCAAGTGGAAATGGGCCGATCAAGTCGATTCCCCATTTCGCGAAAGGCCATGGGCTGAAAACCGACTTAAGCTGGTTGGCTGGGGAGTGGATGTTAGGTGCGAAAAGTTGGCACTTTCGGCACCTTCGAGCGAAGCTGATGGCATCTTTGCGAAGAGTGGGCCAGTAATAGCCCTGTCTGATCGTCTTATATGCCAATGCTTGCCCCCCAGTGTGACCCCCACAAATCCCTTCGTGAATTTCTTTTAACACTTCGGACCCCTGCTTCCTAGTTAGGCATTTGAGTAGGGGCAGAGAGAATCCACGTTTGTAGAGTTGGCCATCCAGCAGCGTATATTTGGCAGCTTGCTTTACTAACCGGCTAGCTTCCCAGGTGTCCACGGGTGTTGTTCCGTCTGTTAGGTATTTTTGGATTGGAGTGCACCAATCTTCACCACCTTCACTGTCCTCCTGCCCCCCGCTCGAGGTTTGATTTATCTTGTAATCGGACGTCGAGGGGTTTTTCAGTGTGGTGATCACAACCTCCGTGAATTCAACTTCGCCGTTGCTAGTAGCTAGCCGGGCTAGAGCATCTGCTTTTGTGTTCTCTAGCCGCGGTATCTGATTGATGTAAACTTGTGTAAACATCGAGATCAGATGCGCGACTATTTTCTGGTAGGTCATCATCTGCTGGTCTTTTGCCTCATATTCCCCCCGGACTTGGGATATTATTAGCTGGGAATCTCCGAAAACTTGAAGATTGGTTGCCCCCACAGCTAATGATAGTCTAAGTCCTGCTATCAACGCTTCATACTCCGTCTCATTGTTGGTTGCTCGAAAGTCGAACCGAATTGCGGAGGTGAAGACTTGTCTGTCTGGGCTGATCAGGACCACGCTGGCGCCTGCTGCCATGCTAGTTGATGATCCGTCCACGTAGAAATGCCACGGAGCTATACGCCCCCTCGTCGGATCTTGTGGGAAAGTTAGCTCGACGATGAAGTCGGCAAGTGCTTGTCCCTTGATCGCTGTTCGGGGTGCGTAGGTTATACCGTATTGGCTGATCTCCAGTGACCATTTCAGCAGGCGTCCGGCGGTGTCTGGGCGCTGTAGTATTTGACGCAGTTGGAACGTTGTCAGCACCTCTACTGGATGGTCAAAGAAGTAAGGCCTCAATTTTCTAACACTCATCACCAGTGCATAAGCCAGCTTCTCTGTTGGGGTGTACCGCAACTCAGCTTCATGTAAGACTTGGCTCACGTAGTACACTGATAGGTGTGTTTTCGCCTCTTCTCGGACCAGGACGGAGCTGATGGCCACCTCCGACGCGGCTAGGTACAGATACAGCTTCTCTCCAGGTATTGGCTTCGACAGAACCTGTGTATCCGCCAGGTATGTTTTGATATCTTCGAAGGCTCGTTGGCATTCATTTATCCAAACGAAGTGGTTTTTGAGGTGGAGTTTGTTGGCTCTGACCGCCTCTTTGTATCTCCGTGTGTTTGCCTTTATTGCCTCGAAAAATGGATGATTTCGGTCGTCGGACCTGGAGATGAATCTGTTCAGGGCTGCCATGCACCCAGTCAGTCTTTGAATTTTTTGGACGGAATCGGGTATCCCCATCTCGATTATGCATTGGACCTGTGTTGGGTTGACCTCAATTCCACGCTGGCTAACTAGGTACCCCAGGAATTTCCCAGAGTGCACGCCGAAGCTGGTCTTTTTGGGGTTCAACTTCATGTTGTAGTGGCGCAGTATGTCGAAGGTCTGTTTCAGATGGTCCAGGTGGTCCTCCTTCCTCAAACTTTTGACAACTATGTCATCCACGTACACCTCCATGGATTCGCCAATGTGTTGGTCAAACATTTTGTTCACCAATCTTTGGTAGGTAACTCCGGCGTTGATGAGTCCGAACGACATCCTTTCCCAGCAATACATGTTCTTGTTGGTGTAGAACGCCGTGTGTTCCTGGTCATCTGGGTGTAGAGCTATCTGGTGATAGCCCGCAAAAGCATCCATAAATGTCATCATCTCATGGCGTGCGGTGCTGTCCACCAACTGGTCAATGTGAGGTAGTGGGAAGTTGTCCTTCGGGCATGCTTTGTTCAGGTCCGTGAAGTCAATGCAGAGTCTCCACGTCCCATTGTGTTTCTTCACCAGGACGGGGTTCGCGACCCACTGCGGACACAGAGCTTCCTTGATGAGCTTGTTGTCTAACAACTTCTCCACCTCAACTGTTAGAGCTGTGTACTTGTCTGGTCCATACTTCCTCCGTTTTTGGCGTACGGGTCTCCTCGTCGGATCTATGTTAAGTCTGTGGCAAACATGTTCCAACGGGATCCCCGTCATGTCTTCGTGGGACCAGGCAAACACGTCCAGGTTGGTCATTAAGAACAGCTCCATCCTCGACCGGTACGGTTCAGGTAACTCAGAACCGATGAAAAGTTCTAAGTCCCTTTCCGGGTCCACCGGGAGTACCGTCAACTCTTCCATGGGGGTTGCTTTTCTCTTTTGGCTTTTCCACCTCGGGTCGCTGATGAACTCGTCCCACTCCCCTTGTGATATCTGCGCAGGCTCATGGCCTATGCGCGGCTCGAGGTCATCGGGTTGGCTCTCAGCTTGGGCGAGCTCGTCAGCTGTGAACACCTCCGGTGGTCTGTCAGTTTGGGATGGTGTGGTGACTTGGGGTCAACGTCCATTGGTGTTGGTTCTTGACCTCCCGCAGGTCCCCCACCTTGGGCCTCATCAGCTACCTCCATGGGAGTAGGCTGCTGTCCCTGCGCAGGTACCGACCCCTGCGCAGGTCTCAACACTTGGGTTTCTTCCAAGTCCTCCGTTGGTGTCGGTTGTGGGTCTCGCACAGGTCCAGTGCCCTGATTGATTTCTGACAAATCGCCTACCTCCATCATCTCAGTTTCGACTGAGATGACGTCTAGGATGTTTGGCTCGTCTGCAGGAATCTGTGCGTCCTCTTCGAGGATGTGGACTTGTGTAACAGATTTCTTGACCCGGCCGTCTTTGATCTGGAGTAAACACTCTCGGGCCTTTTTCTGGTCACCTTTTATAGTTCCGGCACCTTTTGGAGTTGGGAATTTTAAACAGTAATAGTAGGTCGAACACACCGCTTTGAATTCATTAATAAATGGGCGGCCAAGGAACCCGTTGTAGGAGGACTGCTGGTCAACAACTAGGAAATCTATGAGCCTAGTCAGCCTCCTTTCGGGATCCTCAGCTGATACAAGCTGGACGCTCAACCTAACACTACCTAGGGGAACGGTTACAGCTTCTCCGAACCCCACTATCCTAGCGTTGCTAGGTTCCAGATACGACTCAAAATCACCTAAGGAGTCCAAGGTGGATTTGAAGAGAATGTTGGTGAATGCGCCGGTGTCCACAAGTAGCCTGTGAACTCGGACGTTCATGATGTTGGTGGTTATCACCAACGAGTCGTTGTGGGGCATCAGTATCCCTTCCAGGTCCGCCGCGGAGAACATCTGCTCGTCAGTAAGCTGTGAAACGGTCCTGGGGCCGGAGCTGCCCTCCTGGACCTGGTTTATGGCCCGGATTTCAGCCTTTCTTTTTCTCTTGGATATGGAGGATCCCTGATCCTGGAGACCTCCGGTAGCTCCGATCTCTTCCTCAAGAACTAAGAGTTCCCGAGTAGGCTCCATGTTTTGCTGAGGTTGGGGAGGTGCCCTCCGTCTGTTATGGGGACCAGGTTGGTCTGCTTCCTCCTCCTCGTCATCGGAGGTAGCCCTCCTCTCGAACCTCGGTCTCTTAGCTGGGGCCTTCTTCACGAACTCGGCCAATTTTCCCTCCTCGTAAAATTTCCAGAGTTGCTTGAGGAGGTCTCGACACTCGCTGGTGAAGTGGCCGATGGCCTGATGGTAGGCACATAATTTGTTGGGATTGAGCTTCGTGCGGTCCTGGCGGATTCGCCTCGGCTCTTCCAGCATGGCCTTGCCTTTGACAGCAGTGAAGACATGGTCGACGGAGACAGTGAGGACCTGGTTGAGCTTTTCTTTGAGCTCGTCTCCCTCGCCAAAGGCTTTTAAGTTCTGGGGAGCTTTGTAGGCGCCCCCGGATTTCTTCCCGTGGGGTTTCCTTTCCTCGTGGGCACTAACTTCTTTCAGTAGTGTCTCCTGCATAGCCGTGAACACCCCCGCCTTGTGACGGAATTCACTGTAAGTGTTGGGACATGCGAGGTGCATCTCCTTCCAGAGGTCGGTACCCCTCCTGAGTCCGGCCATCGCTGCGACGACCTTGGTGTCTTCACTCACCGGCTCGCCTTCCAGCAGGATCTTATCGAACCTTTCCAGGTATTGCTGGTCGGTCTCGCTCTCGCTTTGGTGGATGTTGGCGAGTCGGTGCTTCTGGGTAAGGTAGGATCCGAACCCAGAGAAGTGGGCCAGAAACTCCCGCGAGAGTTGGCCAAACAAGCAGATTGACCCCGGGGCGAGTGAAGAGAACCTGCGGTGAGCTCGATCCCCTAGGGTCAGCGGGAAGTTCTGGCACTGGGTGGAGTCGGTGGCGCCGACCGAAATCATGAAGTCCGCGTACTTGTCCAGGTGGACTTTTGGGTCCGACTCGCCTTCGTATGCGGACATCACCGGGAATTGAATTTTCTTCTGGACCGGTGCGCGGAGGATGACGGGTGCCAATGGAGAGGTAGGGAGAGTCGTGGCGTCAGGTCCGCCAGACTTGGCTGCTACTTGTGCTTGTAGCATTTCAACGGTCTTTTTCAGTGAGGTCAGCTCGTCATCTCGGGTCACCTCCGGCGGAGGGTGCTCAAAGGTCGTGCATCTCGCGAACGCACGTCCCCGAGGTGCCTCACTTTGGGGTGACCTCTCTGTGGCGGGCTGGAATTGGCGTCCGCTGTGGGGGCCTAGCCGGTCAGTGGCGGGCCTCCTCAGCCTTTCGTGGGCTGATCTGCGTGGCTGCTGGTCGGAGTCCCCATGGGACGCAGCTAGGGCCGCCGTCTGCTCGTTCTCCCCGTATCTCAGGCCTAGACGGTCTTGGAGGACTTCCCTCCTTTGAGATTGGTGGGTGCCAGATGCCCCGGTGTAGGCTGACTCCCTTCCGGTGTAAGGAGTGGGATCCTCCTCCACCATCTTGGCCTTCTTGGTCTTCTCCCTGCGCTGGTGAGCTTGTGCCGAGCTCGCTTCCTGCTCGGTGGGGAGCACGCTGTAGTCCCCTCTGGTTTGGGTACCCTGAGTGGGCCTGGTCTGCTCCCGGGCTTCGGCAGCTAGAGCTCGCCTGGGAACCAGGGCGAGCTCGTCCTGCTGTCGCTGCTGCAACCTTTGTAAGGTTGCGATGGTGCGTTGGAGCTCGTCAGGGTCGCTGGCCAGGTCCCTCAGGGCGGGAGCCAAGTCTTCCTGGGTCACTGCAACTCGCGGAGGTCGCGGAACTGCGGTGCTCTTCTGAGGAGGTGGTTGTGATGTCTCCACCACCTGGCGTGAGGTCTCCACCTCGGCCTGGTTTTGATCACCCCCTTTAGACCTTCCCGCAGCTGCGGAGGCCTGTCCCTTGGCGGCTCGAGTGTTAGCCATTTTTGGGTTTCGGAGGGGGTAACTTGCTGAAGGGCGTCGGAGTGGAGGGAGGTCGCCGGAGTGGTGGTCGTCCAGCTTAGGCGGAGCTGTGCAAGTTTTCGTCTAGCCTCGCGTGTAACAAATTATCCGAAATTCGGTTTATTCGTGTGCACGCGCGCGTTTGAAAACTTGTTCCGGGCAGATTTCGTGAAATTCGAGAATTTAGGTTTTCGTCCAGAAATCTGGGTTCTTTGTCCAAGGGATGAAGATGCATGTGTATCTTCAAGTGTTCTTGGGTTTTATCAAGAACACCTTCGAATCTTCGAATCTTCAAACAAACCCTAACTTTTTGTTCTTGAATTTTTTTTTTAATTTTTCAGATTCGACCCTCCTTCTAGCGCCAAATTGTTGATAGAATTTATTAATCGTGTTTGTTATGTGGCTAGTTATAACATGTTAATTCTATCAAACAATAATCCAAGGATTTGTGTTCTTGGATATAATATGAGGAGGGAGAGTAGAGAGTTTAGAGAGAGAAATATTACAATGGGCACTGTATTGATTTTTAGAAAATTGTGTGAATAGTACAAGAGAGGTCTTATTTATAGGTGTATGAGTGTGAGATGGCACCTTACGAGCCTATGTGGCTTCCGGTGTTGACGAGGGTTCCTTACCCCCGTCTTGGTCTCTCACACTGCTTCCTTTATCATGCCTCGTCCTACTACTATGCCTTAGACTGGATGGGCCTTATTAAAAACCTCACCGTAAACCACCCTTGTGGATAAACCGGACGGAGGGAAAAAGAGCGCACCATTGGGGTCCTATTTGACTAATAGGCGAGCTCGTCGGCGAGCTCGGAGATGGGCTTCAGTGGTTTGGGCGAGCTCCAGTGCCTTGCGTGGCTTACGGACATTACGCGATGATGGAGCTCGGCGAGGCCTTCCTGGGGATACAAGGCGAGCTCTGGGCGAGCTCTAGGATGACAGAGATGAGCCCTTTTGGGCGAGCTACGCAAGTAAATCATCCCCATGTAGGCGAACTCCGTGCCTTTAAGGATCTGGGTGGGTCCTGAAGACCTGCCAAACCTCGGCGATTATTCGTATACTAATTATGTTAGTTCGTCAGTCCAACAATTATCTTACAAGTGAGTATTTTTAGGATATCAGTCCGAATTAACCCATCACAAAATTGTTAGTTCACTCTATAACTGTCAAATGGATTAGTCTTATATGCATCAGTTACACGGTGCAACTCAAGTTTATTTTTAAAAAGTTAAACAGTTTATAACTGAAAAGTTAAACCGTTTATTAATGTAAAGTTAAACTATGAAAGATACACTTTTCAGTAATAAACTGTTTAACTTTTTAAAAATGAACTAGAGTTGCACCGTGTAACTGGTGCACAAGAGACTTACTCCTGTCAAATAAGAGCTCTGCTCTTTCCATAATAACGCTGTTGGAGAAAATAGTGTTACTATAATTTAAAAATTAATAAATCATCACAAAAAAATTATACAATTGCCAAATGTTGGGTTATGTGTTGGTCCCTTAAAGTGGTCAAGGTCTAGAGAGGGGGGTGAATAGACCTTGAGTCCAAAATCTGATTTTCAAACTTTTCAAAAGGATAGATTCTAGAACCTTACATTAGCTCTTTTTTCAAGTTTTAAAGTAACAAGTCTACAAGAGTTTTAGAAACAGGACCACAAATGTTACAACTGTAGACTAACAAGTCTACAGCTGCAGAGTTCAAAAACTTTGCAAAATAAACAATCACTTGTAGACAAAATTATCAGAGGGATTCTCACAATTAAAATTGTATTGAGAAAACTCTAATGTGCAGCGGAATAAAATGTGTGTTAATGAAAAACAATATAAACTAAACTTAACAGTTGAGTGACTTATGAAAGTCTACAGCTGTAGAGTTAGTTTTTCTCTGTGATAAACACAAAGTTTTTATGCACTAAGATTTCAAAACAATGATGAATATAACAAGGAATTTAAATATGCAGTACAAGAATATAAATGACATAAAATAAATAGACCAAGTTTATAGTGGTTCAGTATCTATAAAAAGACTACCTACATCCACTGTTACACCACTTAGGTGCCAAATTCACTAAGATGTGATCACAAAGATCAATACAAGTAGTTCCCCCTTAGAACTAGGTTCACTCAGATTCCTATTCTAAAAAGAGATTAAACTACCCTATTCACTAAGAATAAAACTCACAAAGAGTTTTTACAAAACCTCACAAAGAGATATCTACACAAAGTAGAAATATAAAATGGGTGAGGGAACAACAACAAAAGGTGTGATTCTTATTAAGAAAATCCTAACCAACTATCATATGAATCACAAAGATCAAAACAAATAAAGCTCTCTCTCAGAATTTGTTGGTTGTAGACTTGCTTAGGTTGAATACTTGTATGCGCAGGGTTGTTGTTGTTTCCTCTGAGGATTTCTTCTATTTATAGATTGAGTGGAGTGTCTTATCCGTTGGGAATTTCAAAATTTGAAATTCAGATAAGGCTCCTCTCTCTCTATTGGCTTGTGTGAGGTGGTCATCATCCTTCACACAGGATAATACTGATTGTATTATGTCATTTTCTTCAGAATTCTGGTCTTTCTTGTAACTAAACTTCATTATCCTCCAGAATTAAAGAAATAATCATCCACTTAAGTACAGTTTAGTGAGTGCTTGAGAGCTACACTAATAGTGCTTAAGTGTCTTCATTATCTTCAAATTATCTTTGACTTGTACCATCTCTTCAAACGGTTCTTTGCAGCTGTATAGTCTCTAACCTTGCAGCTGTAGAGTCCTGTCAAATTGAAAAACTGGCTGTAGAGAAACCTTACAGCCGTAAGATCATGTCTGACTGTAGATTGATCAAATACACAACTGCAGACTTTACTTACAACTATATGTTTCAAACACTAATTTCCTTAATACAAGTGTTAGATCAAATTATCAATTTAAACATATTGTTTTGCACACATCAAAATCTAAAACAATGTACTAACATTATGAAATGATCGCATTTTTTTTCTCAAACTACAAAATCTAAACTAATTAAAATATTATACAATTGTCAACATTCATGACCTTATGTTTAACGTTGTATGAAATGTCACAATTTTTTTTAGAGAAATAAGAAAAGAAAACGATAGAGATTGATTGCATTACATGATAGGGTCTAACAAGTAATTGCGGTCTAGACAATTTATTTGTGTTCACTAAATTTTAATATGATTCTGTCTTATTTATTTTTCTATATATTAATAAATAATACATGCAATAGTCGTTTCCCTTTAATTAATTGAGTAAGTCTCCTGTGCTGTGCAACTCAAGTTTATTTTTAAAAAATTACACAATTTATTACTAAAAAGTTGCACAAATTATTACTGAAAAGTTACAATATAAAAGATACATTTTTCAGTAATAACATGTCTAACTTTTCAATAGTATTTTATGTAACTTTTAAAAAATAAACTTGAGTTGCACCGTGTAACTGTTGCATACAAGACTAATCCTAATTAAAATGACTAAATTTGTAATATTTTTCTTTACTTAAAATTTATATATTGATAATTACCCAAAACCCCCCAAAGTCCAATACGTCCATTATTTTTCCTATTTACCTAAATTTTTTTTTAGAGTTTTCCTTATTGGGTGAGAACTTGAATTTTAAGAATATATTTATATCTATATCTCAAATTTGAAATTCAACCGCTGCAATTAATTTTTAATATGAATCACTCCATTTAGAAATTTATTTCGTTAATGGACAGTAAAATTATGAATCTTTCAAATTAATCAGTTTTATGAATCGGAAACAGAATATTAAAAATAGAAATAGTTTGAGTTAGATAACCAAAATATTAACACATTATATATTCTGAAAATGATGCCTAATGGATAGTACAATTAGCACCACCCATTTTATTTTCTTTATTTATATCCAAATTTAGTCAGTTATTTGAAATTGACTAAAAAGATGAACATGCTCTCTAAAAGACAAAAAAATAATGTTGCCGAATCAACTCGAATTTTCCAACAAAATTGCGACATTCACAGTATTCTTGCACGCATCTATTTTCAGAATTTCATTCTCTAATTTGAAAAATAATACATTATTAATATATGTAACATATATATCATTTCAATTATACAAAAGGTACATAAACTTATTTGCCCTCATCTTAAATCACGATGCAATTCTATCTGATTTTTATTGAGTTGTATGATACATCTATGTATATATTATTTGTTGAATGATGCCTATTTAAATACCCAAAACCTTTTAAATTATATTATATAGATTGTACGGTGTTGTGGCACGATTGTGCCTACGTATAGGCTCAGGCCCAATACTAAAATGGCCTAGCCAGAGCCCGATTACCGGTCAAACTTATTAAAGCTCGGAAGCACCTCCTGTTGGTGTAATTAAGGTAATTCTTTGCAATTTCAATATTCATTATTAACAAGATTGTTGATGAAATTAAGCTTCTAAGCCACATGTTAACTTGATTAACAAAAATTTCATCAACACCTCCAAGGGCGAGGATGCCTGAAGCTTGGAGATGTGCCAACGATTTAGGCCTGATATGTTGTACTGTTCTGTTAATTATCCTGACACGTGACACTCATCTATTGACCCAGTACAATCCATATGACTGGCCTTTGACATAATGATGTAGTCACAATCCAAGACTCAACAGCTTTGGGACTACTGACCACATGACATCACTTTGGTATTCACAATGTATAAATATGATATTTAATGACCATAATATGGATTTGACATTCATATATCAAAAAAAATATATATATCTTAAGCGTCATTTCTTGCAATATAAAATTAGACAATTCATGGTGTTCTTTATGTTTTCAGCATTGTTACCAACATTGTTGTGTTTAATTTTGTAACCCTAAGATCCAACCACATAAAATGCTTAGGGACCAACATATATAATACCAAATATCGTTCACTAAATTTGAGGACATAGTTTTTTATTAATTCTAATTTCAAACTTGAAATACATATTTATCAAATATTATGCAAATTAGTCAAAATTCATCAAAATTAAAAGCTATAAGATAAAATTTAGTGAAATCGTCTCATGAAATGATTATATGGTATGAAGTTTCACTTAACCAATATTATTATAACAGAAATTGATTGAGTTAGCTTGACTCTTATGTGAATTAAATATAAAACGTTTCACCAAAAAAAAAATATAAAATACTTTTATTTTATTATAACGCATTACAAATTTACAATATTTATCGGTAATAATTTTCTCAATCCCCTTACAACCACAAACAAGCATATATACCCAAGAGCATCACACGTGCCCAAATCAAACCAACATAAAAGTTCAATTATTATCAAGGTACTTTCCTATAATTAATATTATCATATTTATTTAATAGTATTATAATTTTAATTTATAAAAATAATAATATTACTAAATAAATTATATGCATATAATAATATAAAGCTAAAAGAGTATGAGTGTGAAAACATTTCTATGGGAATCTCAATTACTTATGAAGTCATGATTAACGGTGTTTGACCTACGACCATGCATAGTTACCGTTCGATTAAACACCTACTTATGTCACATTCAACATTTTGCGTCATGAAGATTTGTCTGCACTTTTTGGAGGACAAAAAATAAAAATAAAAATAAAAATAAATTAAAAATTCTAAACCACAATTATTTCATATTTACGTCCAATTTTTTTTTTTCTTATTTCAGATTATTTTCTAATATATTTATGAATATATATGTTCCTTTTTATTTTACATAAATGACAATAGTTTTTATTTGCTAACTTTTGAATTTCCATAACACCTAACAAGCTGACACAAGTGTTTATTCGTTGCATTTTAAATTTATCTTATGAGAATGTTTGTCTAAGAAAAATATTATACTAGTAATAATAAAACTGAAATTATTCTCAAAAGGTTTTAATTTGAGATGTTTATTATAGTTTGAACTTTTATTTTATTTGTAACAACTTTCTCTTAAAAATTATTATAATTAATAATAACATGATACACGAATGTATGCTTCCTAATGTTGGGGCACGTCACACCATAATTATTTAAATGTATATTACTCATTCTATTCAATTTTACTTAGTCTTATTTTATTCTATATATAATTTTAAGACATAAATATATTATGTGTAAAAGTAAAATTGATTGTTAGTTAATAGTGTAAGATATTTACTAAATAAAAAGTGTGTCTAATAAAATAGAACGGTATGAGTATAAATACACTTTATAAATTATTATATAATTATAAATATGATTCATTGTTGGATTTAAGATAGAAAACAATTCTCTACAATCAAGATGGCAATAGTTTTTGAGTTATATCATAGAAAGGATGACTTTTATAATTGAGTAAGTATTTTATAAATAAGTTTTAGCATGCAATCAAATGACCTTAATTATTTAATCATGCAATTTAAATAATATTAAATTAATATACTTTAATAAAATATCAATAATAATTTTTTTAAAAATATAAACAAATTACTTTACTTTTTATATTTATATTTGTATTTTGCCCCGCTGCAATTTTTTTTAAATTCGTCGCTGATTGATAAATACAAATTAAAGAGAAAGTCTCATGTGCACCAGGTACACAGTGCACTCATTCAACAGTTAAAACAATTTATACTAAAAAGTTAATGTTGATTACATTGAAAAGTTGCAGGTTGATATATTAAAAAGTTTACATAAAAAATCAATAACAGTGAAACTTTTCAGTATATTAACCCGTAACTTTTCAGTATATCAACCCGTAACTTTTCAGTATAAACAACTTTAACTGTTAAGTGAGTGTATCCGTACACCAGTTGCAAATGAGGCCTTCCCTAGATTGAATTGTTATTTAAAATAAAAAAAATCAAATAGTTACAACTTTTGTTGGGCCTTAAACCAATGACTCATTAGATTTCACTTTTTTTTTTTCTTTTGAAGTTATATATAGGCTCTTTTTGTCAAGGTACCCGCACTTTTGAATATAATAATTTAGACATCTCAAATGAGTAATAATGTATACTCCATTATAAGGTTTGTGGTAATATAGACTACTCAAAAGAGTAATACCATATTATATAATAAGTATTTCTCCATCATAAGGTTTTCAATACGTGTATTCTTCAATCTTCATCTCTATATCTTATGAAACCCCACTAGCATAACATTAGATAAAAGGTATAATAGCATTAGAAGAAGTCAACTAGTGACCACTTTAGGGTTTTATAACATTTGATGAAATATTTAAGCATATTAGTGGGGCGGTAGGAATCGTTATTTAATTTATTTTTTACAATTAATTCTTTAATGAGAAATTTTCACAATTAGAATTTGACGATACACACTAAATAAATTTTATTTTTATGCAATAATTCGTAAATTACGTCGAAGAATTTATTTTTTTGTATATACGTTGAAGTAAGTGTCATGTGCACTTGGTGCACAGTGCACCCACTCAATAGTTGATGATGTTTACACTGAAAAACTAAGTTTTATTATACTGAGAAATGTTAGTTGATTAAATTGTTTATACTAAAACTTAATAATAACGTGAACTTTTAAGTGTATTCAACTTCCACTTTTCAATATAATCAAATTTACCCTTTTTAATATAAATAAACTAAACTGTTGAGTAAATGCCCTATGTACCAGTTGTATATGAAACTGTTGTTGTTATATGGATTATACATTTATCATCTACCTACTAGATTATACAAGAGTAGTGTGTTGTGTAATGAATTCAGTATATATATATATATATAATGTACTAGCTACAAAGTGGGATGATGTTTTCAATTTTCTCTTAAAGTAAGGACTATAACTGGAGAACCTTAACCAATTGGAACTAAATCCTAAGGGTATATTTGTTTTGGGATTAGCACGGATGGACGTAGGACTTTGTGATCACATCTCTACACGAATTTGGGATGTAACATCCGGATTTTACATCCCAAACTCAATCTACACCTAAAAATACCTATTAAACCTATTATTACTCTTTCCAACACAACACTCATAAAATATTTATTATACCTATTATTATACCTATAAAATCAATCATTATCACACTTTGATTTGACATAAAGTAACATCCTACCCTACTAAAATCCCAAAACAAACACACACTTTTACTATTCATCAAAGTTTTCACATCTCAAGATTTCAAAGTCATGACTTCCCACGACCCTCTTAATCCCAAAACAAACGTACCCTAAAGGTTTTGGAGGATTGTTGCTGATTTAAGAGCTTAATTAATAAGGGACCAATTACTCTGGTGATTAGGGTGAAAAATAAGAATAAATAAAAATTAATGAGGATTCGTTTTTATTATTTGGTATTATTTATTGTACATGAATAAAATTATAAAAATATATTAAAAAAATAATAATCACTAACCGCATAGTAATAACCTTTTAATAATATCCATTATCATTTTAAATTTATACCAAGCAATGCCTAAAATTCTTAATTAAACAAATTAGTAATAAAAAATTATTCAACCAATCATATGATTTAATATTTTGTACACCCCACTTAGTGTGGCGTCTTACAAATACATAATAGTCATGTTTGTTTAGTTTGTTCGACTTTTATTAGAGTCATGTTATTGGATATTGTTCTTGATAGGATGTCACATTCGGTGTCCTCCTAATTTAAAAATTACAACTAAAATATGGATTAGTCTTGTATGCACCAGTTACACGGTGCAATTCAAGTTCATTTTTAAAAAATTAAATAATTTATAATTGAAAAGTTAAACAGTTTATTACTGAAAAGTTAAACTATGAAAGATACATTTTTCAGTAATAAACAGTTTAACTTTTCAGTTATAAACTGTTTAACTTTTTAAAAATGAACTAAAGTTGCACCGTGTAACTGGTGCACAAGAGACTTACTCCTAAAATATATATACTTTTTTTCTTTCAAAAAAAGAAATTATATATATATATATATTGTCAAATTGATTTACATTTCACCTTTTACTAGTGAAGATGCTAAAATATAAAGTACATTTTATCAAATAATATATATATATATATATATATATATATATATCTATATATAAAGAATATTTCATTAAAAAAAAATTAACACACGTCAGCATAATTGATTTACAAACTGGTTGCGGCCGATACAAGACATTTTTATCGAATTTTGAAATTATAATGAATCTTTTACAAAATTTAAAAAATAAAGGACATTTTCATAATTACAAACAACATATAAACATTTGTCAATTTTCCCAAAATATTTAATCATTTTATATTAAACACGGATATTCTCCCCCCATTTTTAGTTACTTCACCTCCATATTTAATTTTTTTATTCCAAAATATATTTTAAAGACCAAAATACACTTTTGTTATGTTTTCCTAATTTACAAATGGATCAATTCACCCTCATGTTCTTCATATGAAAATCTTATTCACGATTTTTGGAGTTTTTTTTTTTGGAAAATTAAATGGGGTGAACTGAAAATTTAGGATGATGAAGTGAAAAATGGGGAAAAGTAATAAAAAATGGTGGGAGAATATCCGTGCCCTTTTATATTTGAGTAAGTCTCTTGTGCACCAATTACACCGTTCAATTCAAGTTTATTTTTAAAAAGTTGCACAATTTGTTACTGAAAAGTTATACAAATTATTACTGAAAAGTTAAACTATTAAAGATACACTTTTTAGTAATAACATGTGTAAATTTTCAATAGTATTTTGTGTAACTTTTCAGAAATGAACTTGAGTTGCACGGTGTAACTGGTGCATACAAGACTAAACATTTATATTTTAATCATAATGGGCTTATTGCATATATAACGTAATGGGCCATTTGAGTCTCAGTACATATATGGCCCAAAACTCTTAAAGTGGAAAGGTCCATCGGATATCATTATGTTCCAGGTAGTGAAAATGATACCCTGCCCGAAACGAATGGATAACCCGCAAAAATTTAAAATCCTTCTTTCCGTGCTCCTATAAATACGGTCTCCAGGATTTCAAATCCAATATTCTTCCTTCTGTTTTTGGCCTTTTGCCTTTCAGCTCTTCACACATTTCACGCGGTTAAGCTTTGGGAAATTTAAAAGATCAAAGTTACATTTCAAAGCAGTGATTGAAGAAATTTAAGCAGAAATATGGGGAAGCGATTGAGAAAATCAAGATCAATTTGCTGCTGCGCCTCACCGCGACCCTCGCACCTCACTCCTCACTCAATTTTCAACTGGTATACACGCAATTAAGTAGCTTGAGTTTAAATTTTATGTTGATGAGTATTCTCGCCATTTTGATTTTTGATTATTTGAAAATGTCAGTTCATTTGAGTTCTGCTTTGGAGACGGTATACTTGATTGTGTTTGTAATCGACTAAGATGTGAGGATTGATTTTGATTTTGAGTGTTTTTTCTTCATGCATTAACGAAGGTTCGTGTGGAAAGTGATTGCAGAATGAGATACAGAAATTGAATATAAATTCTGGACGATTTGTTATGTGAACTGTGTTTACAGAAACAATGCGATGATTCAGCTGAATTTGAGTTGAGAGTTTGTCGTAACTTATATATGTTCATTATCATTTCTGTTGAGATCTTCGGTGATGATGATGATGATGAAGAAAACGTGAAGCTACTTTGCTATTGAGTGAGTGAATTTACTGCGATCCTGTGAGGTTCAGCCAGTGCTCATTAGGATACAAATTCCGTTTTCGATCACTTATTTTCATATAAGAATGGGTTGACGTTGCACTTCACTAACGTTTGATTTTTTTTATTTTTATTTTTAGCTTATGTTTATGAATTTTCTCCTAGAAGCTCAGAAACTTCCGTTCATGATTTTCTCATATGGTGCTGAGCTTCAGTTTAACAGTGCACAGATCACATTGAAAAACAATAATTATATTTTGAATTGTCTGTACTTGCATTTATATAATTCTCAGGTATTTCTATGAAGTGCATTTCTCACTGTTCATGTTTGTCTCTAATATGAACAGCTATGAAGAGGATGTCTGGACAGAGATTGCAAAGTTTTTGGATGGGAGATCTCTGGTGATGCTTGCAGCAACTTGCAAATGGTTTAGTCGTATTATGATGGAGGACAGCGTGTGGAAATATGCATGTCTTCGTGATCTTCAGGTTCCTGATCCTGGAGATGTTGCAGTCAAATGGATCAAACTTTATGCCACAGCTTTTGGTATTATTCAACTTCTTTGATGCTTGTTCCAGTTATTACGTCGAATAAGTACACTCATTTCAAGAGTATGCCGTTGCAGATGGAAGTCACACGTACATGTTTCGTCAGCAGGAGAAGCATATTGGTAATGCATTTACTTGAGTTTGTAAACATGCATAGCTGCTTAATTGAATTTTATTAGGGAAGCATCAAGACACTGAACTCTTAGATGATTGTACAGAAATAAATTTTACAACTCTACGTTCTTGCTGGATTAGTATTACTTAGGTATAATAATTATCCCCCATTTCTTAGGATTTATTATCAAAGTTTTTAAACATGAGCTGTTGCACCTGTAAGTTCTTCTCTGATAGCAACTTAAGAACAAACCAGCAGACCACTTCATCTGCACCTTGCTGCATGCATGAAGCAGGAGATATATCAGAATTCGTTGACAGCATCAGCCCCTCACACATCCAGATGTGTTTCTTCTTATCCAGATCCTTCCACACATTCTGCTGCATTTGAATGTAGCAGAGTCTTGAATCTTGCGCCAAAATGCATTTTAAACTTGTATTCTTTCTGGTCTGATGAACAGATTGGATGCGAATTGGAGCTTTTCTGTTTGACTCTCATGCTGCTATCTTGACTGAGAATTTAATTAAGCCCCTGAGGATTCCCAAAGCAGAGACAACTGAGAAAACATTGAGTCGAGAAGGCTACTGTCTATTAAACAATATCAAATCTGGAATCTGGATTTCTGGTACTCATTCGCCCATTTTTTCTTTACCATTCACATAATACATACACATAATTCTGACTGCTTGATTACCAACTGTGACTATGTTTGAAGATTTGCAGCTCGTTCGTTGTCCTGTTTGCGACCTTGATACATGTGATGGTGAGTTAAGCTCCAAATGTGTCCACAAGAACACTTACCATTTCACTATTTTGCTAATGCATTGATCATATGATAGCTAGGAAATAACTGTTAGCTTTTTTTCCTGTGAGATATATGCATCTTTAATATCATCATTTACATGCTCAGCCTGTCCAAACATAATAGATTTAAAATAAGAAAGGTGTCTTACTTCTATGACACAGGAACGATGCAAACATTGGATGCAAGGCATATTGAACTCTTCTTGAATGAGGGATATCTTAATGGGAGCTGGAACTACGATCTTTTAGGATCCCATGATATCCGGAAGAAGGCTGATGGAGCTTCGGGTGGGATTTTCGACTTAAAGCATGTCAAGGATCAATCAACCTCTGGTATCAGTTCACTATTCTTCAGATTACACAATTTTCATCTTTTGTGTCTACTTAACTAACAACTTGAAACAATATCACCTTCTATATCTACACCATTTAAATCATACATTTTGGAGCATATATCTCTAACAGAAACTAAGTATACAAGTTAAATATTTTAGGTGCTTATTGTTTGTCTATATGTTATCTTGATTACTTCCAGAAATTTATGATCTTAAATCATGGGTGGGGAAAAGAAATGATTGGCAACCAAAAGCAGTGATAACTCTCCACGCAGTTGCAGTAAACACCAACTTACAAGACAATGAAGGTAATAGTTCCACCTTAATTAACTGAGCAACAGTACCCAACTATCTTATTCTTCTCTTCATACAAACAGAAAAGCATGGTCTAGACAATAATTTCGATTCAAAAGTTTAGAGTATCGTAATAAGATAACAATCTCCTATTAATACACTTTGGGAACAGGTCTTCAGATTAAGTACCATGCTATGAGGGCAGGAAAAGATGGTGAAGTTGTATCATTGCGTATATCTCAGCAACTGCTGTAGTATTTAGTATTGTCCTTATTCCGAATTAGTTTTTCAGTCTCCTCCTCTTCCGAGTGTAGAATATAATGCTAAAGTAATCCCTTGATTCCATATTAGTCGTAAACCATCATAAACTCGGTTAATTCTTTTCCTGATGTAGAGATGCTATGCTATGCAGTGCAGATATTCATATTTGCAATCCAGTTATTTGGATTCTAAACTGATTTATCCTTAAATGAAACTTCAGCTGTAAAATAAAATTTCTCGTGGATATAGCTGAAAATACGTACCTCCAAACGGCCAGACGAATCACCAGGACAAGTTTTAAGAATGGGGGAGATGCCCATAGGTTGTAAATCAAACAAAGCTACTCAATACTTGATTTCTGATATATAGTTTGATGGAGTAATTCTTGATCATTTGTTATATCTCAAATAATCAAACACCTTTCCTATGATCTGAATATACAATGCATGCATATAAATCCACCAACCCAACGTTTTAGGTATCGATCAACGATCCTGAGATAATATATGCCCAATACAGATTCACTGTTCAGAATCCTCCCCTAGTAAATAAGGAATGTCGTCCCTTTCTCTTTTCTGTCTCTATAATTTCAAACCAATTCAAAATAATGCATCTTTTTAAGCCTTTTCCACTACCTCATGTGAGCATCATAAACAATGTCAAGAAACGGCCATTAATATAAGGATTGATCCTCACCTGGCTAGTTTTTAGAGGGAAGAATAGTCTCCAATCTAAGCACCACCTGTATATATGCTTTGCTTTATTCTTGATGAGAGAGCGAGAGAGAGAGAGATTCTATAAATATATAGTTATGGCAACAACATTTAATTTGCTCCTATGAGTACAAATTTAAAAAAAGAAGTTACTCATGAACGAATGCCTCCCCTTGATTCTCTCATCCAACAATGCTACACTCTCAACTGATCCGCTCGAGAAATATTATTTCAAACCTAGAAACAATTCAACCCAATTTTTGCCTTTTCTTGCTCTTGGTCATTCATCTTTCCCCTACCAATATACATTTTTTTTGTACGTATGAATTCATCTTTAGCTATTCTGATTTCCCATTTAATTCAATCGGAGAAATGCCACCAAGCTCCGACCAGCCCCTGCCACCGTCTCCACCACCGCCGGCGTTCACATACCCTCCGATCATCATCATCCTCTCGATCCTCGTCCTCATAGTTTTCTTCGTCGGGTTTTTCTCGATATACTTCTGTCGATGCTTCGTGCAAAATCTACTCTGCATGTGGCATCTCCGCGGCAGCGCCACCGCCACTCCGGTCGCCGGAACCGCCTCATCCGCCGCAGTACGCAGCGGACTCGATCCTTCCATAGTTCAATCTTTCCCGTCCTTCGCTTATTCCACCGTCAAAGATTTTAGGGTAGAAAAATATGGTCTCGAATGCGCCATTTGCTTGCTCGAATTCAAAGACAGCGATATCCTTCGTCTTCTCACCACATGCTGCCACGTGTTCCATCAAGAATGCATAGACCTTTGGTTGGAGTCCCACAGCACGTGCCCCGTCTGCCGGAGAAACCTCACCTCTCCGGCGGCTCAATCGCCGGAGAGGCCCGAACCGGCCGCGCCGCCGCCGCCGCCTCCGGCTGTTGATGATCATCATCGTGTCAGCTTTAGCATCACTGTCAAGGATGAAAATGAAGATGTTTTGAACAAAGGAAAAGGGGTTTCTTGTTTTCTAAGTGATCGGACGGTTGACAAGTACCCACGATCACATTCAACAGGGCACTCGTTAAAAAGAGATCATGAGGAAGACGAGTTGGAAGAAGATAGATTTACACTGAGATTGCCTGAATATGTTCAATCACGCATCATTAGGGGCCATAATTGTAGCAAAAGTTGGTCAGTTTTTGGAGAATATAAGAATAAAGACTCTGCGGATAATAAGAGTGTAGTTATTTTCCCTCTCTCTCTGTAGCAGTTATAGTTGTATCAGAATTAATTTAGATTAGTTCTCAGCATTGTGGAGTTTATATATATAGGCACTAACTGTAACTCATGTAGCATATGATGCAATGGTCTGAGAAATGAGTGTTGGGTTTTTGAAAAACATGGTGAATTTTAGAACCATGCAAGTTCATTTTCAGTTTAATTTCCATTTTTTTATTTATATATATTCGGACAAAGAATTTAATTTGATGAAAATGTGGGGGAGAAATGAAATACTCCAATATATAGATGTGGATTTTCATTGGTAGTATAACAAGATTATAAGAAATTAATGTAAATTAAAGTGATTACTTTTTATAAATATACATTAATATTCAATAAAAAATTAATGTATATGATGCACAGTATACTATTTCAAAAAAATTCAACACTAACAAATTCTCCATCCATGATCTAGAAACCATGGTCCATGGTGGTCTAAAATTTTCTGTTCTATATATATATCATATTATCTCTATTTTTCTAAAATTTGGTGTTAAAGAACATAAAAATTAAGAGAAAGAAAAATTTTGAGAGTGTAGATTGAAAACAACATATTTTTTTTTGAAGTATCAAGCTTTTGTCAGACAAAAACTAAAAAAATAAATAGAAACTTAACAAGTATGTGACAAATAGAATGGTTTTCTTAAATAAATTTTGTGTGTGATTTACATGTTTGTACTTATTCCATCTCACAATAATTTATTTAGGTGGAAAATTACACATATTAAAAAACTGGAATATAGTAAGAAAAAAGATGTTAAGAGATAATTTGATAAAATTTTATGTATAAAATAAATAAAGTAATTGAATTGATCTATAAAATAAAAATATAGATATTTATGATTTTTTTTGGTTTAAGCAAACTGTGGAAGGAAAAAAAAGGACTACTAATTTATTAGAGAAGGGAAGGAATATCAATTTATAAATTAGTAGTAATAATTTATTATTGCTAGTTAAATATTTTCTCTAATAAATCATATTTAAAAAAGTATAATATAATTGGCTATTATTGGCGAATACGCGATTAAGTGATGTGAATTCGGAATTCCAGTCTACCTTAGATCGTCAACCAAAATGGCCACCGAGGCCGACGCCCTCAAGCTCTCCGCCACCTCATCACCCACGGCCTCCGCTGCAGTCACAGGCGGCAGCCTGATCATAACAAATACGGATGTCATCCGCTCATTCCTCGGTGCATCCTCCACAGATTTCCGTCTCTCGGAAGAACTCAGAGATCTTTCTTCCTCGCTTAAGATGCACTCCACCGTACCCTATAAATCCCTAAAAGACATCTGGTTAGGATCCAAACCCGAAACACGGCCCGATTTGTCCACTCTCCTCCGTGGTTCTGATTTCGTCTTTACTAGCCCAGTGCCCCGGCAAAAGGTAATATCGATGGGACTGCAGCAATGGTGTTCATCTGAATTGAACGAATTTTAAGTTGTTTGTGTTCATCTAATTGAAGTTAATTGTTTTTTTTTTTTTGAATAAATTAAGAGTGAGGAGTTGAAGGTGAGATTGAAAAAGCTAGAGGATGCGGCGGAGAGGAAGGCGTACCAAGAATTGGTGAAGGACATTACTCCCAGAAAGGGTGTGGAAGAGCCTTTTTCCTCTTATAAGGATCAATTAGGCTTGGGTAAATTTTTTGTGCATTTTGCTGAATGCTAATCTCATCGTTATTTGAAATTAGGAGAGCATGCCAGATGATTTTGCTGCAATTTAGCATGTCTCTAGTGTTCTATTTTGAATACAGTAATTGGCTGTTCATTTTCCTTGTCTTTGAATTGAAAGTTTTGAGAATGCACTTGACCAACCTCTTTGCTGGAAAAATTTCTCAACATAAATAAGATACTGCTCACCTCCTTTGATTTTGTTCATTGATTCTTTACTATTAAAATTGCCATCTTTCAGTAATTCAGTTATGGATGTATGTCTTGGAGTGAATTCCCTTTCAACACTTGGACTAATGCTAGAGAGTTCTATTTTATCCTGTCAAAATTAAGCACCTAAAAATTTGCTAATATGTAGTATGTACTTATAGGACCTTTATTTGGATTCGATCTTTTCTCTTTTCGTTTCAAACCCATTTTACAGCTCACCTGAAACTACCAGAACTAGATAGAAGAGGAGGATAGATTATTCATGTATTAAGAGCTGGAGAATTTGACATCATATTTACCAATGCTATAATTAAGTTAGAGAAAGTACAGAAAGGTGAATAACTGAAACTCCATGGAAATATCGGGATGTCTTAAGGCCTTGAGGGGTTTTCTGTACTTGTTCATTCTCTTGAAGTTTAATTTATGAGTAATTTAAAGTGAGCTGGAGGTAGGTAATGAGAATTATTCTGCTTCTGATGTACTTATTGAATCTATAATCTTATTTCCTCCCTTTCTCTTTCTCGGTTTTCCTAATTCTACTTAAGTCCAAATTGTTTTCTTATTCAAGTTTTCTCATAATTGTTGGTAGCTGGTATTTGCATTTCTAGATGTTATTTATCAAATTAGTGAGTTGATAGCATTCATAACCTGGAAACACAGCCCCTTTTTCTCTTTGTTCAAGATCTGTAATCTTTTCTTTGGATAAAAATCAAAGAAACCAAATTTGTTATGTTTATATTTTCTTCAGTTTCTTTTCACTCTTATTTCTCCGGTTTTAGTTGTTTCTTATATCCAAGATTAAAAATAGCACTAAATTAATACTCATTTATTATCTTACAGGGTTGCATGTTGTGGTTACAATGTTTGCGGGATACCTGGTTGGGTTTGCAGCATTCAGAGCCTTGTTTGGCCACAATCTTGCTATGGTAACTTCTGCATAACAATCAAATTCTTTTCTCTCTCTCCCCCCTGAAAAACAAACGTCCACCCATAGTAAGATCAAATGAAGTATATATGATGAGTGTATAGTTTGTGATGCTGCTCTTCTTTACTGATCAGAGTGCTGCTGGAGGAATCCTTGGTTTGATTATTGCAATGCTGGTCGAAACACTTCTCTTTATTCTTCGATCATCTGATCTCATTGATCGAACCCCTTCTTCCACTTCCCGTGCTTCCAATCTGAAGATAAAGAAGAATCAATAGCAAGGTTTACAACCAAAACATATTATGAAGTGAATAGCTGTAACTTTGTATTATTTTCATGTTAGATCTAAACTTGGCCGCTTCCCTACATGGAAAAAGTGTCCCCTTTTTTTCTCTAAAATTATTATGTAACTTTATTTTTTAGTATATTTTGCGTAATTTTTTCAAAATAATCAATCTGCTGAGAGAATATGAAAAAATGTTGCTCACATGATCACTAAAATGATAGAGAATTTGTCTTGGCTGGTGGCTTCGAATGACGGGTACAGGAGCAAATTGACAAACCAAATGTGTCTGCCTTCACACATATTAGGAATTAATATTTTATAGTAAAAAAATTGACAAACCAAAATCTGCAAATATAAATTAATATACTTCTCTATTGATGAAAATTGTGTATATATGTTTGTGACATGATGAATAAAAATTAAAAATGATAGATAAAATAAAAGATAAATATTTTTTAATGAGAATGAGAATGAGAATAAATATAGAGTAAATATTATGGTTAATAAGAATAAAAAATATACACAATTTATTTTTCTTTTTACATAAGTACCAATTTGATTATCCTTCTATCATCTCATAATCATTCTTCTCAGTCAATTCATCATTTCACAACCAACTTTTTCTTTATCCATTTTTGTTTAAATTAAGAGCACAAAATTAATTATATAATCACCTTAAAGAGAAACATTCATTCAATATATATAAAGATAAAAAAATAAAATAGAATTTTATTTTCATTATTATTAAAGAATTTGAAAAAAAACGCCACTAAAAATCTCTCTATATCCAATCCAACCCCCACCCCGCTGTATGTATATTTCAATATCCTTTTTCTTTATATATATATAATCAACTTACAGTTGAGAATGGAGAACGGATAGTTAAATAAAATAAACTATCTATTCTGTTTCTTTAAATAAAAGTATTGACTTTAGAATAAAAAATAAATATATAACCCAAATAAATCAACCAAAAAAATAAACAATCAAAATGTCAGAAAGTTCTGAAGATTATATTCTCAATGAGCAGATAAATTAACTAAGAAAACAAACAAAAAAAATATTACAAAGTTTTGAAAATTATATATATCATCAATCATGAGCAGAGAAATTGGCCTTTGAGCTGTCTCAATCTTTGTTACCGCTCATCCATTCTCAAATAATCACTTGCATTATAATAGATACAATTAGTCAACCAATCAGCCTTCCATCTAAATTTGACTTTTTGCAAATTATATACACAATTTTTCTTCCCTCTTTTGGAACCTGCCAAAAGAGCATATACATTGTGATACTTATGGCCTTTCTTCAACTCATCTTCTTTTCATCATTGCTATTCTTGCATTCAATCCATGCACAGGATGAGTGTCCTTCAAGATTCTGTGGAAACAATCCATATGGAATAAGATTTCCTTTCAAGTTGCAAGGCCAACAACCTCAGTACTGTGGATATCCTGGTTTTGATGTGAGCTGTACTAAGCTGAAGTCCAAGGATGTTGTTGTTCTGAACCTACCTTATTCCGGTGACTTCTTGGTACGCGGTATAGACTATCGCGTACAAGAAGTCCAGCTGCGCGACGCGAATGGTTGCCTCCCACGACGACTGTTGAGCTTGAATCTTTCGTCTTCGCCTTTTGTGATTGGTTACTCTAAGAAGTTCACCTTCTTAAGGTGTCCTCCTGATGTTGTTAGGTCGAGCTTTACTATCATCGACTGCCTCAGCAACTCCACATCTTCAGTTCTTGCAACTTCCTCTATGAGTCTTGTCAAATACTTGAGCATGTGTAGTACTATTGTTGCTAATTTGGATGTACCAGTTTCTTGGCCTCTGGATAATAGTGATGATGACTGGCTTTCGTCCAATCTGAACGGAGATCTTAGGCTGACGTGGGAGAATCCCGACTGTCAAGGCTGCGTGGCAAGAGGCGGTCTTTGTGGATATCAGAACGAAACAAGTGATCAGATTTCGTGTTTCTCTCGTCCTGACTTAGGTAAGGAAGTGCTCATTCATAAGTTAAGAAAAATGTGTGAGTGGTATGATGATGAGATTAACAAAATGTCAACTCTAATGATCAACAGGTTCATCAAGAGGCCTTAGGATCTTCAAGATAATTGCATTATCAATAGTCATACCATCCATCATATGCGCGTTTCTCATTTCGGCCTTTATGTGTATGATGGAGAGAAGGACAGCTCAGAATTTAGCTGCTGTGGCAGTAGCACCACCACCGCCACCATCACCGCCACAGGCTACAGTGGGGCTCGATGACTCCACCATTGAATCGTATACAAAAGTAGTTCTTGGTGAAAGCAAACGCCTCCCAGGGCCTAATGGTGCAACTTGCCCCATATGCCTAGTGGATTACCATCCAAAAGACACAGTAAGGAGCATTCCTGAGTGTCAGCACTGCTTCCATTCGGATTGCGTTGATGAGTGGTTGAGACTGAACGGCACATGCCCCGTCTGCAGGAGTTCGCCTTCGCCTTCTCATACATGAAAATTACTGTCTTTGGTTCCCTTTTACTTGAACAAACATAAAAAACACATAATTTTTTTGTGCAGACTAAAGAAGATGCGGTATTGTTATCTTTTCTTTTTTAGATTAAAACTAAAGAATCTTTCAAAAAAATGCTTTGGAACACAAGATGAAGCAGAAGCTTCTGTTGCAAGGCATCTTACCTTTGGGAAATATTTAGGACATGAGAACAAGTCTTTGATCATTATCAGATGAATTTATCCAATGAAGTCCAAAGTCATATGTTTGTCCTAATTGAATTTTTATCACAACTGTTTCCTACAATTCCAAGAAACAGTAGGCGAATTATTCTAATATAACCTATCTGTCAATAGTCATTCATTCTTGTCTCAATCCAACCAATAAATTCACTACATAGATTTTCATGGGCTTCCTTCAAAATCATGAAAATTCTTCAATCTTTCCTCTTATTCTTGTTCTTACCAGTTCTTCACTCCAAGAATCAATGTCCCACTTCATATTGTCCGAACCACACTTTACCTGTCCAATATCCTTTCAAATTACCAAACCAACAAACTCCAAATTGCAACTATTACACTAATCTAAGTTGCAGCAAACAAGGCATGGCCACTCTCGAACTTCCCCACAATGGATACTTCTACATACGAGACATAATCTATGCATACTCACTTATCAGGCTCTACGACCCCGAAAACTGTCTCCCAAAACGCCTAATGAGCTTGAATCTGTCGTATTCGGATCCTATGTTCCCTATCATTAGTCTGAATTACACTTTCTATAGCTGCCCTTCTGAGCTTTCTGCACTTGCAAATTTAACTGCAATTGATTGCCTAAGCAACTCCTCTACCTCTACAGTAGCTACTCACACAGTGTCCAGTGAAGTTATGACAAAGTTGTATAGATGTAATGAGATTGTTACCTCATCAGTGCCAGTTGGAGGGGACCCACCTGATTTTATTACAGATCAGACTGATTTTATCTTGGGATGGTCTGCAGTTGACTGTGAAAACTGTCCTCATGAGGCAACAGGTGAATGAGTTAACTGTGATATTTTTTTTTTCTCTATTAATTAAAAGAATGTTAGAAAAATGAGAAGAAGGTACATTGATTTGCAGGATTGGTGTCCCCTTATACTTTTGATGTTGCCTACGTTGTGATCACATATTTCGGGCTCATAATGCCGATAGTAATCTGCACAGGTTGCTGTGCACATGTCATCAGAATGTCAAGGAAGGAAGGCCATAGCTAAAAGATCAAGATTAGCATAGAGGCACAAGATCTAAACAGAGGGATACATATTTTTCGTTTTGTTCTTTTTCAGGCAGTTCTCATGTTGTCCATATTGTGGGATTTGCATGAATGTATATTTGTAAAAGTGGCCATTTCATCTTTCAATCAACAACCAAACTTATTTGATGAACATGTTAAGAAATGCTTCTCAGTTATTTACACAAACTTTGCTGTCAATGATTGATACATCAAGTCCTAAATATCTATCCCAATAACAAAACATTACCTAAGTGACAGTAAGAATTTTCCTTGTAGAGACATAGTAGGACCTCAAAACTGTCAAATAGTGTTCAAAGTGATATCCACAACTCTATATGTTGGCCTTCAGCCTTTTTTATTCACATTATGATACCTTAAAAGAAAAATGGCGAGAGATCAACCTCAAATCTTCGACTACGTTGATGTTAATCAAGTGCAATATATCGTACTCAAATGTTGTCGAACCTGCACGATGCAACCAGAATTCATAGTTTTTCTTGAAAATGAAAGTACAATTCCATGCTTAGTGACAAATATGTCTGCCTGATATCAAGAAAGCTGAAGCATCTGGTACAGCTGTATGTATCTTTAAATAAAACCAAGAAAATCACATATAAAAGTATATCAAGTACAACTAATATTCCAGTCCCTACATTGCTTTAAGCAGAGCTACCAATCATAGTTAAAAACAATGAGATCTCCCTATCATTACATCTTACCATGCAACTTCCATGCAATCTAAGACAAATTTTATCTATCTTTTCTTGTTACAAATGATGTGAACAGGGCCTAACCGAACAAAAAGCTCGGGTATTTATGCCACAATTATTTCTTTTCACCATCCCTCTAGCTTCTTACATGGAAATCCTCCAGATTCTCCTCTTTTTATCTGTCTTTTCCACAGTTTATGCTTGTTCAACTTCACACTGCGGAAGCTTCTTATTAAATTACCCTTTCAAACTAGAAACCTCCACCCCACAAGATTCTTGCACTTACATCAACCTGAGTTGCAATGATACTAACCAGCTGGGATCTCCCATCTTGAGTCTACCTTTTGGGGGGGACTTCAACGTGCGATACATAGGATATTACGAGACATTCATTGAACTCTATGATCCCGGAGATTGCCTCATTGGACGGCTAATGAAATTGGACCTTTCGTCGTCTCCATTTAAGGCCATCCATCACCAAAACTACACGTTTTACGCATGTCCTCTTAGTGCATCCCTCAAGGGCCTCAACATTCTACCTATAGATTGTCTTGGAAACGAGACAAGTAATACAGTAGCTACTGCTGTAGCCTCATCAGACATAACTTTGCGTAAAGCTGGTTGTGACATCATAGGGAGCTGGAACCTCCCAGTTTTCAGACAAGATCAGTTTGAATATGATGGAATTTCTAGTGATCTTTATTTGAAATGGGATCTCATCACTTGCTCAGACTGTGAAGAGGGTGAAGATAAGGACACAGGTTATGTGTTCAACCTACACTAATTTCCACAGATTATATTTGACAGATTACTAATCCTTTTCAACATTTACTACAGGAGATAGCAACAGCCTATGGACAACATTTGTTGGATCATCATATTTCATTCCATCATTTATGATTCTGGTAACATTCTTAGTCACATTTTTTCTGCAAATGGTAAAACTGGTGGCTGGAAGGTATGGGGTAGCCTTGGACTCCTCCACGGTGGATGCACAGCCAGAATCTGCCTCTGCCGCCACGGCCCCACCAGGATCCACTGCTGGGGGGCTAGATGATTCAAAGATCAATTCTTGCACAGAGCTAGTGGTTATTGACAGTCGAATAAACATCGGTCCTGATTGTAACACCTGTTCCATATGCTTAGAGAGCTATGTTCCTCAAGATAGTGTAAGAAGCATAGCTAAATGCGAGCATTGCTTCCATGCTGAGTGCATTGAGCTGTGGTTGAGGAAAAACAGGACTTGTCCTGTCTGTAGAACTGACCTTGCTGATGTTGTTGAATTGTGACATGATTTTCAGATCTTTTACATCGCCCATAATCATTGTTTGTCAACATAAAGAATTGTTACTTTGTGATTGACTATGATATATATGTTGTAATATCATGTGTACTATTAACTCCATTCTTTAAACAACCAACAATTAAAAAAATAGATTTGTTGTCTTATTCTTCCAAATGGTTTTGTCCCATGTTGATTGTCTTCTACTTGCAAACACTTGGGATCACAGAAGTCTATTTTGTCCATAGTTTCTTGTCCCTATCACATGTTGCAGATTAACTAGAAATCATTTTCTTACACCATTAACAAGAAAGCCGCCCTGTCAAACTATTCTCTTCCCTCAGACAAAATGGATGCAACTTTCCATCAAATTCTCCTCCTTTTCTTCATTTTCCCTGCTATAATCCACTCCAAAGATCCATGTCCGATTTCGACTTGTGGCTTTAAACACAGCCATCTCCATATTCAGTACCCTTTCATTTTACAAACTGATCATCTACCTAATGATTGTCACAGTTTTATCAATCTGAGGTGTGATGATCAAGGCCAAGTTGTGATCAATCTTACTTCTTCTGGTGATTTCTATGTGACTTCTATTGACTACGCCCTTCAAAAGATAGCTCTCACTGATCCTGGAGATTGCCTACTTGGAAGGCTCATGATGTCAAGCATTTTTCCTTATCCTTTAGAGGCCTACCTCTACAAGACCTATACATATTTTATGTGTCGTAGAGAGCGTATAAGGCCTCATTTTACTGAGGTTCCTTGCCTTAGTAACTCTATAAATGCTACTATAGTGACAACAGATCTTCCAAATGAGTTTATGGAAGAAATGTACGGGTGCACAACGATTGCTAGCTCGACTATCCCACTCACATTGTCGGACGAACAGAATGTTTCTGAGAATTTTGGTGAACTTCAGCTAACATGGAGTGCCCCTCTATATTCAAGTAAGTTGGTTGATCCTTCTTATTCTCCATCTTTCTCTGACAGTTTGTTGATTTCAGGAAAAGTAAAAAAATCATTCATTTTGATTACTAATCATACAACTACTTAATTCACAGGTAATTCCAAGAGTAGATTGGACAAGTTCCTACATTCATCCAGCTTTGTTGCCTCGGCTGCTGTGCTAGTAACATTCTCCGGATTAGCCTGCTTAATGCGCGTTTCGAAACTCATAGCAGGCAGAGCTGCAACGGCCAACGCCACTGTAGAAGATGACGAGACAAATGAGTCATCAGCTGTAGCACCACCACCAGCCAGTGCAACTCAAGTGAAGAGTTTCTCAGAAGTAGTATTTCTTGGTGAAAATCAAGGAGCATTGGTGAGTTGCTCAATTTGCCTTGAAGAGTATAATGATAAAGATAGAGTTAGAAATCTTAATCAATGTGGACACTATTTTCATGTTGGATGTATAGATGAATGGCTACAGAAAAATAGCTCTTGTCCAGTTTGTAGGACTTCCCTCTCTTGATTTCTCAGTGCAAATACTAGACACAAATATTCTTCCAAAAATTCTGATTATTTATAAACAAATTCAATGTGTGAAATAAAATATTATGTTGTGCTTTTTGCTTGTAAACCATAAAGATATTAGAATCTGTCGATGCTTTTGTTTTGTCCCATGCAGATTGTCTTCTAACTTATCAATATTTCCCAGGTATGATTTTGAGATTTTCTTACACCATTAACAAGATAGCCGACCTGTCAAACTATCCCGTGTGTGAAGAACAAATTGAGTTTGAATTACAAATTGTCTCATAATTTTTGAACAAAATAAATTTTAGTCCTAAAACTTTTTTTTTAATCAGATTTTATCTCAACTTTTTTGACATGGTCCAATTTTGATCCCAAATCAACGGAAAAAAACGATACAACATTATTTTAAAATTCAAAATTGATGATTTTCAGTAAGGGGTGTCAATGTGGAGTCCATGTGTACTAATTATATTTGTTTTTTCGTTTCTTTTAAGAGTAGGTATTGCGTAAAAATAGTTCATTATAAGTGTATCGTGAAATTGTTTTAACGTATCAAATATCTGATAAAGTGTATCAAAATATTCATCAGGTGTATTAAAAATTGAGGTCAACATAAAAAATTAACCTCAACTTTTAATACACCTGGTTAAATGTTTTATACTTTAAAACTTATTCACGATAATCTTATCATGAACTATTTTCATACAATACTTTGCCTTCTTTTAATAACTACATATGGACGCCACTTCGGCTCATTTATTGAAAATCACCAATCTCAATTTTCAAAATGATGTTGTTTCGGCTTTTTATCATCGAGTTGGGACCAAAATTGGACCTTAAAAGAAATTGGAATTAAGTTCACATAGTTCAAGATTCACCAATAGATCATACAACCTCATTATCAATTTATCGCCGGATTTAATCATCCATATTCTATCAAGAACATCACTTGAGGATATTAAAAAATGCAGGCTCGCAAGTAGATCGTTGTGCTGTTCTATCGAGATTGTTGAGAATTAGAAGGAAATTTTGTTCCTTTTCAGTGCCAATGGGACCAAACTATTAAAAACAGTCTGTCGTGTTTATAAATTCCATGGAGAATTTCACCAGCAGCGTTTCATCAACACAATTCATGTCCCGTTCAAAGGACGATAGATGTTGCAAAAGACTTAATTTGTATATATGATACAGAGCAAGTCCCTCATATATATTTTTACATATTGAATCCACTAACAAGGGAATATATAAAAGTATTTTTCCCTAAAAAAGATGACCAATAACATATGAATTTGAGGTGAGTCAAAGTGGATAATATAAGTTGGTGACGATTAGCTGATCGAACGATCAACTTAGATTCAAGTGCAACGTGTATACTATGAGAATCAACACCTGGAGAAGAATTACAGCAGTTGTACCTCAATCAATAGTCATTTTAAATTGTGACTGCGGTGTATTTTTCAATTGATGCATTCATTAGCTGAATTTAGATTCAGAGTGTACAGTTAATATATCTATCTTTAATGTCGATACCCAAGATTTTAGCACATTTCATGCTCCGCATAAACCTCTTGAAAAGTCAAGAAAATTATTTTCTTTTGAAGATGAATTTTTATTCTACCAGACAAATGATAAAAAAACTAGTTATATGTATTTGGAAAAACCAATCTTGGGTAGTCCTTATGAATAGTACTCCTATCACGATTTTTACGCGAGGTAAAATCTTGATACATCATTTTTATGTGTTCAACATTTTTACTAAAACATAATGGAATACTTCACAAGGAAATTCGAAAAATTTAAAAGTTTTGTTGCGTTGGACAGTTCTGATACAGTTCTTTCATTCCGACCTCTGAAGATCTAAAGAGCTTTACAATAGATCAAGTCATATCATTCTGATCTAATAAACAAAAGTCTTCTCCTCTCAATTGTGATGTCACTTACTCTGTTGTAAAGCTCTTGAGAAATTCAGAGGTTGGAATGAAAAGAACTGCATCAGTATTTTCTGATGCAACACCATCTTCAAACATAATAAATTCTCTTATAAACAGTAAGTTGTATTATAGTAAAACACAAAAGAATAATACATCAAAATTTTCACCTCATGTAAAAGTCATAATAGAAGTGATATCATGGGAACTTCATACATCAACCATTTCAAATCTAATTATAATATCAATAATGAACTTATTTATCCAAGATTGATTGTTCCAAACCTATATGACCAGCTTTTTATCAATTTTTTGGTTGCATAACCTCAATTTATCTTCAAGAGTAAATAATTTTCTAGGCTTTACAAAAGGTTCATGAGGAATAAAAATATGCTAAAGATTAATATATTAAACATAGCCCTTGAATCTAAATTTAACTAGTGAATGTACTCATTGAAAAGTACACCACAAACATAATCTAAAATACCTATTGATTGAGGCACAAACATAATCTAAAATACCTATTATTGTATCTTTTTTTTTTTTGGTAAAAATACATTTATGTATTCTATTGTCACTGAATTAAAGTATGTAAAAACATATATTAAGGACTTGTCTTGTATCACATACAAATCAAACGTTTTGCATCACCAACCAATCGTTCTTTAAACAGGATACGAATCGTGCCAATTAGTTGTTGCTAGTGAAAATCTTTTTCGAGTTTATAAACACAACAAACTGATTTTATTGTTTAGTCCGAGTGAAATTAAATAGCAACAAAACTTACTTTAAATTTTCAGCAATTTCGATGGAACGGTGCAATGATCTACACTTGAGTCTGCATCTTCCAATATCCTCAAATGATATTCCTAACAGAATATTGGTGATCAAATCCAGCGTTAAATCTAATAATGAAATTCTAACTTTACTCTATATTTTTTAAAAAAAACTATTGAAATAAAATAAAATAATTACAATATGCCTCGACATATCCAGAATCAAACTTCCTTCTACTTCTTTCCTTGAATCAGAATGGCTCCCATTATCAATGGTTATAGATTTTTCATTCTCATTCTCCTTTTCTTCTTTTTCATCATTAGTGTCATGTATCACCCAATTTTCTCTTTCCCGTCCTAAAAATTTTTTACCCAGGTTCATCAATGCTTTATTCACCCAAATAGTAAAATTCAACTATTTCAAGAGAAGAAAATAACAGAATTCAGTGCTAATGTGATATGTGTGGTGTACGTGTGGTGCCGAAAGCAAAATAAAAAGGTTGTGGGTTTTGTTGTCCATCTTTTGTGATTCGTGACTTTGTCATTTACTTTCCATATGTAACATCGAGTGTGTTGGAAATAAGGCCCATTACCCAAGTGAGTCTATATGTATTGGTACTTGTTCGTACGGTGTTTTTTCATAGAAGAATAGAATTGGAACTTACAGCCATTTGCGACGTGAGACGGATAATTTCGTTGTGTATGTACGAAATTAGTGTCCAATTTCCTTAGCTCTAACAATTTGATCCTACCAGCCAGATCCAACATGGTGATGAGAACGGAAGAACGAATTGCAGCGCTGAAGAAAGGATTGGATAATTGTGAGGCCAAAGTTGATGCATTGACCACAACTGTTTCAGAGACACATACCATGATCACCAATCTAGCTCAGGGAAAGGGTGCAGCGTCGGAGACCATCTCACATGAGAAAGCATCCTCCTTGCCTACAACCTCACTACCTACTGTGATGATCGAAAAACATACTCCTTGAATTGAGTTTCCCCTGTTTTCCAGCGATGACCCTTCATCTTGGATCTCCCGGGCAGAACAATATTTCACCATTGAGAAGACCCCGGGGGATACGAAACTAGAGTACGCTTTGGTGGCAATGGAAGGATCGGCCCTCCGTTGGCTATAGTGGTTGCGAACGCGAACCCCAAATCTTAGTTGGGCTCAATTTTGTTAGAATTGGTGAAACAGTACTGGATCAGATTCGCAATCCATTCCTTGTGAAGCGTCTGCACTCACTCACCAAACATCATTGGTGGATGAATATATCCATCGGTTATTTACCCGATTGTCTCCTTACCCACCTAACCGACCTCAACTCCATATGCCTTTTCCTCCATGGTCTTAGGCACGATATCAGGATCCACATCCGACCAAAATATGCAGACGACATTGCTACCACAATACATCTTGCCAGAGAAATAGAAAAGGAGCTTTTGACTCGATGCCACTAGCAGTTAATCATTCACCTACTCCGTGAAATCTGTTTTAAGGTAATCAGTCGCAGGGTTACAAGAGATCGACTGGGGTTCTTTATTCCAAGGCCACATCGTCCGGGTGGACAAAGTCACCCAACATTTCACGCAACCCAAATTGTGGGGTTGTTTCCTCTGCCTTCGGCGAATCAACCAACTCTATCAACCATCGCAGCAAATGTCTCAAGCGGAGTATAGAGACCTTCTTTCTAGAGGGCTTTGTTTCCGATGTCGGAAGCCCTATTCCCCTGCTCATGAATGTTCGAACCGGATGCTACTGATGAAGAGTTGAAGAGTGAAGTATTTGAAAATCCATTTGTGGTGTCAAACACGGATAATAATACAGAAGAGACCTCTCTTCAATCCATTATCCTTTCTTCGGCATCGGCCTTGGGGTTTGATGGGCCACAAACTTTGAAATTCATAGGTTCCATTAAAGGGAGGGAAGTGGTCGTCAAGGTAGACATTGGAGCAACATACTGTTCATTGCTCCAGACGTGGAGGAAGCATTAAATATTCCAACAAATTGCTCCAAGAATTGCCAGTGACCTTGGGCGATGGGAAACACCTCAGCACATCTGGAATTAGACTGGACTTCGACTGTTTATATTTTTCCTGGGCACATCTTCTCGGCGAGTGGTGGTGATATAATTTTAAGAGTCGTCTTTTTGGCAGCCTTGGGGGAAATAATAGTCAGTTGGAATACACAAGCGTTGCGATTTACTCTTCATGGTCAGCCTCAAAGTCTTCGAGGGGTTCCTAGTTTGCAGAAAGACAAGTTTCTTCCATCTCTCTGCTTAAATTACATGATATTGATTCTAGTTGGTTGCTCTGGCCTTTAGCACTGCACTACAACAAGCAGAGGAGTCTACCCCCAAGGACTTGGCCCCGAAAATTGCTCATCTATTAGAAGAATTTCCAACCATCATGCAACAACTTCCCGGGCTGCCGATCACCGCATTCCATTGCAGACTAGGGCCGCACCGATCGCAATACAGCCATATCGTTACAATTCCGAGCAAAAATCTAAAATTGAGCGGATGTGAAATAAATGTTAGGGGCAAGGTTGATTCAACCAAGCATTGGGACGTATTCCAGTCCTCTTACTAATGCACAAAAAAAGATGACAATTGACGATTTTGTATTGATTATCGTGAGCTAAACAAACGCACCATACCAGATATATATCCTATTTCGGTGATACAGAGTTGCTAGATGAGCTGAATGGTGTTTCGTGGATCACTAAATTGGACTTACGCGTCAGTTCTCATCAAATAAAGGTAGCTCCGGAAGATATTCACAAGACTAGTTTCCGCATGCATTCGGGGCACTGTGAATGGCTAGTCATGCCGTTTGGTCTTTGCAATGCTCCAGCCACTTTCCAAGCGGTAATGAATAATCTTTTCCGGCCCTTATTATGCAGGTATGTACTAGTATTTTTCGATGATATTTTGATATACAATCGGGATTGGTATTCCCATTGTCCTCAATTGAAAGATGTGCTTCGCCTTTTAGCTTCGGCTTCTTCCATTATGAACCCGAAGAAATGTTCTTGGGCCAAGCACTCCATTGAGTATTTGGGGCATGTCATATCCTTGGAAGGGGTGCAAATGGATCCGACTAAAGTCTAAGTTGTACTTCAATGGCTTAGGCCAAAATCTATTAAGTTGTGCTTCAAAGGCCTACGCCAAAATCTATTAAGTTGTGCTTCAACGGCCTACGCCAAAATCATATCCTTGGGTGTTGTGCTCATGCGAGAGGCGCCCTATTGCCTTTTTCAGCAAGGCTCTTTCGGAGCGAAGTTTAGCTAAATCTACATACGAGAAAGAGCTCATGGCAGTGGTTCTTGTGGTGGTTGTGAATTTTATCAACCATTACCGATTTCGGACCTAATTTGAGAGGACGTCGGTATGGATTTTATCACTGCACTACCTAAATCTCACAGGTTTGATGTAATCTTGGTGATCGTGTAGATGTAGTCATGATTTTCACATGTGAGGTGGTCAAATTGCATGGGATACCTCAACCTATTTTTTGCGGTGCCTTTTGGCAAGAGCTATTTTGTGCCGCATGTACCAAACTTTGATTGAGTTCGGCCTATCACTTGAAAACAAATGGTCAATCGGAGGTAATGAATAGATGCTTAGAAACTTATTTTTAATGTTTCGTTTTTTATCATCATCGTTGGGTTGAGCGGTTAGCGTGGCCTGAATATTGTTTTAATACTAGTTTCCATACATCCACATGATGCACACCATTTGAGGTGGTGTACGGGTGTAAACCACCAATCATATCGGGTTATTTACCCGGGGGGTAATCCGAGTCAAAGCGGTGCTGGATGAATTGAAGGATCGGGCTCAATCCTAGAAAACTTGCGCTACCATTTGGCGCGAGCTCAACAACAAATGGCATGAGAAGCAATCAAAAATCATAGGGACGTTCACTATGAGGTTGACAATTAAGTTTTCCTTAAATTCCGTCCTTATCGACAAACATCGCTATTTTAGAAACTGGGGGTGAAACTTGCTCTCCGTATTTATGGTCCATACATTATACATCAACGGGTGGGGACCTTCTCCATACCGCTTACTACTTCCGGAAGGGTGCCTCTTGCATCCTGTTTTTCATGTACCTCAATTGAAGGCGTATGTGGGTAACACAGAGGTACAACCTTCCATTCCGCTTGATATTGAGTAGGATTTCATGGATTTCAATCCTACAAAGGTGTTGTGTTATCGTGAGGTTTGGCGTGGTGGTGTTCGTGTGCCCCAAGTTCTGATTGCGTGGAATCTCGTCCTTTTGAGGATGCAGCTTGGATCGATGTGGAGGTGTTTAAGTTACTATTTCCAGAGTTCAGCCTTGAGGACAAGGCTGCTCTTAAGAGGTGCATGTGGCAACGCCGAAAGCAGAATAAATAGGTTGTGGGTTTTATTGTCCATGTTTTGTGATTCATGACTTTGTCATTTACTTTCTATATGTAATATTGAGTGTTTGTTGGAATTAAGGCCCACGAGTGGGACGGATAATTCTGTTGTGCGTGTGTGAATTTAGTGTCCAATTTCCTGTGTGTGCGTGTGAATTTAGTGTCCAATTTCCTGAACTCCAACATAATGACACGATTCTAAACAATATTTTTTCCTTATAGACACTGAGATTGTTTATCTTATATAATCATCCTAATCAAGCATTCTTTCTGAACAACACACAACTCCCAACTCTAAAGAAAATATTAATTTTGTCAGTATAAGGCAACTATTTAACTTACTAATCATGTTGACACTTATGACAATACATTACAATATTAAAGAAAGCAAAGCAGAAGGATTGAGGGCTTGAAATTTTCATACCATATCTTCAACCGCTTGGTTGCAGACCCACCCCCTTCAGCCTGGCTCTTCCTCTTTTAGCTAATCAAACCCTTTATTGACTTATCCACCTCCTCTATACACTTAGCTGAATCCTCCCTGCATTTTGCCCTATTCTTATCAGCACTATCAACCCCCTTGGTTAAAAACCGGAGGAGAAACAGTAATAGACGGAACTGCAGCCTAAGAAATCCATAACACAAATCAGCAAACAAAATAGGTTCGTATTGCAATTCAAGAGAGTTTTCAATATAGTTCTCTATTTTCTCTACTACACCCTATAAATGATGTATAATCCCCAAAACCCTAACCAATTAAAGGATGCATATATACACACACGAAATTAAACCGTAAACTTACCCAAATTCTGTGCGTTTAGGAAGAAGAGAGGGAGATCGTGCGATGTGGGAAGTGAGAGGAGGAACAGCGCGGATACGGATCCTCTGCTGGGCAATAAAACCAGCAATTGGTACTGGAGAATAAAACGTTGGCGTATGGATAACTATTTCTACTTTTTAACTCATTGTCACTGTTGGTAGAGAAAAATTATGGCTTGGTCAAAACTTGAAGAATAAAGAAAATATATTAATAATGCGTCAGCGTTTTCCTTCCCAGCATCATGTGCTGGTTTTATTGCCCAGCAGATAATCCATTCTCGAACAGCGCCGGAGCCAAACAGCAGATAAATCGGGCGCGAAGAGGGAGGAGAGAGAGAGACGACAAATGGATCGGTGCAAAGAGAGAGTTCAATTTTTTTCAATACTATAATTTGGGTGTTATTTATGGAATTTAAAAAAAAAAAAGCAATCCAAGACTGGGCAAGTTCGTACCCGACGGAGTTCACCGGTATGACCTGGGCCCTCGGGCCCATACGGAGCGGGTCGGGGCCCGACTGGGCGTTGGGCTCGCAGAAGTACTTGCGGAAGAAGAGGCTGCGGGCGGCGACGATGCAGCCGTGGGCGTGGATCAAACAGCCCTCAACGCTGAAGGTGACGTCGCTGAAAGCCTGGCCGTTGATTAGGAGATTGAGGTAGTCGAGGGAGAGGGATCTAAAGGAATCCTCTGGGGTCATTGCTAAGGCACTGTTTGGAGAGAGAGAGAGGGAGAGAGAGTGTGTACTGTGTGGTTTTTTCTGTAGATGATGATGGATATGTGCTTTTGAGGTCTAATTAGTGCAGCTTTGGGCCTTCATTTTTTGTGTCTTCTTCAACGCTGTGGTTGATGATGATGATCAACTGTTGGTATTTCTTGTGAGGTGAGATTCTTCGTTCTGTAAGATATTTAGAGAGAGAGAGATGTGAGTAAATATAAATGGCCCATCCAATGAATTACCCACCGTCGGGACAAAGCCAACCCATCGACGCCCCACCGCCGAGACAGATTCCCAGCAACAGATCCCCATGGCCGTCGTACACACGGTCGCGCACAGTGAGAAATGTTTCATCGCCCGGGGCTGCCTCGGACCCCCGCGTCCGCCTCAGGGCCGCACTCCTCCCGTCGATGTGCAGCCCCTTCAGATTGCGTCGCCCTTTCCCCACCACTCCCTCTCCCACCGCCAAGATAACCGACTCCTGAAGCCGCCGTCCGTGGGAAGACAGAAGCCGATCGATTGCCGCCCAATGCCTCGTCCTCACGCCTGCTCTCCGACCGGCTTATTCCCCCACAGAGCCTCGCGCCCTCCACCCGCCGGAAAATTATGGCCGCCCGCCAGAACCTCTAGCAACCTTCGTGTGCGCCCAACAACTTCCACCGCGTTCCACTCTGAATTGGACATGAGTTTGTGCCTTCATGGGGCTATTGCCCTAGGTTTACAACATGGGCCAAAGTGTACCGAGGATGAGTCAGTAATTGTGCCTGATTCACGTACAAAAGCTGGGCCCTTGATTTTCAGAAGGTTCCTACTGTATACCCCTCCAATATTATAAAATACACCATTTTATTATCTTTTTATTAAAAAAATATTTTAATATATTAATTTTTTTCAACTCATCAACTTCATCTTTTTCTCTAATCTCATTTTTCAATCACACAACAATTTCCCTAAATTATGCGTATTAATCTCTATTTCTCTGTAATAATTTTATAGTCCTTACCAATATTTTTTTTTAATACCGAATAATGAATTGATGGAAGGCGGCAGCGACAAATAAAGAAAAATATGTATTTAATAATTATTATTTTTATAAATGTATTAAAATTAATGTATGTTTAATTTAAATTTTATTTTATAAAAATAGGTAAAATAAATATTTGATACATTAATTAAAAAAAATAGATTAAAATAGATATTAGATAATGTATGTAGGTGTATCTCATAAAATTGGAAGGGTATATAGTCGGGCCTTTTCAGAATTTTGATTTCGTCTTAAAATTTTGGGTTGGATACACACGCAAAATGTCTTTGAGATTAAAATGTGAGTGCTATTACTTCATTTTATTTGTCGAGAAATGTAAATTCTATTGCTTTTATACTACTGGTTAATTAATATTGTTATTTATATTTCATACAGTTTAGAATTTTGTTTAAATTTTATTTAATTGTTATTAGGTTGAACTTTTAGGACTTTAATGTTTACAACCTTAATTAGTTTTATAAATAGGAATTTTATGTTGAATGTAAATGAATTGGGTTATAATCCTTTTTATCGTGTTTTATCAGTATTCAACTTGAATCAATGAATTTACATGTATAATCACATTTTTTTTTCTGAGAATCCACATAATCAACAGATTATTACATTAGTTCTTCCGTCTGCATCACAACCATTGTGACGAAAGAATTTTCAAGCGAGGTTATGAAAGAAAGGTACGGGTACACACTGATTATTAGCGCGATGATCCCAATTTTCTGGAAGGAAGAACACAACCTTTATGGGAACATAAGGACATAGGAGGAACATAAGTCATTTTCAAAAATCGTTTAATTCTAATCCAATTTCACATGCAATGATAAATTTCAACTCCTCTTATTATTCTAAACATGATGATAGCAACATTTAGCACATTAGATCACATATATATGAGCATATAATTATAATCGATTTTTTACAGGGTTCTCCAATTTTAATTTCATGCAATATCATTCTAATCCTATTTTTTATTTATACATTATGAATTTAATTTGGTTGAATTTTTCATAGCAAAATAAAATATTCTTGCTATATATCCGGGAGTATCTTAGTAGAATATGAGGTATAAAAGTAATATTGGATCATGAAATTTAGAAGTACAATGCGAAAAAAAATTAAATAAAATATTTAAATGAAAAACAATAAAAGGGACAATCCACTAAATAGGGTCAAAAATAGAAGAACGTAAATTTAAGTGATGATCCAATTAAAAAAATAAAACATATAAATTAATTAAATTATTATAGTTAGTATCTCAATTTTTAATTCTAAAAGATGTCAAATGGCTTAAATTTAAAAAAATTAAACATATAAATTAATCAAATTATTATTAAATTTGTCGTTGGATTAAATTTTGATTTAAATCCTACAAATTATGAGTAGTATTATTCAAGAATAATTTATATCTTATGTCCACATAATAATTACAAGATATTAATTTAATTTTAACTAATGCAAAATATCTTGATTTGAATTCAAAAATTTCAAGATTATCTTCCAAAAATATCTGTCCCTAAGATATAAACTATTTTTCAGTCTCATGGAATACTATTTAACTTTTGTTAATTTAATCGAATATTTGATACTACTATTCAAATATTTTATATCAAATATGATTATTTAAATAAATAAAATATAAAAAATTAATTATTGTTAACATTGTTTACTAATATTATATTATTATGATATGATGATACACTTGATTCCCCAATAAAAGTTGGAGGTTTTAAATAAATCAAATAGATTTATTTAAATCCAAGATATATTCAGGAGATTTAATTTTCTAAAATCCTAGATTTACTTTCCCTCCAAGTTACTTCCGCTCCAAACTTTCCTTCTCATAATCACAGTTTCTCACTCTCAAACCCACGCCATTGAAGAGAGAGAAGATGTCGGATCAAAGGTTGAAGCGAATTGCGATCGTAAACCCTGACAGGTGCAAGCCCAAAAAATGCAATCAAGAGTGCAAAAAGAGTTGTCCAGTTGTTAAAACCGGTAAATTTTCCATAAAAAAATGTTGTGGTATGATTTCCGGAAATTTTGTTTTGGAATTTAGTTGTGTTTTGAAAGTCGTGAATTTAAAAATATTTGACGTAAAAAAATTTATGAAACAGTACAAATATATGTTTGTTTTATATGTGAATTGAGTATGAGATATGGTATATGTATTTTAAATCTTTAACTCAAACGAGATATGGAATCGAGGCGATTCCGACGATGAATGGAAGTCGGTGATGTGGCTTCTGTTGTTGAAGGCAGTGGGCTAGGTTCCTGTGCTTCCTTTTATTCAGTAACAGGGGTTGATGGTGACCTTCTCTGCGGTGTCGAGGAACAGCTTCAGGGGCATTGGTATGGATGTGAACGGCTCCGGTGAATGGTGTGTCGCAGAGGTTGGCGCGATTCAGAGGTGGAGAATAGAGGTGGCGTGATTGGAAGTCCGGCGAGTGCGCTCGCTGCCGAAGACTGGTTGTCTAATCCTAAAGTAGTTGTTGGGTGTTAAGTATTGAGTGTATTATTTGGAGTGTGCTTTTATTCTTGTCTTCTTGACGTAATGTTTTAAACATTCTATCTCGTATCGCATTGAAATGGGACTTTAATCCCTTTATAGTTTGGCTATTTCTTATACCTATTTTTTAAATTAATAAATTTTCTTTACCGATAAAAAAAATGAGATATGAATCGAAATGTCATAATCAGTCGTGCGAATTCCAAAATAAATGGATTAGCAACTTCTTATGTGTGTTAGTCCACTCCAGGTAAACTTTGCATTGAGGTGACTCATGCCGCCAAAGCTGCTTTCATCTCAGAGGAGTTGTGTATTGGATGTGGTATCTGTGTGAAGGTGCGTCTAATTAATTAACGAATAGAAGAATAATCTTGCTAAATGTTTACTTGTTTTGCTTGCAGAAATGTCCATTTGACGCAATTCAGATTATCAATCTGCCCAAGAACTTGGACAAGGATACTACCCATCGTTATGGAGAAAACTCCTTTAAATTGCACAGGTTATTAATTAGGGTATTTTTATTTATTAATAATTATCACTCACTAAATTAATTTAACTTCTCATAGACTACCTGTTCCAAGACCTGGGCAAGTTCTTGGCTTAGTAGGAACTAATGGAATTGGAAAATCAACTGCTCTTAAAATTTTGTCTGGGATATTGGAGCCTAATCTTGGGCGCTTTAAGGTAATCTCTATTCCTTAGATTATTTAGTTCCATTTGGTTGTTAACTTATTGCTCAACATTTTTTCCGAAAATTCATCTGCCAGAATCCTCCTGGTAAAATGGAAATTGTCACCTACTTTCGAGGGTCAGAGCTGCAAAATTACTTTACTCGTCTTTTTGAAGATAATTTAAAGGTAGTCTGATTTCATTATTTTGTTTGTGTCAACAATTTTGACGTGTTGATAGTTTATTTCTACTGCATATGCTATGATATCCGCAGGCAACTATCAAGCCACAGTATGTGGACCATTTACGAAAAGATGTTGAAGGCAATGTTGGTCAACTTCTTTCTCAGAGAGATGAGAGGGGCATGAGACAAGACGTCGCTATTGATCTTGATTTGGTTGAGGTTATGGACCGCAATCTGGGAGATTTATCTGGTGGAGAGCTTCAGAGATTTGCTGTAGCGTTTTATGCTGTTCAAAATGCAGACATCTATATGTTTGATGAACCCTCGAGCTATCTTGATGTTAGGCAGAGACTTAAAGCTGCTCAAGTTATCAGATCCTTGCTTCGACCCGATAAGTATGCATTTTTAGTAGATTTAATAATGCGTTTTGGCTTTTTAACTACATGGTTAATTAATGTCAGTCTTTGTTTCATGCAGCTACGTAATCGTGGTAGAGCATGATCTTAGCGTGCTTGATTATTTATCGGACTTTATCTGCTGCCTTTATGGGAAACCTGGGGCGTATGGTGTGGTAACCCTTCCCTTCACTGTGAGAGAAGGAATTAATATATTTCTTGCTGGATTTGTCCCAACTGAGAATCTAAGATTTCGGGATGAAGCTCTTACATTTAAGGTAGATAAAGCCTGTTTCTGTTAATTTTAGCAAGTTTGATGTTTAACAATTATGTATTCGCTTGTCCTTCCAGGTTGGCGAGACTCCTCCGGAAGAAAGTGCTGAGACGTACGCAAGATACAAGTATCCAACCATGTCTAAAACGCAGGGCAATTTCAAGCTTAAGGTCATGGAAGGTGAATTCACTGATTCACAGATAATTGTGATGCTTGGAGAAAATGGGACAGGGAAGACAACATTTATACGGATGCTGGTATGATTTTTAAAATGCATGTAGAGTTTGTTTCTTTGTTCGTTTATGCTAAACTTGAATTGATGTCTCTTTCAACTGTCCATAGGCTGGTCTTGTGAAGCCCGATTCCGTGGAAGAAGGATCAGAGATTGAAATACCTGCATTCAATGTCTCATACAAGCCCCAGAAAATAATTCCAAAATTTCCATCTACTGTGAGGCAGCTTCTGCATCAAAAAATTCGTGAATCATACATGCACCCTCAGTTTGTATCGGATGTGATGAAGCCTCTTTTAATTGAACAACTTATGGATCAAGAGGTTAAGAATCTTTCTGGTGGAGAATTGCAAAGACTCGCCCTCGCCCTTTGTCTTGGAAAGGTGATTGATTTTCTCTGCATCATACGACTTTAGTTGTTGCGTATCAGCTTGGTGATTTCCTTTCTAGAACTACAAAAATATTTGAGAAAAGAATGGCTTTTTCCTTGTTTAGATTGCTTATCATGTGCTTTTGTGGTTGCAGCCTGCTGATCTATATCTAATAGATGAACCGAGTGCGTATCTGGACTCAGAACAGCGTATTATTGCTTCAAAAGTTATAAAGAGATTCATCCTTCATGCAAGAAAGACTGCGTTTGTTGTGGAGCATGATTTCATTATGGCAACATACCTTGCGGATAGAGTGATGGTTTACGAGGGAAGACCATCCGTAGACTGTACAGCCAATTCACCACAGTCCCTCTTGACTGGGATGAACCTCTTCTTATCTGTAAGTCTCGTCATCCTTGTTATTTTTGCTAGCTTTCATCTCTATTAATCTACCCCAACTAATTGAAGATTGATTATATGTATGATAGCATCTGGAAATCACATTCAGAAGGGACCCTACAAATTTCCGGCCTAGAATCAACAAGCTCGACTCCACAAAGGACAGGGAGCAGAAGAATGCTGCTTCGTACTATTATTTGGATGACTAATGTGATTATCTTGCTGGCCATGATGACCTAGCTAGCACAAACAATGGTCGGCATAATGCTCCTGCTTTCGACCATAATCGAATGTGAGTTTTGGCGATTGACCTTCTGTCCCACCTGTTTTCTATTGTTGTCATAATAGAATGTGGTTTCAGAGCTATGAGGCAGGGGCAGGTGAGGACCACACATTTCATGGGAGCTGTGTTATATGAATTTTCACGCTAAATTCTAGCTCAAGTGTGTCATTATAAACTCCAAACTAACATAGCTACTGTCTGATAAAGTGAAGGTATATCAGCCGGTGCAGGCGCAAGAGAAAGAAGAGAAAGGTTCGACTAATATTGGCGCGGCTTTTTCTTGTCTCCTTATGTCCTCAGGCTTTTTGCCGAGCTTCTACTACTGTCTTTTTGTCCATAATCTCAAGGATTCAGAAGTATAGTTTTGATTAATTACGAGATTTTTTTTTTCTTGTGGGGTTCTGACTCACTGTTTTAGTAGCATTACCTAATAAGAATGGCAATGACAAAGTTTCATCTTCTCCTAGATCGTATTGTGGTTTTTTTATTTTTTTTAGAAAGCAATTTGATGTTAATTTGGAATGAAAAAGCTTGAGAAACATGCTTAAATTTAGACAAAATCAAGTTCTTGATAGTGTGTGTGTGTGTCAAAAACACTGAAATATATAGTAATAACTACAATTATTTTATGTTCTATTTTTTGCTTGTAACCATAGGAAATGAAATTTGTTGGCTTCTTTCTATAATATTAGAATCAGTCAATGCTTTGTCCCTTTCATACTATCTTCTACTGACAAAACACAAGTTCAGCAGAAGACTAATTTGTCCATAATATCATGTCCCCATCATACATTGAAGATTAATGAATTTCCCAGAAATTACTTTCCTACATCATTAACAAGAAAGCCGCCCTGTCTGAAAAGATGGATGTTATGTTCCATCAATTTCTCCTCCTCCTCTTCATCTCCCCTGTAATAATCCACTCCAAAAATACATGCCCAATTTCCTTCTGTAGCTTTTTATACAGTGATCTCCAAATTAGGTACCCTTTCAAGTTACAAACAGATAATCCACCTGAAGGGTGTTACAATTATATCAATCTGATATGTGATGATGCAGGCCAAGTTGTAATCAATCTTCCTCAATTGGGCGATTTTTACGTGACTTCTATCGACTACGGCCTTCAAAAGATAGTTCTCAGTGGTCCTGGAAATTGCCTGCTTGAAAGGCTTATGAGGCCATATAATTCTCCCTATCCTTTAGAGGCCTACTTCCTCAGGGACTACACGTATTACACGTGTCCTAAAGAGCGTATTACGCCTCCGTTTATTGAGATTCGTTGCCTAAGCAACTCTGTAAATGCTACCATAGTGACGAAAGAACTTTCAAGTGAGGTTATGAAAGAAAGGTACGGGTGCACACCGATTGTTAGCTCGATGATCCCAGTTTTCTGGAAGGAAGAAAACAACCTTTATGGGAACTTTAGTGATCTTCAGCTCACGTGGAATGCAGGTGCATGCAGAGAATGTAATGATCAGAATGGTCCTCCATATTCAGGTAAAGTGGCATTCTAGGAAATACTTGAAAATAATGTGTTTATTACAGAATGTTTCTAAGATTTAAAAATCTCTTTTTGCTGACATCTAAGTTTGCTTATGCTGTAAGAATAGTGACATTACTTATCACCGTTCTTAATACACAAGTTACTTTGCGTGTTTCATGAGACGATCTCACAGAAATTAAGCGTGTTGTTCTTGATATAATTACTCAACTCCGCAGATGGCTCCAAGAGTAAAATGGCCAGATTCATTCGATCTCCAATATTTATTACATTAGTTGCTTTGCTAGCAACATTCTCCGTAATAGCCTGCTTGCTGCGTCTTACGGCAATCATAGCAGACACGAGCATCAGTGACAGCACAACAGCCAACAACACTGTAGAAGACGGCGCCACAACCACAAGCACCACCGTAGCACCACTGCCACAAGCCACAGCAAGGAATGAGAATTCTCAAGTCAAAAAATTCTCAGAAGTAGATGAAAATCAAGGCACATTAGTGAGCTGCTCAATATGCCTTGAAGAATACAATGACAAAGACAAAGTTAGATATTTGGATCAATGTGGACATTATTTTCATGTTGAATGCATAGATGAGTGGCTACAGAAAAATAGCTCTTGTCCAGTTTGTAGAAATTCACTTTCATGATCATTTCTAATTGTATATATTAACCATAAATAGTCTTATGAAAAATTCAAAATGAGATCCAATAATATTATTAGTTAAAATCCTTTATAAATTGAAGACAGATTTTCATGCTCCAATAATTTATGAATTCTTGCAATTTCTTGACTAATAGATTGTTGAGCAACTCTATTGAGTAGTGTGTGAATAGGATTTTGAAATCCGAACTTCAAAATCTCTAATATATGATCGAGATTTCAAAATCTAAATCCGAATTCCAAATCCCACAAACATGCGCTTAGTCAATGTGTGAATACACAAAAAGTTTAAAGGGTTGTCTATCAATCTGATCTAAGCTTCCAACTTTATGATGTGAACTTTTGTTGCACAAATGAAAGCCTAACTTTTACCAACTAGTGGAAGCAACTTTTTATCTATGTGTGAATGACACAACCAAAGCGTATTACTTAGAATCCCCTTTTGTATTGTAATATTCTTGGTGGGATCATTGTACTATAAAGTTCTATAAATATGCAAATCGATCTCTGCAACTTTAGAAGCATTAGCAAAGATGTAAACACATATATATTTAATTTTTTCCCATCTGTCCTAATGACCTTTACCAAGATGAATATGGGCTTCTTGCAAGCTAAATTATCCTTTGTTTTCCTGCTCACTTCAGCTGTCTGTTCAGAAAACCAAAATCCAACTTGTGGTAATAACAGCTTCTATATAACATACCCTTTTAGGTTACTGAAAGAAGGAAAAGAACCTCACCATAAAAGTCATCATCATCATCATCATGATCACAACTTCATTCTGAAATGCAACAGCCAGGGATTGGTAGTTCTAAATCTCTCTTCTTCAGGGGAGTTTTACGTGCGCAACATCGATTATTTCAAGCAGAAAATACAGATTTATGATCCGGGGAATTGTCTACCAGGGAGGGTCAAGAATTTAAGTATTTCAACATCTCCTTTTGTAGCTGAAACTTATCAGAACTACACTTTCTTTAGCTGCCCTCCACAGAGTCGGGTGATCGGGCCTCGTAATTTCTCTGCGATTAGCTGTTTAAGCAACTCCACAGCCTCCATTTTTGCTACTTCAGAGATGTCAATGGTGAACGAGATCATGAATTTGACAGGGTGCAAAGTGATTTATAGTTTGGATATCCCGATTCCATCGCCTTTCGATCAGGATAATGACATTAACGATGATCTTCAGCTGGCTTGGAATGATCCCAGATGCAAAGATGACTGCCAAGGTTAGTAATCAAGATGACTCTGATTTGCATTTACCATTAAAAAAAAAAGTAAAATTGAATAATAAAATATAATCCAAAGCAGCTTTTAAGTCATGGATTCCTCAAGTGATAGTCCAAGAATGAGTCAACCACAGCTTAGGTGTCATGTATACTTTCATTGTCACTCTTTCACTCTACTGAAGTATTATCCTAGAAAGATATATACATATGTGGGGTCTTTGACCTTTTTGCTTACCCACAAATGGGAATTACCAGTCCTTAACTTACCACACTTTGTTGCACAAGAAAACCAAGATTCATTTTAACATCATGGGTTACTGGTACTTACATCGAGAGCTCGAGATGGTCGAAGGTTGAGCTTTTGCAAGTCATGAAACACTCAAGAGGGGGGAAAATATATAGCATACATGTCAAATGGGTATTTATTTCATTTTCTTAAGAATGTGTGGATCTTTTCATATCCAATCTTTAAAGGGCTAAACAAATTCACCTTCTCTCAATATATGTACTCTTTAACAGGAAAAATCAATTTTTACAGGAATATCAAGAAGCAAATCAGTCCTCAGTATCATCCTATTATGCCTTGTCATAGTCACAATTGCGGCACTAGGCACATTATTCTGCATAGGATACTGTCTTCGATGTGTAAAAAAAATGATAGGGATTGATGAAATTCAAACACCTTGGCTACGTCCTCGACCATCGGTTCCAAGCACAACTGCAGCCGAATCTGATGAATTATCAGTCGCGAGCAAGGGTACACGAGACTCAAGTGATGGGATCTCAGTAGAAGAAGTGATAATAGGTGGAAGGCAGTGCATTTCAGGTCCTAACAGTGATTCTTGCCCCGTATGCTTGGAAGAATATAATGCATTGGAGAAGCTGAAGCTTATCTGCAAATGCAAGCACTGTTTCCATGCAGATTGTCTTGATAAATGGTTGCAGAGGGAAACTACCTGTCCAATTTGCAGGACTGCTATCATGTAGTGTAGATGGTATAATCAACCTATATTTTATGGAAGAGTTACTTTTTTAATTTATGGGTCGCCCCTGAATCTTGTAGCTGACTTTGGAACTATAAAACTGGCATATATATCATTTCTTTACAATCATAAATTGGGGCATATAACATTCTAATATATTTCCTGCTACTGATTAGGTCATCATATTCTTGTGGATAAGATAACATAGAATACAAGTTAACTATAATTATACATGCTGAAGATAAAGTTCAACTATCCACAAAATTGCTATATAATAAACATATTTGATCAAGTCAATGTCAACTACACAATATTGTTGTGATGAAAATTAACTAATCAGAGTTCATTCAAGAAACAAGAATCAAATTACCTCCACTTAATCACAGCCTCAGCCATCGCCTCCAAGTGTTGCTGCACTCCAACTCGATGAATGTAAACATTCAGGTCGTCGACTGAGGTACCAATGATCATCAAAAGAATATCTGATAACAGGTGGAGGCCAGTGCATTCCAAATCATCTGATGTGGAGAGAATCACAGATCAATTATTCTGTTTACTTTTATATTATTCTTTGGTTATTTTGTACCTGCACGCACTCGTCAACACCTTACCTTTAAAAAAATTGACGACTTCTCATAGGCATGAAGTGACACTATCCCATGTTAGTTTTTAGTATTAATCATTACTAGGCTAACAATGAAAAATATAAAGCTTCAGGCCATTGCATCCCCTTGAAATCTAGAGTTGACTTTATAAGTATATAGCATTAGTCATATATATTTCCTTCTAATCATAATCTTGAGAGATATGAGCATCAGTAAGAGCTTGTTCCTTTTTATTTTTCTTCTCCTTTTCTCTTTCCCCTCAATAGTCCATGCTAGAAACGATTGTCAAACTTCATATTGTGACAATGGCCTTGCCATAAATTTTCCCTTCTGGCTACAAGGTTATCAACCCAAAAACTGTGAACCTCCCGGATTTAATATAAGCTGCAATGCCCAGCAAAAGCCCATCCTAGGCATTCCTGATTCCGGAGACTTCTATGTGAGTTCTATGAATTACTACACCAGAAGAGCTATGCTACAAGATCCTGGTAACTGCCTCCCAAGGAGACTTTTGAGCTTGAATCTTTCATCTTCTATGTTGATGGCAGTTTCATATCAGAATTACACCTTACTTAGCTGTCCTATAGGCCAGGTGAGTCCAATCAGCGCATTTTATTGCCTCAGAAACATGACCACTGATACCTTAGTCATAAAGCACCATGATATAATGCAATTTCCCAACTGCAAGAAAATTGCCACAGTACTAATCCCAGTTTCAACTTCATATGATTCTGGCTTTCCAACCTATCTCGAGCTAACATGGGAAGTACCAGATTGCAAATATTGTGGATCTGCAATCAATAAAAATTTCTCTAATTGCAAAGATTGTAGCTCTGCTATCGGAGAAAATGGCACTGACTGCACATTATGTGGCTCCGAAATAGGTAAAAAAGATATTTGGAACTATTTCGTACCTCATACCACTTATCTGCAACCATGCTTATTAATCTGAAGCAGCCAAAAGAACATTCTGTTAGTGACTATTTCCTGCGACTAAAGTCTAAACTTTTTAGGTCGAGCTATTTTTTATGATGACAGCAGTAACGTAGTGTACATTTTAACTATAATTACATGCTGAAATACAGTTCATCTGCTACGTCAACTGTAAACACATTTGACAAAGCCAATTTCAACTTAATGCTACTGAGCTACAATAAATATTAACATGTCAAGGATTCTTCTGCTATGTATGATTTCTCTTTAATGTGAAAATCAATTCTTCATTACTAAATCAATTTTGCAGGTGCCACAAAAGAGGATCATGATACAAGAAGCATTACCTTGATCTTAGCTATACCTGCTTTGGTTATACCTGCCGTGATAATTGTCTGGGCATGCATGAAAGAAGACAACAATCAGAACAGCAACCCAACCCAAAGTTCTGAGAGAGTTGGTTTATCAGGCTGGGGCTTGGATAAATCCACCATTGAGACCTACAGAAAGATCACGATCAATGAAAGTTGTTCTATTGAAGGATTTACTGATGTAACTTGCACAATATGTCTGGCAGATTATGCCCCAAAGGACACAATAAGGTTCATGCCAGAATGCGAACACTGTTTCCATGTCGAATGTATAGATAAGTGGTTAAGCATGAATAGCAATTGTCCAATCTGCAGGACTTCACAAACTAGTAGTATTTCATGTTAACTTTTGCAATTAAGAATTCATTTACTCTTCTCCCAGAATGTAGGAGTTCATTTCATCTTTTTTTTTGGTCAGGGAGACTTCCCCCATAGTCTTAGAGATTGTGCATACAACTTATATAGAATGCTTGGAATTAATCACTATTATCTATAGTATAAAAATAAGATAAGAAATGCAAATATATTTAGAACACTGCCTACTGGCTAAAGAATCACCATTCTCGAAAGGTGTTGCAGCAATGGGCCTTGTCAAAGCTCGCCTGTCATACCCGCCTTTAATATATGTATCTGAATAAAGTTCTCTCCATCTCTATCATCCTAACAGAGATAGAAGGGAGATTAAAGTTAGCAGATGTTATACATGTAATGTGCATCTCTTTTATTGACAGAATTATGTGTAATATTCAGACATATGTTTTATTGATATGATCACTGCATTACATGCAGATTGCCTTGGGAAATGGTTAAAGAAGGAAACACTCATCCTATTTGCAGAATTACTATCAAATATCACTAACATTAGCATTTATCATAACTTTTATTTCACATACCATTCTTCTTCCTTGATCAGGGTTCTAAATCTGAAGCCTTCCATGCATATTGCCTAGGGAAACGGTTACAGAGGGAAAAGTTTATCCCAATTGCAGAATTTCTATCAAATAGACAAATTCACGTCGCTTGCATTTTATAATAACTTTCAATTCACATGCAATTCATCCTTGATCAGGGTTCTCAATCTGAAGCCAACTACCGACCTATAACTATTTAGAAGGCTTTCAGTGTGAGATTTTATAAAATCTTCACAACTCAGTTACTGAAGAATATGACCACATATAATTAAATGCTAAAGAACATCTACCTACTCAGTCAACTAATGCTACTGTATTACAATGGTAAGTTAAGAAAACATATTATACGATTTATTTTTCCTTTATTTTAATTGAAATTAATATGCTTAACTACAATAAAAAGGGATAAGATTGGAGAAAAGTGTTTAAGATAGGTGGCTTGAGGGGACTACTATGAACCAGTACAACCATTGCAAGGGCAGACAACAAACCATCATAGGCTAAACCTGCACATGTGATCAGAAAATCCAGCTACATACGCATGGAAAGACAAAACAGCCCACATGCTAGTGATTCAGTTATTTCTAGGTGACAGATAGACTGGACAAATTCAACATTTGAAACCTATTAGAAAGATCCCAATCGAAGAAAGTCGCCAGGACGAAGAACCTAATGATGTAACCTGCACAAAACACCTAATAGATTATGTCCCAAAGGACACAATATGATTCATGCCTTATTATGAACAAAGTTTCCATGTACAACACACAGATGAGTCGTTAAGTCTCCACAAACTGCAGAACTCCTCCAACAAGTTTCATGCCAACTTTTGAAGTACGGCAGTTCAAATGTCTTATTCCACTGAATAAATTAACTTCATTTCAGGTTTCCAGATGAGATCTCCCATTGCATGTATGGTGATCGTGCAATAACATTTTCTTTCAACAAATCTGGACCTTCATCTTTACCATCGCCATTATTGCATAAGTAGTGATACAACTATATAAGGAACAAAAATTGAACTAATAAAAAATTCAACCAAATAAAATTCAGTTTCTATTGCAATCATATTAATACAACTACAGATATCCCATTCAAGGGGAACTAGAGAATCTTCAAAAGTTTCAGTAGCTTAACCTGAAAGGAGGAAGTACATTACTCTTAACATGTATAATATCCACATAAAACTCCCATAGCAATTGAAACTTCACTCTTCATTTTACATTTGGTTTGACTAGGTCCAACAGTGAACCATGTCAGAGCAGCTAGACATCTTATTTCTTAGCTAATAGCTTCTTTGGAAGCATCTCCAATGGTGTCGTTTTAAGCAGGAATAGCCTCGCTGCACGTTCTTGCAGCATACCCCCGCATTTCAATCCTCGGGCTTGAAGTTCTGTTTTCAACCGCTCCAAGCCAAGAACCTAAATTTGAACCACCGATTTTCAAAAAAAAGTACATGATTCACTAGGAATAAACATAAAACTGAGAAATTGCTTTAGAGAGATAAGACAATCAGAGGCATACCTCTAACTCTGCCGCTGAATGATAATCATCAAAGTTTAGGGGCTTGTTAACGTTTTCAAGACTTTCACTAACACAAACTGATTCTTCTACAACTGAATTAGATTTGGAACTATCATCCTTAGCTTCTGCAGCCGAAACAAGTTCGCCATCTTGACCACAGGTTCCAGGTTGCTGACTAACTACTTCGTTTACTGTACTTGAGAGAGAGTTGTCAGACATCTGTAAGATGACTTCAGTACAGTCTTTTGTTTCATCAAGACTCTTGAGCACAGGACTATCCCTATTCTTAATATTACCATCCTCACTGCATGCATCAAAAATTCTAACTGATTTCAAGGATTCTTCAGTGTGTTCTTCCTCAGAACCGTTCCCAGAAGAACCTTGATCAACAGATCCAGAATCAAGTTTCCCAGTAATTGAACCTGAACTTCCTTCTACTTCTTTGCTTGAATCAGAATGACTACCGTTATCAATGATCACAGATTTTTCATTCTCCTTCTCTTCTTCTTTTTCATCATCAGTTCCATCCTCATCCAGGTCTTCACTGTCACTATCACCCATTTTTCTCTTTCCCATCCTGAAAAAAAGTTACCCAAGTTAACTCAATGCTTTATTCACCCACATAGTAAAATTCAATTGTTTCACCAATCTTGGGAGAAGAAGATAACAGAATTCAGTGGTAATGACACGATTCTTAACAATATTTTTTCCTAATAAAAATTGAGATTGTTTATCTGATATAATCATCCTAATCATGCATTCTTTCTGAACACACAACTCCCAAATCAATATTGGTAAAGATTATAATTATTTTGTCAGCATAAGGCAACTACATAACTTAGTAATCATGTTGAAACATAATTACACTTATAACAATACATTACAAAAGCAAAGCACAAGGATGGAGGGCTTGAATTTTCATACCATATCTTCAACCGCTTGGTTGCAGACCCACTCCCTTCAGCTTGGCTCTTCCTCTTCGAGCTAATCAAACCCTTAATTGACTCCCGCACCGACTTATCCACCTCCTCCATACACTTAGCCGAGTCCTCCCTGTATTTTGCCACATACTTATCAGCACCATCACCCCCCTTGCCCTTTCCACTCTTCCGGACCTCTTTCGTCTTCTTCTTAATGAACTCCTCTGCCATCTTCTCCAACTTCCTCTCCTCCGCCTCTGCTCTCCACTCTTCCAACTTCTTCTCCGCGTTCACATGTCTCAGCCTTCGCCCACTCATATCCCTACAAGCATCAAAATTATTTGTTTTCTTCTGGCCAGCTTTCGTCGCCGCCCCTCTCAGCAACGACCCAAAACCACCTTTCCCACCCCTAAGCCTCAGCAGCAAGTTCACAACAACAGGAAACTTCCCCAACCCATCAGAGCCCACCAGGTTCTCACCAATATCGTTGGAACTAAGGTTTTGTTCTCTCGTCGATTGGCTATTTGAATCGGGAATCAATGCTTCTGGAAATTGGGGATTCCCGAGCGACTGAGCAATATTTAGGGTTCCGCAATCATGAAGCAGGCGGCTGTTGTTGACTAGGAGGAGTTGGAGATGGGAGGGAACGGCGGTTAGGGTTTGAATACGGTGTTTGAGGGCGGAGACAGAGATTGCGGGCGCGTCGAAATTCAAGATTCTATGCTTTCCGTCGAGCAATTTCACGAACACCTGGTGGATCTGGGGTTCGAAAACTTCCATCGTAAGCAATGCCCAAGATCGACGAATTGGTTCGACTCCTATGATCTGTGTGAATTGTGAAATCTGATCGCTCGAGAATAAAGTTATTTATAGGTCTAAACCTTAAAATTGGGCTTGGATATTACAAAGTTCGGCCCATAAATAACAGCCCACAAAGTCCGGCCCATCTTGTGCATCTCTTTTTTTTTTCCTATATTTTTCTATAAGCCCAGGTTATTGGCACTAGCCAAAATAGTAAATACACTGTTTCTAAAAAAATTGATAATTATTTTTAGTAATTTTTTTATTTTTATTTTATTTTCATTATATTCGAAAAATTGAAAAAAAAATTAAAAAAGAAATTACCGAATGAAGGTAGTGTATTCACCCTATTAGTGTATTGCCCAAAAAGACTAGTGTCAATACCTACGCATTTTCAATGAGAGTCTCAGTTTTGGTTAATCTCTCATTTTTTTCTCCAACTATCAGTTTCAATATTTTATAGAATACATATTAAGTATCAATTCACCGTACAACTCAAATTTCTTTATATAGAACTCATTTGTACATGAAACATTATTTGTTTTTTCAATTGCAAAGGAATGAGACTTTGAGGGAAAGAATGATCAATAATATCAATGTATATTATCTTTTACATAAACTGATAGATTCACAAAATTTACCATATCCTCCATTCAATAATGATGATGATTAATAAGAATTTAACTATTTCAGAATTTATGAAAAAGTGAGTATTTATTCTAGAACACATTCATCTCTGCGCGAACAAAAAGGTGGAAATTTTATTATGTATCACACCGTGGGTATTTCGTCGGTTCATAAGAATAAACACAAAAAATAATGAGAGCAAGGACATACTTCTAACAATAATTTTGATGAAACTATTTCACTACATCAAAGAATAACTGAAAATAGACACAAAATTCATCTTTATTTATTTATTTCCAAAAATATTTATCCCTTAGACATTGTAGAAAATTAAAAAATTTAATTTATATTTATTTAAAAAAAGAACCACCAAATTTCACATAACTATAACATCTTGATAAAAACATAATAAGTTAATCAAAGCGATTAGCCCATTTGATTGGGCCAAGGAAGGCCTTAGAAATGAACCAAGCCCGCTTAAGTTTTCACGGGATGGGCTGTTGACAAATCATACGAGGCCCACCCTCCCCCCGGGCCGATTAATGGCTGATATATTAAATTCTGAAATGTCCAAAATGCCCCTCTTATATAAGCCTGTAAGTCTTCTCTCTCTCTCTAGTACACTGTACACGTCTTCTCTCCCTCTCTCAATAATGAATCCCTAGGAGATGCGCCTCTCTCTGGTGATTAACCTTACAACATCGTCGTTTATACAATCGAAGCCTGCCCTTCTCTCAATCTTGGTCGAGTCACTTTAATTATCGTCCGTCAGCATCGTCGTCTCTCAATTTGCAGGTGCTGTTTTAATCGTCGTCTTTTTTCAATCATATTTTGGTGCGTTTTAGTCGAAGCCGTCTTCTCTACATGAATGCGTGTTGGAAAGGGGATGGGGGCTGTTGGGTGGGCGAAATGTTGTGCTATTGTTTCGGATATGTCGTGGATTTGCCGAATTTTTTTGCTTTTTTTTCCATTTTTTTCTGGGTTTTCGGAATATTTCGGATTGGTAATATATGAGGTTGTTTATTTGATTTCTTTGGATGTAAGCTGTTTTGTTTGTTGCGTTGTTGCATTTGCCATTTATTTAATCAAATCCACCTCTTCCTTTTCTGACGATGGCTCGTTGAGTTCATTGACCATGTCGCGACTATGTTTATAAAGATTGTACCCATATAATGCATACTATGGAACTCTGATATATCAGATGATGAAGGAAATTATGGTTAGAGACTGCAATTAGTGACTAGGATTAGCTTAAACAGAAATTCCTGTGATGTCTCCTATTAGGATTTATATTTTGTGAATCTGTAGGAATTTCTACGTGTACTTTATACAAGTTAGTTTAGGTCTTAAATTTTATGTGGCTGAATTTCATGTGTGGCTGTGATTGAAGCAATTGCATACCCGAAGCAATCTTCTCGATTTGGCGACTCTCTCCGGCAAGGTGTGGCTGCCACGAGCTCAGGTGGTGCGGACTGTGAGTGAAGCCACGAACCCTAGTTTTCACAAGTGAAGCAGGAGCCCTAATTTCAGAATTAAACATATGTGTGAATAGGTTTTTCGTTTTCTGTATGGTAATTTTATAATAGTCAATGGCAAAAATATCATTAATAGATTTATCTAACTTAATATTTCAAACCACACATTAAACTATTTTTTCTTAGTTCCAGACATATCCAAAAAATCCTAACATACCAAACCAAATAATCTAATCTAATCCAATCCTTACCGGTCCAATTCTATCTAATCCAATCCCAACATATCTGTTTAGTTCCGTGAACCAAATGGGCCTTCAGAGATCAAATACAATGGGACGGAAGAATTTCACGTGGGTGTGTGTGTGAGTATGTGTTTCATCATTGTGAAATCATTATGTTTGATTGATCTCCCACGTGTTCATTAGGATAGTCAATTAGCATGTTATGCATCTCCTCGGCGTATTCACATATGTTTGGGTGCAATTTGTACTTGTTTAGATTGTTAGCAGGGAACATGTAGATTGCTCTCTGATTTCATACTATTCAGTCTTCCTAGGAAGTCTCAACATTGTGAATTATTTTTTCTTCTATTGACTCTCGACCTTTAAGAGAAGAGGATGACTCATTTTATAGCATAAATGATAACATTTCCAGATCAGGTAGCTAGAAGTTTTGACCGGAACGATGCCTCTTTATGACTGCATGTTTTTGTTTAAACCCGCCGTATCAAAGGTGGGCATTCTGGATTTGGTTACACGGGTAGGAAAGCATGTTTACAGAAGGAATGGTGTACTGACTGATGTGAAATCCTTGGGAGAAGTTCAATTGGGTTATGGAATAAAGAAGCTTGATGGACGATATTATCAAGTAAGTCTTGCGCATCGTAGTTTCAGTAAAATAATATGTTCTGGTTTGCTTTGCATTAATTCTTTTGGTTCTTACTTAATATTTGTTCTGATATGTTAGGCAATGTTGTGGTACATAATTTACTTTGATGATGTTAGCTGCTTTCATAGTCTTATATACTATAATTTATCAAAAATATTTATGAATCTGCTTAAGTAATCAATAGATTTCTCTGGGTGGTAGTTACTGCTCCTCAGGTATCAATATTACGAGGATATCTACTTTGTAATTCATCTTCTAGTAAGAGAAGGTTAGACTTGGAATACATGTTTATACTAACTCAATGTTAGGCAATGCTGTGACTGGCTTGTGTTCCTTCCTGGATCTCATTTCTTTATTAAGTTTCGTAAATATTACAATGGTTGATCCTGACCGCATGAATGGCTCGATAATTAATGCCAGTCACTGAGTTAGTCCATGTCTAGATTACTGGATAGAGTTTTCACAAGATTCAAGCTGATTTTTTTACTGTTTCTGGCATTTGTTTTTCCATTGATTTTTTTTTTTTTTTGTGCTTTCCACACCCACCCTCAGTATCAATAAGTAGTGTGTTGGTTTTATGTAAACAACTTTACTGCACAACTAATTCACAATTATCAGTTTATAATATAATAATTAATACTTTGAATGAAACAACTAATGCTGACAAACTAATTCGTTTTAATGAAAGAGACTAATACTGTTTATAAATACATACAAAACGCATATCAGCTGTACATTAAAACTGATTTACATAAGAATGTCATAAGTAATTACTAAATTTTGATCTTGCTTTCTGGAGCTAGAAAGTTTTTTGGTCTCATAACTTGTCTAGTGTCTACTATACAATTTTTGAACAAAAAAAATAACTTTTTTCGATTTAGTCTCAATATTGAAAAGGTTGTCCAATTTTGACCCCAAAATCGCCAAAAACGTGAAAATGGTGAGAAGGTGTCATTTATGTGACTATGTCACGCAAATGTCATACAAAAACTTGTATGAACCATGTTATGTGTATTCTTTATCCATGTTATGCATATAAACTATCACTATTTAAAAAGTATATTTTTATAAAAGTGATAGTAGTATATATGAATAAAGGTGATATTCGTAAGAGACCTACTCCTTAAGGATTTAAATGGGTCATTATGGGGCCAAATAGTAAACGACTCGGTTTTCAGTATTCTGGATACTTTAAGCAAAAGTTGGACAAATTTTGTAATTTGGGGTCGAACTTGCAAAATTTCAGTTTTTGTGGGACAAAAGTTGGATCAGAACATTTTTAACTCTGCTTTTTGCATATTAATGCAAAACTGAGTGAGAGTATGGAGCATTCTATGTACAGATTATTAATGAGTATGTATATGGTGTAGGGGAGACTGTTGCAGATGACGATGATGACTCCACCCAGCTTCAACACTGAGCTACATTACCTGAACAAGGAAGATCGATTGCTGCGTTGGCTTTTGATTAAACATCGTAACATAAAATCTGAATTCAGCGTTTTGGACGCAGATGATGCTATAAGTGAGCTTAGGAATGTTAAGAGTATTGTGTTTGATGAAGAGAGCAGTGAAGATGTCGAGGATGATGATGAAGAGCATGGAGATAGTGCGCACTCTCATCCCCTAGATGGATGATGTGTCCGTTGGTGCTGAATCCTCTCTTTTTTGCGGTTTTTATCTGGTACGACTGCTGAAACTCGTGTCGTGATCAATGAAATTTGGTCAGATAATTGGAAGTTAATTTGGGACTAGTGAAAGTTCAAATATATGAGTAATGAGAATTTGATGAAGGTGGCTATCATGGATTCGCACATATGCGTAGATGTATGTGTGACTGGCTGTATAAATGATCAATTGCTACCCTTCCTGTTGGAACTTGGCACAGTGGATGTGTTTTTTAAAATTACACATTAGTTTCATAGTTGGAAAAAAAGGGTTTCTTTTTTTTTTTTTCATTTTCTTGATTGAGATGGATTTTTATATTTCGAAATAATATTCAGCGCCTGTCCTATATGTTTTTTTCATTTATTTTCATAAGATTTCACAAAGAACTGTACTTTCATAACAGTAAATGAAAAATACGTACAATATTTAAAACAAAAAAGCTCTTGTAATATTGAGTACTCTGGTGTAAATATAATTTATTTTATGGATTTTAAATTCTTAAATATTTTATAAATTAGTTTGAGATTCTGATAAGAGATTATTTAATGAAAAAATGGTCGAAAGGATTTTGTTAAGTTTACATTCAAATTTTGTGGATATTCTCCACACAATATTTCTTGTTTTTGAATAAAATATGAAAATTTTGACTTTACTAATAAGTTTTAAAAAAATGAGTATATATCATGTGGGAGTGCTTCATATCATGAACTACTTTTTAACTAGGTAAAAAAAAATTATAAATATAAATTTTATTTTAATAATTTATATTATGAAAATAGTTTATATAATATTTTATCTTTAAAAATATGTAAAAGTACTAAGCTAAGTCTTAAAAATTTGAAAATTTTGACTTTAAGAATAAGTTTTAACTTTTTTTTTATATTTTTACTATTTTTTCTATGCTACACATGTGTAAAATTTTTATGCGCGTCCAAAATTTTGGATCATGACAAAAAGATATTACTTCAATTGACTTATTCTGAAAAAAAAAAATTTGACTATAAAAAGACATGGTCAAGTAGTTTATCTCATATTTTTCACTTTTTGAAATTTAAGCACTTTTTTTTACTTAACTAAAATATATACATATTTTTTATTTGTAATTAAATCTAGCGTATACATTTTATTTTAATTCATATCTTTTTATTTTATTTAAATTTAATACATACTTTTCTTAAATTATACACATATTTTACTAGAAATATGTGGGTTATGAAAATATTAGGTGGGTTTCCTAAAGAGTTACTTTTATTATAAATTAAATTAAATTAAAATTCAAAAAATTAATCGCGTCAAATTGTTTCTTGCTTCACTAGCAGTATAAATTCTTCTTGATTAATTGGTGATGATGAATTTATAATAGTGGTAGGGAGTTGAACAATCCGATCAATCAATCGAAGGAATTTAATCTGTTATGAAGAAAAACGGAAGCGGGAGTAATGTTGCCGATAAGGGTCGGATCCTGCCGGCCGACCCGAATCTTCCGCGGTTCCTCTGCCAGAACTGTCGCCAAAGCCTCTGCATCGTCAGCGTCGATTCTTATGCCGATAAATTTCTCGCTTCAGGTATTCTTTTTAACTCTAATTATGGTAAGGGTGAATACGATTTGTATGCCGAATTCCTTGGTGGAGAAGAAACTTGAAATTTTGAGAGGATATGCAGTTTTGTTTGCTTTGGAAGTCTGCTTGGGCATTCTCTATTGATTATCAAAATTTTATTCCAGTTTGATTAATTGAGCATAGTTTTTGCTTTACTCGAATACGAGTAAACAATATTTGATTGCTGTGTATTGAATTTATGTCGAGGCGCGTTAGTTTATTGGTTAATTTCATTTCCTGTTTTCTGTTTCAATGGAGTTAGGACTTCTGGGGAAAAAGTGCATTGTGGTTTATACTTCAAGCTTTTTTAATTTTTTTTTCTTTTAGTGTTTTCCTATTTTAAACTTCTGGATCTTATATCAGTCTTGGACAAAACTACGTCTCCTTTATTTTGTTTGTCCACACAATAACCCCATATGATGTTTTATTTTAGCCTAAAAGAGTTTAGTTTTACTTTAAACATGGAGACTGGTAGATTTACCTAGGTGCAATGGAACTATTCGGGTCTTCTGCATGGATAATATGCACAACAACGTGCAGGGATGCAAGGTTTGTCTATCCATGGAACTGGAAGTGTTATAGGTTCGACAAGGATGGACCATTCATTTGTAGTGTTGCCAAAGCAAAGGAATCAGACTCCAGGAGTTCCTCCTCGTCCTAGAGGTGGAGCATTGCATCCCGATGCTAGCCAGTCTGGGAAGGCAATAGATGAGTCATTTGTTGTATTACCTCCGCCAGCTGCTTCAGTGTACAAATCTGAACCAGGAGTTGATGGAGGTGGAACCAATTTGCCCTCACCTGAGGGTGGGCCCACTAACTCCCCCATGCAACCACACAATTCAGGCTTTCACTCCACCATAACAGTCCTTAATCGTGCTTTTGAGATCGCCACTACACAAACACAGGTATATATAATCTATGACATCTGTATTTATTGCAAAAATTTACAACACATTATGTTTGAAGCTGTATAATAAATTTCTGCTGCCAATCATGCTAAATATCAATCGGCTTCTTACTACTACTTTCTTTATGTGTAGGTTGAGCAACCTTTATGTCTTGAGTGCATGAGGGTTTTGTCTGATAAGCTTGATAAAGAGGTTGAAGATGTGAACCGTGATATAAATGCATATGAAGCCTGTTTTCAACGATTGGAAGGGGAAGCAAAAACTGTTCTTACTGAAACTGAGTTTCTTAAAGAGAAGCTGAAGGTGATTTCTCTAATCTCATATATAAATTATCTTTCAGATTTATTTTTAGAATAAAGTGAATTCTTGTGGAGCACTGTGCTCAAGTTGTCTCTCATCGATGAGTTTCACTTCTTTGATATTCATTGTACTCCCTCATTACATTTTCTCTTTTTTACTGGAATTGATGTAGGGGTTTAGCAGTTACCTGTTCATCAGAATGTAGGAGATTGAGCAGGCATTTATGTCACAGTGCCTTAGATGGAAACATAAGCTTTATATGGCTATCTATTATGTCTAGGAATTCAATATTCTAAATAAAAGCTTAAATAATAATTACTTGTTATTGTTTCTTACCTCCTCTTAATTTTTTTACTGTGATTAATTTTGTAATCTCTAGTTAGGAAATCAAAGTTTGATTTTATTATTTTTGTTATCTCATAAGATAGAAGAAGAGGAGCGAAAGCTAGAAGCAGCAATTGCAGAAACAGAGAAGCAATGTGCTGAAGTGAATGCTGAACTGAAGGAACTAGAGTTAAAATCTAGCCGTTTTAAAGAGTTAGAAGAGAGGTAATCCTCAATGAATTTCATGAACAACAGTATATACTGATATTTAATTCATTCTTTTAATGTCTGTTTATTATAACTCCATACTTATGCAGCTCATCTTGTTTGTCTTTTCCAGATATTGGCAGGAGTTCAACAACTTCCAGTTTCAGTTGATCTCACATCAGGTGTGTATTAGTTGGTCTCTTTTGGAGTCCCCCTTTTTTTTTTCCTAATCTCTACAATACAGTAAACCAATAAAGAGGAGTGAGATCTTGGGTGGGTAATTTGGGTTGTAATGTATTGTTCATGTGTGACCCATGAGCCTATTGCTCGTTGCTGCTTTCAGGGTATTATAATATCATCCATACTTCATTTAGATCAAATTGAGGACTCTGGGAAGGAAATAATTAATCTTGCTCCTATTAATAGTAGCTTTTGATAATATGTTTGATAGGAAGAGCGAGATGCAATTCTAGCAAAGATTGAAGTCTCACAAGCTCATTTAGAGCAATTGAAGCGTACTAATGTGTTAAATGATGCCTTCCCTATTTGGCATGATGGAGACTTTGGAACTATCAACAACTTCCGTCTCGGAAGACTTCCCAAAGTTCAGGTATATAAATGAGATGACTGGAAGACATTTTTGTAGCTATGTTATACCCGTCTTTAAAGGTCCACTATTGTTGCACTTTCATGTGAAATTGTATTAGGTTGAGTGGGATGAGATAAATGCTGCTTGGGGGCAAGCTTGTCTTCTCCTTCATACGATGGCTCAATACTTCAGACCAAAGTTTCTGTATCCTTTTTCTCCAAGCATATATCTGTAACTATTTCAGATGCTTACTTTGAGTATTTGCCCTTTAATATGATATTGTTCTGTTTTATGGTTGGGGCTTGGGGGTATTTGGCTGAATGGTGATATTCTGAACTACTGAAGTTGGTTTTGGTTTTCATCTATATTTCTTTCATTTGTTTTATATTTATTTTTTTTTAAACCATCGAGCATAATTTTGGGTTAGCAAGTGGATTCATTGGAATGGTGAATGTTAACTTCCATAACTGACATGAAATGGGATCGATAATGTTAAACCTGTCCTTTTGAGTATTCCTTGATCAATTGCTTTCAGATATCGCATTAGAATTCTTCCAATGGGTAGTTATCCTCGCATTATGGACGTCAACAACAATACATATGAGCTGTAAGTTGAAAAGAGCGCTATGCTAAATTTCCGTAAACACATCACCAACCAAGAAAAGTAAAACTATTAAAGAATTTGATGACCTTCTTTGGAATGACCTAGTTGTTAATGGATTCAATGTTATAAATAAATGTAATGTGGATATTAATTCCTCTTGTTTTGTGCTCTTGTAGGTATAAATTGTTCTTTTAAAATTTTGCTGATGTAGCCTCCTATTTTCAATGGCTTTTGCTCAGCATCTCTTAGCTGTATATTTAAGCAATCCCAGCTGTTATGATCCTATTTCATATTGGCATGGCTAATTTCTATTATCTCTCAGCTTTGGGCCTGTGAACGTATTCTGGAGCACTCGTTATGACAAAGCAATGACGTTATTCTTGACCTGTCTGAAGGATTTTTCAGAGTTTGCACACTCAAAAGATACGGAAAACAACATTCCTCCTGCAAAATGTTTTAAGCTCCCGTACAAGTAAGTTTGTAGCATCTATATTATGCATTTGATGGAAGTAGGCAATATCTTAATTTTCATTCACAAATTAATATAGTTGCTGAATATTTAAGATGAACCATCTTTTTGTCATCTTGGACATCATCCTTTTTGCTCTTTAGAGACTTAGACTTGATTTACTTTTTCCATAAAATAAAAGAATTTTTTCCGTTGGTTTTCTATTCACTGTTTTGATTGGTGATTGCAATCATCCATGGTTTACTTATCCACTTGTAGTTCTAAAATCACACAAGTATTTGCATTTTTATGACAATAATGTGTATGTCCTACTGCAATACATATCATTATACCCAGATATTCAACTCTTTCTATGTGTGTGGTTGCAGAATTGAGAACGACAAAGTGGAAAGTTACTCCATCACTCAGAGCTTCAATAAACCGGATAATTGGACCAAAGCTCTCAAGTACACTCTTTGCGATCTAAAATGGGCTCTTTACTGGTTTGTGGCGAACACGAATTTCCAGCCTCTCACATCTGCGGCTGCCTCCCAACCTGAAATACCGGGTGCAAGCTCGGTGTTCAGTAAACGACCAACTGATACTAAGTCACAATCATAGAATGAATTCTCCCAAAATATAGATGCTTGTACATTACAAAATCCTGTAAGAAAGTAGGGATATCTAACTTGTTGCTTCCATTTGTGAAATATTGATAGCTATGATTAATCTACACATAAAAGCCCCATTTAGTATAATTTTAGTTGTACTTTTTACTTGTTTTTATTTTATTAGTTCTAGTAATTATACGTGAATGTTGGTGTTTTTTTTTTTTTTTTGGAGAGGGAATGTTGGTATTGTTGTCATAATGTCATTAATTTACGTGTTAAAAGTTGAAACACATTTTGTGACTGAAAACAGAATTGGGATCATGCAAAACTTACATTCACAAGTCGTAAAAGAAACAATCATCACAAAACTCAACCAACTAAGCCTCTGCAAATGCTATATAAGCTTCACTGCGCAGTCCTCGACTTATATGCACTTCTGAGCATTCTCTTGCATCTTCAATCATCTCCGAAATGATTCGTGTGTTGTACATTTTCACCGCTCTTTTGCTCGTCTCAAACTCAGCACTGTCTGTTCCTTCATGTGTGACGGTGGTAAAAGACTTAACGCCATGCCTCGGTTACCTGAAAGGCAACGAACCGACACCACTGTGTTGTGCAGGCGTGAAGGACTTGAAAGGCATTATGAAAACGAAAGAAGATAAAGTAGCCGTCTGTAAATGCAGCAAGGACGTGCTCAAGAGCTTTACGTACAATCCCATTCTTATCCCTGCTCTTCCCACGAAATGTGGAACGAACCTTGTTCTGCCTCCTATAGACAAGAATTTTGATTGTAACAAGTAAGCTCTTTCAAAATTTCCATGTCATTTCTGCCTTTAAATATTTGTGGCTACTATGCTGATATGCAACTTTCAGGGTTGCGCTTGAGCCTTGAAGTAAGCCTATTCGGGGATCTGCTCGAAGGTGAAGGAGTGTACGGTAGCTGAAAAATCGTCCATGGCTTCTGGAAACGAATAAAAGTTGCTTTATGATCGATATGTATACATACATTGCGATTGGAATTATAGTTCATGTGTTGTAACGTATGCATGGGATTTTGTAATATGTAATGAATCAATGAAACATAGTATTCTTATTAAGGGCCGATTGCTTCCCCATTTGAAATTTGTGTTTTTGTATCATTGTTGGAATTGAGGAGACATTAAAGAGTATGAAAAGGAAAAACACAATAATATTATTTTCCTAAATGGGTTTGATCAGATCACCTAACCTGAAATATTAGTATATTTTATTGCAGTTATTTTCCTAAGATTTGTATTTCTGAAAAGAAATTAATCGATGTCTTCCACATAAACTGCTTCATAGTTCTCCCCGTATCGACCAAAGATCTATGTTCCTTCCTGCTAAAGCAAACTCAACAGTCAATGGGGGGGTTGGATGGTTGGCTGCAAAATATTCAAATACATGTTTTGGCCACCAAGAATCTTGAAAAGGCTTGCAAGAAATCTTAGTACTCATTTTCTATAAGATGTTAATATTTGGATGCTGAATTATTCTAACAAACTGGAGAGAGAGAGAGAGAGAGAGAGAGAGAGAGAGAGACAGAGAGAGATGGCAGGAACAAAGAAGTTCATAGTAGAGCTTGAGAAGGCAAGAGAATCAGAAGGTGGGAAGCCATCAGTTGGGCCAGTATACAGAAATATGCTCGTCGAAGATGGATTTAGGCCTTTACCTCAAGGTCTTGATAGCTGCTGGGATAGCTTCTGGTAAGAACGCTTTAGCTAACTTTACAGTACAAGAATGCAAAAAAAAAAAAAAAATCCTGTTTTCTTATAAATAAATAATGACTTGTGTCAGTTTATAAATCCACCATCCTTAGAGATGTATACTGTATACGTATCTCCATGTGTTTGTATAAATGACAATTTGATCACAACAAAGTGTTTGGCCATTCTTGATTGTGCATGAAAAAGAGTTTACATAGCTGAGTTCTTTAAGTTCTTGAGTTTTCTAGTTCATACTATTATTCGTGTTTTCTGTCTGAGAGGATCAAATTTCCAAACTTAATGGGATTTCAGAGCTTATAGCACCAACATTACTGTCTGAAAACATATAAGACTAATCACTGTTCCTATTGCAGCCAGTCTGTAAAGACGTACCCCGATAACAAAATGCTGGGTGAGAGGAAAATGGTAGACGGGAAGGTATGATCAATGATGATCCACTCGTTTCACTTACAGTTCTCAATTTCTTGAATATTGCAGAATTCTCATATAACTGAGTGTACAGGCAGGTCAATATGTGTGGTTTACTTACAAAGAAGTGTATGATTTAGTCCTACAAATCGGTGCCTCCATTCGCTCTTGTGGTGTTACTCAAGTAAGATTTTCAGATCTCAAGCTCATCTGAGTAGTCTCTGTGATTACATGATATTATAAATAAGATGTTTAAACTTAATTTTTTATTTCACAGGGTGGGAAATGTGGGATCTATGGTGCAAATTGTACGCGTTGGGTTATCAGTATGCAGGTGGTTTTCGATCATGTAATAGAATGTTGTATCGTTTTACATGCATGTAGTAATGCAGAATTCGGGTATTTTTCAGGCCTGCAATGCTTATGGCCTCTTCTGTGTGCCATTATACGACACTCTAGGTAAATCTATTCGCGTGTTTCTTCTTTAAAACCATGCAGAATGTTAGAATCATATAGTGACATATGATCTTGTTTCAGGTGCTGGTGCAATTGAGTACATCACCTCTCATGCTGAGATTTCAATTGTTTTCGTTGAAGAAACCAAACTTCCAGAGGTAATGATGCTTCTCACTCCATTGTATTTTTAAACCTTCTCTTTGTTGTTTTCTTGTATTGTAGCAACTGATCATTCTTAACCTTCACAACAGTTGCTGAAAACACTTCCCAGCACCGAAAAATACTTGAAAAGTAAGTCAGACGGCGTTTCAGTTTATCTTTTTTTGTTTTTGATGGATGGTTGCTAAGTTAAACAATCTTACAGCTATTGTAAGCTTTGGAGAGATCACTCAAGAACAAAAGCAGGTGGCTGAAAATTTTGGCTCACAAATATATTCTTGGAGTGAATTTTTGCTTCTGGTAAAGCTGGTTTAAGAGTAACAGACACTTCCTCGCTATTCAACAGTCATTTTATGTGTTTCTTGATTTAAGTTCACCTCGTCTTCCTGAAGGGAACGAACAAGAAGTACGAGATCCCAGTTAAGAAAAGAACAGATATCTGCACGATAATGTACACGAGTGGAACGACAGGTGATCCAAAGGGAGTAATGATTTCCAATGAGAGCATTCTGTCAATTATATCCGGAGTGAATCACCATTTAGAGAGCATCAATGAAGAGGTCTGGACATGAGTATTGAAAAATCACAGCTTTCTCACAATCATGGATCAGAAATTCAAATGTGTATAATTTACTTAATTTTCTTTTAATGACAGTTCTGTGAGACAGATGTTTTCTTGTCCTATCTCCCTTTGGCACATATATTTGATCGAGTGATGGAAGAGCTGTTCATATCAAAAGGCGCGTCTATTGGGTTTTGGCAGAAGGTAAGTTCAAAAACAAGATATCACAGCTGATTCTGTCTCCAAAATAATCAATTCTGATGTTGATCATGGTGTTTTCGTCAGGACATAAAGCGACTCCTAGACGACATTAAGGAGCTCAAACCAACAGTACTCTGTGCAGTCCCACGTGTTTTGGACAGGATATATACGGGTATGTTATTATGGTTTGAAAAAAATGTCCTGAACCCCCTACGGTGGATCTTGAAAAACAAAAACTTTTCCAGGTTTGGTCGAGAAGGTTTCTTCTGCTGGTGCGCTCAGACGAGCAGTGTTCAATGCCGCCTATTCCTAGTAAGCACTGTCTTCTTCCTTAAAGATACGAACATTTTGAAGATTAATGATGCAAATCGAGTGCTCATGTTTGAATTTGCAGCAAATTGCACAACATGAGCAGAGGATATAAGCATAAAGAAGCAGCTCCAGTAGCTGATAAACTTGTTTTCAACAAGGTGATTGAAAGCTAAAGCTTTTGTTTTCCACTTGTGTTTTTTGTCACTTACATTCTAAAGACTTATAACATCGTAATCTGCAGGTGAAAGAAGGTCTAGGAGGGAATCTACGCCTCATCCTCTCTGGAGCAGCCCCTCTTTCGTCCAGTGTGGAAACATATTTAGGTGTTGTAACCTGCGCTCACGTCTTGCAAGGATACGGTAACTAGAAAGGTTAAAATGGCATATCCAAAGAATAAAGTATCAGCTACCAACAAACTGTCTGAAACTGGTGCAGGTTTAACAGAAACATGCGCAGGATCATTTGTAGCAAGACCAGATGAAGTAACCATGGTTGGCACCGTGGGCCCACCATTGCCGGTTGTAGACGTGCGCCTTGAATCCGTTCCTGATATGGAATACGACGCCCTTTCAAGCACTCCTCGTGGCGAAATATGCATCAGAGGGAAGTGTTTGTTCTCAGGATACTACAAACAAGAGAATCTCACCAAAGAAGTGATGATTGGTGAATGGTTTCATACAGGTAACTAAGGCAAAGTCGTTTTATACAAGACCAACTATGTCTTTAATCATTTTATGCTCCATTTTTAACCATTTTTATCAGGTGATATTGGAGAATGGCAACCAGATGGGAGCATGAAGATCATTGATAGAAAGAAGAACATTTTCAAGCTTTCGCAAGGAGAATACATCTCAGTCGAGAATCTGGAGAGCGTCTACTCCCTCGTCTCTTGTATAGACGCGGTGAGTTTCTTCTTTTCCAAATCTTCTCATACTTTCTTATTTAATGGCCTGCTATCACTTACTCCTATCATTTATCAACTTTCATCGTCGGTTTGTTTCAGATTTGGATATATGGCAACAGTTACGAGTCCTTTCTCGTTGCTGTTGTCAATCCCAACGCTGAATCTCTGCAGCATTGGGGCGATATAAACCGTATTTCTAGAGATTTCAGCACCTTATGTGAAGATACAAGAGCAAGAAATTACGTTCTTGAGGAACTGACAAAGATTGGTAAAGACAAGAAGGTTTGTTCTGATCTTTGTGCTCCAAAACAAGCCCCCAAATTATAATGTTGTGATGTTTTATACCTTGTAGCTGTCTTTACATGCAGTTGAGGGGATTTGAGATCATCAAAGGTGTTCATCTTGATCCGGTGCCGTTCGACATGGAACGTGATCTTTTGACACCAACTTATAAGAAGAAAAGGAACCAGTTTTTCAAGTATTATCAGGTGTTGTTTTGTTTTGTTCAAATGGTGTCTGAGCAGTGAGAATCAATCTAATTCTTTTTATTCAGAGAGATGATACATCTTTCATGGTGAATGCAGAAAGCCATTGAAGATTTGTACAAAGAGCAACAAATGAGTAAACATGATGATCAGAAGCAGCACTGAGAAATGAGTAAAATTTTCAGCAAAAAGGAAAACTTGATTTTCATTTATTTATGCAAAGGCAAAGGTGCCAAGCTATGGCAATGTAAACTATACAACATGCATATATCATCATTATCATAATCGTACTCACGTTGTTTTCATAATTAAAGACCACATCCACATCAAAAATGCGACTAGACATCATGCCACTCCAAAAAAAAAAAAAATAGCAACTAGACATCGTTCGACACCAAATCGAGCCCCAATCAAAATCCGAGGAGCCATAATTGAAGAAAACATCAATATCCAAGGTGCAATAATAGTTATTCGATTATACAACAGAACATGATAAAATCTTGCTTTCAAAGATGTTATCACGGTGCAATATCCATCATACATAAAATTAGGACCACAACAAAAGGGGGGAGGGAACTAATTACCTGCTTCTAAAACAACAGATGGGAGCTATTGTCATCTGATGTCTCTCTTATGTCTTATCTCTTGTTATCTAGGCCCTCATCATCATGTCCTAATATAAGATAGCTAAACTTTGTTTCTTTTAATGATTTATTATTGTACATCACCTCAACCTAGACTAAGTTTGGCGAACAGGATGGATATTGTCTCACCTTATGACTTCTCTTCATCCGACGGTTGGCATTGCCCAGGAACAGAATCAGAATCAACAAAGAACTCCTCTACTGAAACAAACACAGCTCCAAGTGTGAGAAAAGTGGTTGTTCAAGCTTTTCAGACAAGAATAGGAATATATGCAAATTAAACATCCAAACAAACACAAGTCCAGTGCTATGTGCAATGTTCAAGAAACTCAAAAGGTTTCGGTTGACAGAAAGTATGCAGGGAAAAAAGGCAGACTCCCATTCTCACCTATATCCTCTTGTTCTGGAGAATCGAGTAGAATATCTGAATCAGAAGGCAAAAATGGAGAACCAGGATAATTTCCGAGAGCTCCTAAATCTGCATATAAGCAATAACAATAGTAGATTAAAATATTTGAAGGGAACAAGGAGGAAAAAAAAAATCAGCATCAGAAAATTAGAATTTCATGCAATCAGTTGTCAAAACAAAGAAACTGGGATCAAATAACTCATGCAATTAATTGCCAAATAAAGTGATAGTGTTTTGTCATCATGGGAGTGAGGGCTGAATATAGCATCAAGATATGCTCCCAAACATCACTACAGAAAGAGATCAAATTAAAAAAAAAAAAAAAAAAATTACCTCCCAGGTTTGATAAATCTGCTGTTAGGTCTGAAAGGCTAAAATTCCAAGGAATCTGAGCCAAGGATCTCAAGGAATCTCTAGAATTACCAACTCCATTATCTGGTGGAAGTTGTAGTCCTACTGAACTTGCCACATCACATGTAAAAGCTGTGTCAAGTGCTGAAGTATCAACCCCTATGCCTGATATTTCTGATGCGCTAAACGGGAAATGGCCACTCGATGCCACTGATGTAGGGCTTACAGGTATATCCGACATGGAAGACATTGCATTCGTTGGAGGCATAATTGGTGACACATCAGCTGTATTGGTCTCCATCACCATACTGCAAAGGAAAGGACAAGTAAACATAGTCAGAAAAATTCCTGAAATTCGAAAAATAACCTCAGATGAGAGGGTATTAAGTATTGAAAATTTCTACACATTCAATCTCAGATAAGTACTGTATAAAATACCATAACCTAATTGGTAAGTTTAGCTTTTAAGCGGTTGCTAAAAAAACCACAACATGATGTGTATAATGCCAGAGGAATAACTCACTCGTTTCCAGAATTCATCCGCATAGGATGAAAATTGCCTGGAGCAGGAACTCCATTGACAATGTGACAGCTCGAGGCCGAATAGCCCATAGGGTCAATATGAGGTTGTCCGGTAGCTGGAACTTGAGGATGCTGTAAAACTGGGTATCCCATTGGTAAGTTGTTGACTGCGCTGCAAAGAAGTGACACTGAATAAAGATGACAATATAATGTAAACTATGCGATTATATATAGATATACACACAACATGAATCTTGGTGGTTTTTTCCTATTTCATTTCAGTATATACACAAACAAAAACTTTCAAATACATAGTAGCATCTTGAGCAAGAAGGGATGAAGAAACGGAAGCAGCATGCTGAAAAACAGAACAAATGTTAATTCTAAATCAAAAAGTAAGGTATACCAGGATGAATTCCATTCTGTATGGGAGCTAAAGGAACCTTCGGAGGCACTGGATATTTCATTAGATGATACTGATGCTCAAGCAGGTGGTTGAATAAGATTATTTGCTTCTTCAATTTAAGCCTTATGTAGTAGGCCCGAAAGAAGTCAGCATTTTCTTCCTCCAATTTCTGCCACACTAAAGAGAGAAGCCAAATATAGGATAAAACAAATAAACAAAAAATTCTCCCAATATAATTACAATCATGTAAGAACATGTCTATGTGCCCATCGGCGATTTATCATTCAGAATGTCTTAGCAGTAGAATAAATTGAACAAGCTATAGTTCATAAAATAAACATACAGCACCAAGCAGAAGATTATTTTGATAATCAGAAGTTCCCTACCTAATGTTGTGAAGCCAGGATCTATTCTAGCACGATTTAGTAGGGTCTTAACTACCTCGTCTCTGTTCATATACAACTGTAGACACCGTTCTATCAAATTCTGAACCTACAAAGGATAAAAACAAGAAATCAATAATACAGAATTGCAGCACAACTTTTTTTAGATATCTTAAAAGAAGTAATAAAAAGCATACAGAAAAAAGAGCCTCACAAGTTCAATATCCTCACGGGATACTTTTCTGTTGTCATTGCTAGATGCTGAAACTGAACCCGAGTCTGGTATAGCAGTCTCTGTGGCATTATTAGGGGGTTCATTTTGGGAATCATGTGAAACAATGTTAGGCTTTATGTCCTGCGAGTTTTGTTGATCCTGTAAAAGGATATTTAATGTCAATAATGAGAAAGTATGATAACCATTATTACATAAGGATAAGCATTATTTGGCATTAAAAAAAAAATGAAACCAAGATGTCATTATCCTTCATGCATATAACTTCTAGGAAGAAAGAGTGTTGTATTTAATTGAATGAGCTCAAAATCTAAGATTCAACCTGCACGTTGTTCATTTTTAGCTCGAAGCATGATGGTGGTGGTTCTCCATGAATCTCTTGTATCTTACAATTGTGTACGTCAAACCCAGCTTTTAAACGAGCGATCCACGAAACTTCGAAGACTTGCCCACCTGAGGCAGAAACGTGTTGTTTAGTCTTTACCATCCACAATCACATGCTAGCTAAAACATAAGAGTTTGAACAAACATACGTAATTTATCATGCACCATCAAAAATTGTTTTAACTCCATGTGAGGATTTACATATTTTCTTCAAAACCAACATTTCATATGACAACAGAAAAGGATGATACTTTCATAAGGTATCGAGCTGTAGTGCTGAAACTAATTTGAATACGTTATGCGTCATATGCAATATATATAACATTAGTGTGTGAGTGCCATAATCAGTAGCTCAATATCAAATGAGAGCATAGTTACATTAGTGCGGACAAGCTTAATTGGAGTGTGTTAATTGAGCCACAAGTAGTCAAAGCATATTACCAGTTAAGAAATGATGTAGATTTGGTCCAATATGAAATTGTCACTCTGCCAAGATAACAAATGCAACAGGTATAAGGTTACATTTAAACTCTTGTAGAACATATATGATAAAAAAGATCGTTAGGAAAAAAAATGCAGCGCAAAGTGGGTTAAAAACGGCACAGATTAAAGCACAAACAAGATGATTTTCAGATTTCAGTATGCACAAAACTAATCTGAATTTCCCCTGATTGTAGGACACACTGTCCATTGATTCTGTAAACTAACATCACGAGCTGACAATAATGTCATGCAAACACTAATTTATGAAAATCATACTCGTGTCATTTCTAACCAAAAATAAATAAAAATCAACAATCACACTTGTGTCATTTTTAACTAAAAATAATTCAACAAAGTCCACATGGCACTTCTCGTCAAGTTCAGGATCATCATAAATTGACTTCAAACGCAAAATTGTCTATCTCGGGCTCATAATCATGGCCGTTTTGCCAAATCAAATAATTATAATTTGTAGATATTCGACCAATGTAGAACCCAATTTACACGAACT